>OZ030011.1:139727247-140062247 GCA_964023405.1 Apodemus agrarius
CTTGAGTTGATTTTAAAGAATAGACAAATGGGACCTCATAAAATTACAAAGATTCTGTAAGGCAAAAGACACTGTCAAAAGTACAAATCGGCAACCAACAATTGGGAAAAGATCTTCACCAACCCCACATCCAACAGAGGGCTAATATCCAATGTATACAAAGAACTCAAGATGTTAGACCCCAGAAAACCAAATAACCCTATCCAAAATGGGGTACAGAGCTAAACGAAGACTTTTCACCTGAAGAAATTTGGATGACTGAGAAACACCTTAAAAAATGTTCAACATCATTAGTTGTTAGAGAAATGCAAATCAAAACAACCCTGAGATTTCACCTCACACCAGTCAGAATGGCTAAGATCAAAAACTCAGAAGACATCAGGTGTTGGAGAGGATGTGGAGAAAGAGGAACACTCCTACACTGCTGGTAGGACTGCAAGCTGGTACAATCACTCTGGAAATCAGTATTGCGGTTCCTCAGAAAACTGGACGTGATACTTCCGGAGGACCCAGCCATACCACTCCTGGGAATATACCCAGAAGATTACCCAGCATGCAATAAGGATACATGCTCCACTATGTTCATAGCAGCCTTATTTATAATAGCCAGAAGCTGGAAAGAACCCATATGTCCCTCAGTGGAGGAATGGATACAAAAAATGTGGTATATATACACAATGGAGTACTATTCAGCCATTAGAAACAATGAATTCATGAAATTCTTAGAGAAATAGATGGAGCTGCAGAACGTCATACTAAGTGAGGTAACCCAGTCTCAAAAGAATACCCATGGTATGCAGTCACTGATAAGTGGATATTAGCCTAGAATCTTGCAACACCAAAGACACAATTCACGTACCAAATGATGTCTGACAAGAAGAAAGGAGTGGACACTGGTGCTGGAAAGGATCAAAGCATCAGTGTAGGGGAATACAAGAACAGGGAAGAGGGAAAGGGTGGAAGAGGGAGCAGGGGGAGGGAAAAGGGCATGTGGGACCTTTGGGGGTGGATAGCCAGAAAAAGGGAAATGAATTGTAAATATAGAATATATCCAATAAAAAAGAAACACAAATAAAGCAAATATCTAATAAGTGAAAAGAAGAAAATAAAAGAAACTCCCAATTTCATTATGCCAATTCACAATGATAAAATCTTATCATGATATTTCTAATCTCTTCAAAACACCAGAAATATGCCTGAAGTCCTCTGGATATCCATTTCTTTCCCTCTCTGCTCCGATCATGCCATCCTCTGTTCCTCCCTCTCCCTTTAGCTCTTCCTCCTCTCCCCTCCAATCACTGGCCTCTCACTGCCTCAATGTTAATGGATGGGGTGTATTATGTAACATTAGGTAAAGGATTAAAGGCCTTCAGTGAGATGGCAACTCTATGGGAAGATGAACACTGTCAATTACCTGGACCAGTGGGAGCTCTCAGAGATTGAGCCAACAACAAAGGAGCATTCCTAGGCTGGTCTGAGTAATCCAGCACATATGTAACAGACGGATGCAACATCTGGTCTCATTAGGAGAGGCTGCTCCTAATCATTTAGAGGATTGATTCACCAGAGTGGGGAGAAACTGGGGGAGTCTGCTATCCTAGAGGCAATAGGGAGGGGGCAGGAAATCCAAGAAGAGAGATTGGGAGGCATACAGCACTTCAGATGTAAATTAAATAATTAATTATTAATTAATAAAAAAGAACATACATCACATAGAAAAGTGAATAAATAACAACAACAACAACAAAAAAAAACCAAAATCAGGTAGCTTTATTATGACTTGCCTCAAGGGACTGATGGAAAATTGAACCCAACAAGATGAAAAATAAACCTCTTGCTTTTGCTTCCATCTTAATCTCTATGTCTCACTTAGGGTACATCTCAAAGTTAAGTACCACTGACTGACTGATGGTTGGGTTCCTACTTCTAGGGTCTTTGCCCTGGATTCAAAGAGACTCCCCAAGTGACCACTGACTAGACTGACCAGAGAGAATAAGATTTAGCTTGGCAATAGGCATCTACTTGTGTTTGTGTTTGTCTGTGTTTGTCTCTCTGTCTTTTGCTTTCATGTTTGGCTGGAAAGTCTGGTTTTGGCTGGAAAGCCTCTAGTGTGGTGCAGTCTATTGCAGCAGGCAGAAGTGCCTTAATGCTGAGACGGTGGGGAGTCAGGGGGACTCTGCTCCTTTTTGGAAGCAGCAAGACACAGTATCAGTGGGAACCGATTAAGTCTTGCTATAACCTGGTTTCTACACCCATAGCAGGAGTGAACTGTCAGGGTGTTGATTGTCTTTCTTTTTGTGTTGGTGTTGGTTATTTCATTCTGTTGTTAGTCTTTGTCTGACAATTTTGGACATTAGACAGACTGAATCTACCCCATTAAATGTCCTAGTTAACCAGTGGAGGGAAGATAGGGAAAAAGGAAACTTGTCAGTTGTAGTCAAAGTTAGTCACTCTCTGATCCTCCGAATGGCCCACCTTCAAAGTAGGGTGAACACCAATAGAGACCTTCCAATTGCAGGTGATCAAAGAAGTAAAGGATCTCTCGGGTAACCAGATAAATTGCCCTATATATTTATCTGGAAGAATCTAGTGGAGGACCTACACCTCCCCCATGGATAAAAGCTTTTCTTTCCCCAACACCCACCTCACAGGCTCTGGCCATCAGGCAAAAGGAAACATGGGAGGAGGGATCCAGAAGTGAGAAGAACTTCATTCTCCAAGACCCTTCAATAGCAGACTAGTTGATTCATTACCCTGCTCCTCCATAGTCCACTATCCTTTCTGTGATGGCCCTGCTAATGCCAGCACCATCTCTAGAATCCTCAACTCATATGGGACTGGGGCTGTTATATTCCCTTTTCCCAGAGGGAGGAGCAGGAGGAGACCACTAACTTCCAAGTCTCAAAATGGGGACACAAAGTCTGAGAGCTACCTCCTCTGACATCATGATAGCTTTCCTGCTGAGGGCATATGGTCCTGTAGATGATAAGGGATTCAGGCTATCGGTATACACCCTATGATCAGAGCAGTGAGAAGAACAAAGCTACTGTGACTATGGCTTTTATAGACTAGGCTATTAGAAATATCAGGAAAAAAAGCTTCAGAGGCTAGAGGGACTAGAGGATAAATCTTTGAGTGATTTAGTGTAGGTTGCTGAGAAAGTCTACCATAATAGGAAGATAGAAGGAGAGAAGGGTCATAGGAAAAGAAAGGAAGAGGACAAAAGGGAGATGTGATAAAAGCAAAGCAACAGGAATAAAATTTTCAGGGAACTTTGGTCACAGTAGTTAGTGAAAGCAGAGAAGAAAGACTCTGGCCAAAGAGAGACTTCTTGAAAGAACCAGTGCACATATTGCAAGGAGAGAGTCTAGTGGGCACAAGAGTGCCCCCCAAAACATAAGCACAGTGAAAGAAATCCCAGGCCTTGGGAAACGTGTCCCAAAACAATGAAGGAATTAGCCATGGGTGAAGATAGTGATTAGGAGAGATGGGGGGTTAGATCTGATCTCTGAACAGAGAGTAACTCTTGGGGTGGAGGGGAAACCCACTTAATCCTTGGTGGACATGGGGGCTCAATACTCAGTCCTCCAAACCAATGGCCCTGTTTTCAAGAAAAAATGTTGTGTCCAAGGAGCCACTCACACCAAAATGTATTCATGTGCTATCTAAAGAACAGAGGACCTAGGGATAGGCTGGGTATCTCATTCAGTTATGGTCATCCCAGACTGCCCCTACCCTCTGTTGGGGCAAGACTTGCTCTCCAAGAGCAAGGGGGCTTCACAGATGAACATCAAGTATATCACTGGTATTCTGTATAGCCCCCAGGGACGAGGTATTGTTGAAAGAGCACATCAGACTCTTAAGAATATGATCTTCAAACTGCAAAATTGTGGGGGAGTTCATTATCCCATTTCTGGCAATCAGAAATATTTGCTTAGCCACGCACTCTTTGTTTTAAATTTTCTTACATTAGACAATGAAGGAAGATCTGCCACAGATAGATTGTGGCATCCTTCTACATATCAAAATTATGCACAAGCCATACGGAAAGATCCCCTAATTAACAAATGGCAGGGCCCAGACCTTGTTATCATTTGGGGAAAAGGAGATACCTGCATATATGTTAAGCAGGCAGGTAATGCTAGATGGCTGCCAGATAGATTGATAAAATTATATAATCCACCCAGGGACCCTCCGGAGAAGATATCTAATTGTGCTTTATTTCAGAAAAGAATAAAAATGTTTCCTCCATGGATGTTCTTATGCCTCGTAGCCGTGAATACCGCCTCTCCATATCAGATTTTTAACTTCACTTGGACAGTACAAAATGAAGCTGGAGATGTAGCTTACGCCTCCACCTCTATAGTAGCATCCACTTCCTGGCCCATCTTAAACTAGCCACAGGGGGGGATTCCTCCCTGATTGTTAGCCCCTTAAAGTGCCTCACACTCTGGTGTTAATGAACATCTTGTTGGCTGCAATACAGTCAACAGACACACTAACAATAGAAAGATGGATTTCTATGTCTGCCCAGGAGCTCGTAGAGACAGAACTTTAAATTATAAATGCGGCTATAGAGAGGCCTATTTTTGTGCAAGATGAGGATGTGAAACTACTGGAGACACCTATTGGAATCCTGTCTCCTCCTGGGACTACATTCAAGTAAGGAAGGGCTGGTCAAATTCTCAAAGAAATAATAGCCTAACTGAAGAATGTAGAAACACCGATCCTTCTAAGGGATGGTGTAACCCCCCCCCCGAGATACAATTTACTGACGCTAGAAAAAAGATCTTTCTAGACAGTTGGATTAAGGGATTTGAATGGGGTTACCAACACAGACCCCGACTGACCTTGAAAATAAGGCTACTTAAGTCCATCCCATATCAACAAAACAAAATTGCTGTTGGTCCTAATTCAGAACTCCATCAGAATAATGACCAAGCCCATGGTCCCAGGAAAACATTCACTAATTCTGTCACACCCCTACCCCCTTCTTCTAGCTCAATTTTTCAACCTACCCTCCCGGTGGGTCCCCCCTCTACTGCTGATCTTGTTTTGTCTTTAATTAATGCCTCAATACAAGCGATTCATGAGGCTAACCATACACTCTTAGAAGAATGTTAGGTTTGCTACTCCTCTATCCCACCCTTTTACAAGGGAATTGCTAATTTTGAAAATTTATTATTGACTAATGACACTTCCAGCCTGCGATGGAGCCCACCTGAAAAGCGAGGCCCAACCCTTAGCAAAGTCTCTGGTCTAGGCTCATGCCTCCTCAGGCTCCATATGTTACCTCCCAAAGCCCTAATAGAAGTTTGCTATTGGACCTTGCTGGTAAATGGTTCCTTTCAATATATTTCAGCACCTAATAATGCCTACATTTTATGAACATCTTGTTGGCTGCAATACAGTCAACAGACACACTAACAATAGAAAGATGGATTTCTATGTCTGCCCAGGTACTCGTAGAGACAGAACTTTAAATTATAAATGCGGCTATAGAGATGCCTATATAATAATGCCTACATTGCCTGCTCTTCAGGCTTAACTACCATTATAGTTACCAGTACCTTTCTCACCAATCATGATTATTGTGTAGAAATAACCCTTCTCCCACATCTTACTATTCATGAGTCTGTTGATTTCCTAAGGTTTTGGGAACAAGGAACTATGCTTCCCTCCAGGACAAAGAGAGAACCCATAACTGCAGTTACATTAGCAGCCATCCTTGGACTGGGAACTGCAGATGCTGGGACAGGAATTGTTTCCTTAATTACCTCTAATCAGCAATACAATCAACTCAGTGCAGCAGTCGAAAGTGACATCCAGGAGTTACAATCAGATCTTAAGAATCTTAAAGATTCAGTTCCCTCTCTTTCAGAAGTGGTCTTACAAAATAGAAGAGGACTGGACCTCCTCTTCCTCCAATAGGGTGGACTTTGTGCCACTCTTAAAGAGGAATGCTGTTTCTACACAGACAAGACAGAGTTAGTTGAAGACAGTTTACAAAAGTAATCAAAGACAACTTAGAAAAGAGAAAGAGAGAAAGAGAACAAAAAGAATCTTGGTATCATAATTGGTTTTCCACTTTTCCATGGCTTTCCACATTATTCCCCAGCTTATTGGGCCCTTTGATAGGATTTCTCCTGCTCATTTTTTTGGCACCTGGACCTTTCAAAAGTTAACTCGTTTCATTAAGTTACACGTGGATTCAGCCTTTGCCAACGAGCCAGTATCAGTCCATTGCCATTGCTTGGAGATGCAAGATGGAGATTCTTCTACCTATGAGGAGCCAATCGGTGCCCCTTCTGCTGGCCTAGATTTTTCAGTCCTGGACACGGAGCATAATACTCCCTGGTATAACAAGTTATGGAGACACCAATGACTGGAGATAGCACGATGCCATATGCCAGATGCACACCTATAAGGCTGTAGAGTGACTCCATGACGGGAAGTAATATGAGGCCATGACCTGGCAGCCCTTTCTTAGGAGATCTGGGCATAGCCCAGAAACCCACTCTAGGAGAGTTGGACATGGATACACCTCATGTGGCCTAAGACAGACGCTCTACCCACATACACTTGTGTACAAAGGTGCTGGCTGTAGATGCACATTGTGTGTCTTAAGACAGGCTCTCCATCAGTTATATAAAATAGGGGGAGATGTTGGAAACAAGCACCCACATTAAGGGGTTGAAGTGCAACCATCTCACAGGTGTGTCTAAGTCACGTATGCAACTGACTCAGCACCATTCCTCACCTGCTGCTCCAGGAACTGGCTAAACAAGGAACTGACTAAACATTTACTCACTGGAACCTCATATAGGAACTAGCTAGTCAATAAACTTACCTTTACCCAACTTCCTCACCCTCACATTCCGAGGATGTTTCACCTGATTGACCCCATTCCCTGTTCACCTTTCCTTACTGCTTAAAACTCGATGTCCTTGTCACAATAAACAAACATTTTACAACAATTTTGCTTGGTCTTGCTCTTCTGTCTCAACCGTTCTTCTAATTTTCAAGCTGATTGCCCCTGGGACCTAAAAATAACTGAGTCCCGCGGGACAGGACAATCAGGTAAATGCAAATGAAAGCAAGCTGAGATTCTAGCTCACACCAGACAGAATGGCTAAGATCAAAAACTCTGGAGACAGCAGGTGCTAGCAAGGATGTGGAGAAAGAGGAACACTCCTCCACTGCTGGTAGGATTACCAGCTGGTGCAACCACTCTGGAAATCAGTCTAGTGATTCCTCAGAAAACTGGGCATGATACTACTGGAGGATCTCTTTATACAACTACTGGAGGATCCCTTTATATAATGCATATACCCAGAGGATTCCATAGCATGTAATAAGGTCACATGCTCCACTATGTTCATAGCAGCCCTATTTATAATAGCCAGAAGCTTGAAAGAACCCACATTTCCCTCAATGGAGGAATGAATACAGAAAATGTGGTATATTTACACTCTGGAATACTACCCAGCTATTAAAAACAATGAATTCATGAAATTCTTAGGCGAATGGGTGGAAATGGAAAATATCATCCTGAGTGAGGTAACTCAATCACAAAAGAACACACACAGTATGCACTCATTGATAAATGGATATTAGCCCAGAAGGTCAGAATACCTAAGAAATAATTCACATATCAAATAAGGCTCAAGAAGAAGGAAGAAGAGGTTCCTTGTCTTGGAAAAGCTCAATGCAGCAGTGTAGGGAAATATAAGTACAGGCAAGTGGGAGGGGCTTTTGGGGGAACAGGGGGAGGTAAGAGGGCTTATGGGACTTATGGGGAGGGGAGGAACCAGGAAAGGAGAAATCATTTAAAATGGAAAAAAAAAGAATATATCTTAGAAAAAAAAAGAAATTGGGATAAGATCTTTACCAATCCTACATTCAATAGAGGGCTAATATCCAATTTATGCAACGAACACAAGAAGATAGTCTCCAGAGAGTCAAATATCCCTATTAAAAAATGGGGCACAGAGCTAAACAGGGAATTCCCAACTGAAGAAACTCAAATATCTCTAAAGTACCTAAAGAAATGTTGAGCACCCCTAGTTATCAAGGAAATGTAAATGAAAACAACACTGAGATTCCACCTCACACTGGTCAGAATGGCTAAGATAAAGAAAAAAAGAAAAAGAAAAGAAAAAACCTCAGGGGACAGTGTAAGATCCGAAAGAAAAAACAGGGTACTTCTGCACCCCCATGCCTCGGAAACCGGCACACCCCAAAACACTCACGAGAGACAGACCTGATGCAATTTTGCAAGAGGATTTTAATTTCCAGAGCTCTGGGGGGTTACAGTCTCCCCAGCAAGGTGAAGAAGTAAGCCCGGCGGGGACTGGCTTGCCTTGCCTTTTATAGACTTATAACAGAACCTGCCTACCACAAGCTTCTAAGCCAATCAGTTCAAACCATCCGAACTCGCGCTCTCTGACGACCTATCAGCCTCTCACAGAGGCCGGAAGAACTAGTTAAGTCATTTCCACTTATGTGGCCGCCACGCAGTGTCGCGCCCACCCTCCCCCACTGGCGTTGGGGATTCAAGTGCCCCCCACATGCCCAGGGACAGGGAATTTCTAGCTTATAACCTTATCCTTTCAACAGCAGATGCTGAAGAGAATGTGGGGAATGAGGACCACTTCTCTAGTGTTGGGACTGCAAGCTGGTAAAACCACTCTGGAAATCAGTTTGGTGATTCCTCAGAAAATTAGACATAATACTACCTGAGTACCCAGCTATACCACTCCTGGGCATATACCCAGAAGATGCTCCTACATGTAATGAGGACACATGCTCCACTATGTTCATACCAGAAGCTGTAAAGAACCCAGATATTCTTCAACATAGGAATGGATATAGAAACTGTGGTACACACACACACACACACACACACACACACACACACGCACACACACAATGGAGTACTATTCAGCTATTAAAAAACAATGAATTCATGAAATTATTAGGCAAATGGATGAAAATAGAAGGTGATATCCCGAGAAATGTACCCCAATCACAAAAGAACACACATGGTATGCACTCACTGATAAGTGGATGTTAGTCCAAAAGCTCAAAATAAGCAAGTGACAATTCACAGAGCACTGGAAGCTCGAGAAGAATTAGGACTTAAGTGAGGGTGCTTTGGTTCCTCTGAGAAAAGGAACAAAATATTCATAGGAGCAATAAAGGATTCAAAGTGTGGAACAGAGACTGAAGTAAAGGCCACCCAGAGACTGTCTTACCTGGGGATTCATACTAGAAAAAGTCATCAAACCCATGCTTTGATAAACCTACTATGGGTGATAAGAAGTGCCTACCAAAAAGAGCATGCAATGGTTGTCTCTTGAGGGGCTCTGCCAGAGCCTTACTCAAACAGAAGCAGATGCTAGTAGCCAACCATTGGTCTGGGTGTGGGGTCCCCAATGGGGGAGTGGGAGGATGGTCTGGAGGATCTAAAGGGGTTTACAGCCCCATGGGAAGAACAAAGATGTTGGCCACCCAGATATCCCAGAACTACCAGGGACTAAACCATCAACCAAGGGGTACACATGGTTCCATCCAAAAATGTGGCATGGGAATAACTTCCTGGGCATCAGTGGGAGGAGTGGTCCTTGGTCAGGTGAAGGCTCAGTAGATGCCCCAACAAAGGTAAACCAAGGGGGTGGAAGGTGGGAGTCATCGGGTGGAGGGACATATACTTGGAGGCAGGGGGTAGAAGGAGGGGTTGTAGTTTTTCAGGGTGGGGGGAACTAGGAAAGGTTTTACCACTTGAAATGAAGATTATATTCAATAAAGAAATGAAACAGAACCCCAATCTGTCGGTTGCCATTTTGTCCTATTGAAAGTATCCTTTGCCTTACAGAAGCTTCACCATTTTATAAGGTTCCATTTGTCAATTCTTGATCTTAGAGCAAAAGCTATTAGTGTTCTGTTCAGGAAGTTGTCCCCTCTGCACATGAGCTTGAGACTCTTGCCAACTTTCTTTTCTATTAGTCTCAGTGTATCTGGATTTATGTGGAGTTTCTCTATCCACTTAGATTTGAGCATTGTTCAAGGAGATAAAAAATGGATCAATTTGCATTCTTCTATATGCTAACTGCCAGTTGAAACAGCACCATTATTGAAAATACTGTCTTTTTCCCCAGTGGATATTTTTAGCTCCTTTGTCAAAGATGAAGTGATAGTAGGTGTTTGGGTTCATTTCTAGGTCTTCAACTCTATTCCATTGATCTAATTCTTATCACTGTACCAATACCATACAGTATTTTTTATCATGATTTCTCTTTAGTATAGCTTTAAGACAAAGATCTTACAAATTCTACATCTGAAAGAGGGCTAATCAAAGATATATGAAGAGCTAAGTAGTTAGTCTCTAGAGAACCAAATAACTCTATTAAAAATGGGGTATAAAGTTAAACAGAGAATTCTCAACTGAGGAATACTGAACGACTGAGAAGCACCTAAAGAAATGTTCAACATCCTTAATCATCAGGGAAGTGCAAATCAAAACAATCGTGAGATTCCACCTCAAACCAGTCAGAATGGCTAGATAAAAAACTCATGTGACAGCAAATGCTGGCAAGGAGGTGGAGAACAGAATACTCATCAGTTTCCGGTCAGATTGCAAACTGGTACATCAACTCTGGATATCACTTTTGCAGTTCCTCACAAAATTGGATATAGTACTACCTGAGAACCTAACTATATCTCTCCTAGGAATATACCTAGCATGCAATAAGGACGCATGCTCCACTATGTTCTTAGAAGCCTTATTTATAATAGCCCAAAGCTGGAAAGAACCCAGATGTCCCTCAAGAGAGGAATGGATATAGAAAATGTGGTACATTTACACAATGTAATACTACTGGGCCTATTAAAAACAATGAATTCATGAAATTCTTAGGCAAATGGATGGAACTAGGCAACATCATCCTGAGTGAGGTAACTCAATCCCAAAAGAAAACACATGGTATGCATTCACTGATAAGTGGATATTAGCTGAAAGGTTAGGAATACCCAAGATACAATTCACAGACTATATGAAGCTCAAAAAGAAGGAAGACCAAAGTGTGAATATTTCATGCCTTTTTAGAAGTTGGAACCAAACACCCATGGGAGGAGATACAAAGTATGGGATAGAGACTGAAGGAAAGGACATCCAGGGACTGCCCCATATGAGGATCTATCCCATTTACAGTTACCAACCCCAGACACTATTGTGAATGCCAACAAGTTCTTGCTGATATTGGTATGATATAGCTGTCTCCTGAGAATCTCTGCCAGTGTCTGACAAATATAGAAGTGGGTGCTCACAACCATTCCTTGTACTGAGTAAGGGTCCCCAATGGAGTAGCTAAAGAAAGGACTCAATGATTTGCAGTCCCATAAGATGAAGAACAATATGAACCAACCAGTACCACCAGAGCTTCCAGGAACTAAACCAACAACCTAAGAGTACATATGGAGGGACCCATAGCTCCAGCTGCACATGTAGCAGAGGAAGCCCTTGTTGGACATTAATGAGAGGAGAGGCCCTTGATCTTGAGAAGGCTTGCTGTCCCAGTGGAGGGGAATGCCAGGACAGGGAAATGGGAGTGGGTGGGTTATTGAGCAAGGGAGGGGGTTGGATAGATAGATTTTGGAGGGGAAAGAAGGAAATGAGATAATAGTTGAAATGTAAATCAAGAAAATATCTAATAAAAACAAAAATTATAAAACATAAAATACACACAAACACACATACACACATAGAATTAGAACCTCATGAAATAGAAATACTTCTGTATTGGTAACAGCACCATCCTTTGGACATATCTAGATGCTTCTAATTTGGAAAAGATATTTACAAATTATTCATACTATTATAGTGTTAATATATAAAATATATTAATAACTATAAAATCTTGAATATCAAGAAAAGAAATTACACAATTAAAAATGTAGTGCAGAACTAAACAGAATTATCAAATTTTTGTGAGAAATAGCCAAAGAAAAGTACAATGGATCAGCCCACTCATGCTGGTGCAAATATCAGGTAAGAGGAACACTTATCTATTGCTAGAGAAAGTACCAGTATGTATAACTGTGGAGAGCTTTATTGGGGTGCCATGCCACTGGAACTTGAAATTGACCAAAGTGAAGTTCCTTTCCCAGCCTTTGAGTGAGAACTCCAGTGTTAGCCATAATCCCCTCCACTAGGGTGGAGTGCTCAGAAAAAAGGTGAAGCCTATTGTTTTTCAAGGACCTGCAGTTTCCTGAAAAACACTAGCCACCTGTCAAGCAACTGAACTGATTCTGCTGAGAAGCTTCCAGACTTTCCCCTTGTCTATATATATTGGGAGTTCTTCATTAAACTTTAAGACCTTGAATAGCAGGTGTTATCTTGATCTCCATCTCTTTTTTGCCGCCTTACCATACATCCCCAGCTTCTCTTCCAGGTAACCCGTTCAATGTAACTATGAGAAGTTACATATAACTACTATGGGAATCAATGTGACAACTCCTTGAGGAGCTGAGATCCAACCATACTACTCTTGGACATATCCCCAAAGGACTCCACATCTTGCTACAGAAATACTTGCTCAACAGTGATCTTTGCCTCTCTATTCATAACAGTAAAAATTTGGAAATAATCCATGTCATAATTAGTTTCTATTCCTACAGCAAAACATCATAACCAAAATGTTTGTTTAGGGATGAAAGGGTTTATTCAGATTACACCTCCCCTTGCTTTTCATCATCAAAGGAAGTAAGGACAGGATGTCATACCGCAGAAATCATGATGCACAGGCCATGGAGAGGTTGTTTATGGGCTTGCTCAGCTTCTTCACAAGCACAGAGATTGCACCACCCACAATGGCCTGGGCCCTCCCCAGTTGATCACTAATTGAGAAGATGAAGGACAGGTGGAACTCATGGAGGCATTTCCTCAACTGATCATCCTTCCTCTCTGATGATTCTAGCTTGTATCAAGATGACACAAAAACAGTCAGCAAAGCCTACATGTCTATCAACAGATAAATGAATAAAGAAAATGTGTTATATTTATACAATGGAATGCAACTCAGCTTATTTATATATAAAGCATGAAATTAGCAGACAAATGGATCAAGCTAGAGGATAGCATGCTGAGTTGAGTAACCCAGTGTGTGTGTGTGTGTGTGTGTGTGTGTGTGTGTGTGTATGTGTGTGTGTGTGTGTGTATGTATATATACATATACATATATATATACACACATATATCTTGCATCTAGATGTTAGCTTTTAAGACTTTAATAAGCCAGCTACTGTACATATAACTACAGACATTTGGTATAAAGTAAAGGAGTAGGGCACAGAGAATGATCTCCCCAGAGAAATAGAATAAATATCCAATCCAATAGTGTTGGGGACATGTGAATTATCAATGCAGTTCACCCTCATGAATGATTGCAAAAATGTGAATGAGATAAATGTGGGTATAAGAACACTCACACGTCTGTTTTGAGAAATTCAATGATAAGAAATGACATATGAGTATTATGTGAGAAATTAAAGGTCTTGCTATTTCCTAGTATAATTTGAAATATTAAAGCCCTTTGAAATATAAGTAAAGTGATATTCAAATTATTCCTCCTTAATACTTAAAATTAACTTTTATTTAAGGGGTTAGTGTCCCAGTTTAGTGACATATTTACATACATAAAATATCATTTTTAAATGCAGATTTGTTTGAATTGCAAGAAATCATATATCCATCAATATAACAATCCAAAGTATTAGTAGTTGTTCTGCATATGATATAAAGGTTAGATATGGTTGTAGCCAGACCTACTTTAAAAAGTTATCTTATGTCCTGCAGAAATGAATACCTTCCCTTAATGCTCAGCTTCAGAATAACACTACTCAGCATTTATTTCATTTACCAAAAATATTATAAAGATATGCCAATGCTATGAAGCACATTGCACATTTCTTTCATCTGGTATAATGGTTTTAAGATACATCAATCATATAGCAAGTGTCTTCTTAATTTACATTACTTAACCTAAGTCATTGCCTTAACATTCTGAAGTCTGCTCGTATTTTTCTTACCTTCTCCTTATTGATCCTCCTTACCTGCCCACTCATTCAAACACATACTTACTTTCTTTTTCCATAAGATAGAATCAGGCCAATAAAAGAAGAAAGAAGAGGAGGAAGAAGGGGAAGAGAAGAAAGAGGAGAAGATGAGGAAAGAAAACAGATAAAGAAAAAAACAAAATGAAAAAACACGAGAAGCAAATCATATCTTTCTGTGTCCCTCTGTCTCTCTGTATCTGTCTCTTTTTTTCTCTCATGCATGTGCATACACACACACACACACACACACACACACACACACACTTTCACATACCCACAATAAAACTACAAAATCAAATGAAAAACATGATAAATAAGCAAGAAAAGAATAGTAAAACCCACCGTGAGACAAAACCTTTGTAAAAATACCATTGAATTTGTTTTAGGTTATATATACTCAAGTGCGATTTGTATATTCATTGAAACTCCCTTGTGGGAAAATAAAACAGCTATATTTTCATTATAAGTTGTATAAGGTGCTGTCAAATAGAGGTATCTTCAGGGTCAGGGTTTGGAATTCATGTCTTCTTCCCCTCTCTATGTTGAAAATGCATCTGGTTGGACGTGTGTATGCATGTCCTGTTGTGTCTAAAGGCCTTGTTTCCTTGGTGTATTCTATTTTTTTTTCATTTTTATTTTCTATATTCTATGTTTACATTCCAAAGGCTTTCCCCTTTCACAGTTACCCCCAACCATATGTCCCATAATTCCTCTCCCCCCCACTGTTATTCCCCACTCACTCCCTCCCACGATTGCTCTGTTCTGGGTCTACAATACTGTATCCAATCTTTACAGGCCCAGGGTCCTCTCCTTTCTTCTTCTTGGGAGTCATTTGACTTGCTAATTGTGCCTTGAGTATTTAGGACTGGCTTATAATCATTATACTTTCTCACTTGCAAAGTTCTATGAGCACTAAAGTGTGGTGCTGGGGTACAGCCTCAACAAGATTTGGAGTTCATCAGATACTATACTGACAAGCTGTTTTTGTTTTGTTTTGTTTGTTTGTTTGTTTGTTTGTTTCTTTTGTCATGGGAGTCCCTGAACTCAGGAGTCAGGGTGCTCACCTAGATGACTCAATCCCAGTCATTTGTTGAAATCACACAAGAAAGTTGGGTTACAAAATTCATAGGGGGCTGGATAAATGATTCTCTATTTTTCTGTGCCAACATTTTCTTTGACACAGAGTAATATAGATTTGGAACAGAAAAAAAGGAAGATCTACAATCTCAAACATAATTTTTTTATAGCAAGCACAATTTTTTATATTTTTAACAACCAGTCTGTGGTAAGGTCAGGGGTACCAGTAATGCAGTTACAAAATCAGCATTTTTTAGACATGTATGAGACAGTATGAGGTCATAATACTGACCCTGCAGTCTTTATAATTTTTGGACCCCATCTGTCTATCTACAAAAACATCCTCACCCAACCTGTATGGAGAATCCCTAGGGAGCTGAAACCATTGTCACTGAACCCAAAGAACCCATTGCTAACTTTCTGGGAAATATCAGTACATTATTTCAACCTCAATTTTATGCTGAAAATTTCCTATTTTGTTACACAGAGTTGAGACTAAGACTGTGGGAACAGGTGCAGAATTATTCATCCCTGCCTGCACCTCTAGGTTACTTTTATTTTCACCTAGAGCAAGTGACTGTAACATACTTCTCTTGAATTCATGAACAACCCTCATTTTAATATTGTCAGTAACATCTGATTTCTGGATATCAAATGGACTCCTACTAGATCTTGCCAGGTCACCAAATACTGATTTAATTAAGGAAGGAGAAAAGAAAAGGAACAGTATATAGATAAAAGAATGATAAATATTAAGAATAGTTGCAGAAATGCCATCACAAGGTGCTTGCACCAAAGAAGCAGGCATTGAGGACTCTCAGTGCTCATACTGGGAACCACAAGAGGCCACAGACTCAAGCTCTGAAACATGTTACCCCTGGCAGGTTTTACTTCCTTGATATCAGGGGATCCAAGCATCTCAAGCTTAATGTGGGGTGTCTCCAGCAGGGAAGAACTAGAGAAGGCAACCTATTTAGGACAAAATGTTACAAGATTTCTCACTATCTGAAGTTGTGGAAATCTCTATTTGTTCCCATCTGCTGCAGGAGGAAGCTTCTTTGGTAATTGCTGAGATCTTTTCATAAAACAGAATTTCATTAGGAGCAGGAGCATTTTTATTGCTATGTTTTTTATAAGAACAATAATATTTAATTCTGCTTATGTCAGTGATCTTCCAAGACTCAGGTTCTTGGCCACTGCTTTAGTGTTGGACAGCTTCCATCTCATACAATGAATCTTAAATTCAAGAAGATATTGATTAGTTACTCTTTATGCTTTGTCCCTTTATTGCAGTAGCACATTATTTATACAGGTCCTTGTTGTAAACTGGATGGTCTGAAGTTGTGTTGCTGCTTACCTTTCTCATTTGGTAGAGTGTGGGATACCATCCGGACTCTCATTAGGTATTACTTAAACTTCTTCATGTTCAATGAGATATATAAAATCTTCAAATATACAGCCTTGTGGAGCTACCAATAGACATGACAATAGTCTGAGCTTTTTAAAGAAGTATTTAGGGGTCCTTTGCCCAACAACCCAAGTGTACCTGTAACCCATTCACAGTTCTTCTGGCTCCACTTGTTGGCAAGAAATGTACAGCTGTGTCATTTCACCCCCATTATTCAGTGATTATAAGTAGAGTACTTCATATTCATATATATTTTTGGAAGCATCTGCTGAAGAGTCTGTATGACCCTCAAAATGCCCATAGTATTAGTTTTTTCTTTCTCATATTTCTTCTTTCTCCCTCTCTAAGTAATTTTCTATTACATTACACACACACACACACACACACACACACACATACATGTAAGCACTTGAGTGACTTAGCCTATATGACAGAACAAAGCCCCTTTCATATACCATACACTGTCAAATAAGGAAACAAACTAGTTACAAGTTATTTCTTTTCAAATGGTTATTCAAAGGATCCCATAGATAATAATACTGAAATCACAATATTTTTCCATTGCTTTTGGTTTTTCTCCAGAACTTGATGAAAATAACTTACTGTTGAAGACATTACATCCATAAGCTATAGGCAATAGAGAAATAAAGTCATACAGAACTTGGAACTTCATATCTACTGACTAGATTTCATCATCTAGAAACTACTGGAGGACAAAAGCAATCATCAATCTTACCCAACACTGAACATTAAAAGCAAAATAATGATTATGTTGGTGAAATGTGGCCACTGAAGAAAAGGATCACAAATGAATGAAAAAAAACACCTTTACTCAATTTTAAAGCTTGCATCACCAAATGGAACTCATATGGTACTGAGGCCTGGGACAAATGTCCATGAATATCTACCTCATAGACTCTAGGGTAGAAGAAAATATTAGTATTATGCTAAATAAATATAGTATTAAACTGTACTCCCAAGTTTTATCTTGATCTGTAGATTAGTGCTTTTTTTCTACTCTCAGCAGAGATGTTACTTTTCTGCAATTGGTGGTGGTTAATTTAGAAAGAAATTGGTCAACATGCTGTAAATTAGATACTGTGAAGAAAATTGCTTTAATTGGGATATTTTCTATTATACCCTTGATCTAAGGCCCAAAATTATTTCTGACTTGGAGTCAAAGAAAATGTAAGAAACAGAATTAATAAACATCTGCTGCAAAATAGTATTTTCCAGACATGATACATCATTGAACATGTAAACTCACAGTTTCTGAGACTGCATTACAAGACTTGTAATTACATTACAATTGCACAAGATCAATTTCTATCCATAGCTGAGGAACTATAGGCCAAAGGTAGCTACTGGAAAAATACCTGCTGGCTCTAGCATGGCCTTGGTGGGGACAGAATGAATGGTTTCTACCCCTGGGACAAGGACAGCTGGCCTGGGCCTTAATGAGTGTCAGTGGCTGATGTGGGCATAAGGATAGTTTGTATAATAATATACATATGTTACATTCTTCCTCTAAACAATGTTCTCCCTGTTAACTTTAATGATTCCATAATAACCAGAAATAACAGCAATCCAGGAGGCAAAGGTATGGCTAATATCTCAGCAAAGTGGTAAACACGGGGACCTTCAGGATTGCCCTTAAAATGGTAGAAAAGAACTCCAAAACATGAGTTTGAAAATATATAATTTCTAAAGTATGCAAAGAATAAGGATGCAAGATGAATTATGGGGAGCTTCATGAATGTAAAGGAACCATGAGCCAGCATGGAAGAAAGCTACAAAGTCAGGCAGATACAAAGTCAGGCAGATTCCCGGGTTCAAGGGCAGACTGGAAATAGGCAAGTTTAGACACATGTGTGGTAGAAATGGTAATTTCATGACAGGGTCCCAGCCTGCTAGTTTATTTATTGTCTGTCCTAAACAGAGGAAAGCAGATCTCTTTATACTTTTGCAATATTAAATGAAAATATATGTGTGTTGTTGCCTTAGAATTAAGGGGATGGGGTCAATGGATGATGATTCATAGCATAATGAAAAGGAAACTTGGAGTAAATGACTGGATCATTATGTAAAATAAAAAAGGTTGGGCTCATGATCTGCAAGAGATGAACTATGCAGAGAATTTTTTAGAACAACAAGTGAAAACTGTATGGAGAACTGTCTGAGCTGTGTGAAGATCTCCATAGAAAGCAAATGAGAGAATAAGACAGTAGGACAGAGATAAAGCAAGATGGAAAACTGTCTTGAATAGACAATATGGACCCAGCTTCGATCCATGATTTGACTTTGAGTCCTCTGTTTTTGTAGTGCCAAGATATTCCTTTTCTCAGAACCTCTCTCCAAGCCAAAGATGGTTCTTGGCCAAGGAAAATATGGATTTGTCTTTATTTGTTTGTTTGTTTGCTTGCTTCAGTGATGAGGACCAGGAATGGCCCATGCTTCAGCAGACCTTCTTATACCCATCACATACAGACAAAAATAATTGGACTCAGCTGGTTTTACACATGAAAACATTAGGAAGAGTTTAAAAAAGGAAAATTGGAGGGGAGGTAATAGAAGGTGGATCTGTTAAAAAATAAATTTTCAAGAAAATGATGACATGAATATATAAAACATATAAGCACAATTAAAACTATGGTAATTCTTAATTAGACAATCATAATTAAGCCAAGTTTTTTTTCTGATATAGAAAGCACAGCATTGGTTGTCTAAACATATCTCCACTATCATATCATAGCTGACATATCAGTATTCTACAGTCACAGTGGCTTTCTGCCCATTCACACAGTATTGTTATGTGGTCTTTCACATTTTTTCTTTACAGTATAGATTGTACTGGTCTTCCTACTAGTTGTTACATCTTGCCTTCAATTTTCAGCTTCAGATTTCTCCCCAGAAGAAAAGACACAATGTTCATATTTTCTCATATGTAGTGAACAATATAGTATATTAAGTATGCAAAATAAATGATAGTTCTCATCTTTGCCTCTACTTTGATTATCAATACAATAACAATTCAAAGCTCACACAGGCTCCTCAGAAAAGTCCTATTTATATTAAGTTTTTCTTAGATTAACAGGAATGTTTTTCAATAATAAATATTGTGTTTTTTTCCACTGTAACTACTAAAGTATGACAAATAAAATGTTCCAACTAGAACAAATGGATTGGATATTATAATGTGTCATCATACTCCAAAATAATTCCTTTTTCTCTCTACTTTATGAGCTTAATTTGATATCAGTGCTAGTATCTAAATGTAAATTTTGTTATATACTGGAGAGATTTTTGTAATGCTCATAAATATTGGTGAGAAGGCAAACTAAAAGAACAGAAATAAATTATGTAAAAGAAGATGAGCTGGATGAGCAAATTTTAAAAGACAACAATTTTTTTTTAAAAAAGATGAGATTTAAAATTATTGGCATTGTTAACATTAGGAAAAAAATCTGGTCATTTAAATAGTTTCTCTCTCACTACAGAAATGTATTCAACATTATTCCAAAATAACCAAAGAAGCTTGGTGAATATCACAAATATTAAAGTAATGGCTCTTTCAGGAAAGGGAAAGAAAAAGGCATACTAATGTTGCCATTCTGATAATATTTAACTCTGTACTGATATTTTTTATCAAAAAATTGAATTGGAATCTTGTCATATGCATATGATCTTCCCAGTCTCCTATGGTATTTCTGAGAGCATCACCTATTTCTAAGAATGAACTGTTCATACATCTGTGGTAGATGGTGTGCCATCACGATTCAAGCTTTATTACCTTTCCTTAGCAGATTGCTGTGAATTATCCTACAAGGTTCTTGACAGCATATCTATTTGGAATAGTGAGGGATTCATATTATCCAATATAGTTTTCCTCTCAGGTTTTTCTTTTGGTTCTTTATTATTTATCTTCAGTGTTCAGTTCTCTATTAAGCAGAGGAGAGACTATTAAATTCTATATTAAAGTATATATATATATATATATATATATATATATATATACATATATACACACACATATATGTGTATGTAGAGAGAATATTATACATATTAAAGTATATATAATATATATATTAAAGTATATATATAGAATAATATATACACTATATATACATACTTTATATATATACTTTTATATACATACTTTAATATATATATATATATATATAATATTCAAGAATAAGATATAAAACAACCATGTTTTAAGAATGACATTTATTTTTTAAAAATATTTTTGGAAATTGATTTTCAAATAATAACATATTACATGTCTTTAAAATTATTGCATATAGAGAAATTTTATAGCATGATTCTTGCTTTATTTGTTTGGATGCACATTTACTATAATATTTAAATGCATTTTTACATTATGCTCACTAAAATTACAGAATTTATTGAAAATGGTAATAAGATAGCATCAAGTACTAGATGGACACTAATGAACTATCATATTTTCTTGAATTATTATTCCTTTTGTGTGTGTATGTGTTATTTAATATGGCTTTATCTAATAAGCTGAAAAAATATCGGCAGAACAGGGAAGTGGGAAGGGGTGGATGGGGGAACACGGGGAGGGAAAAAGGCATGTGGGACCTATGGGGGGGCAGGGAACCAGGAAAAGGGAAATGAAATGTAAATAAAGAATATATCCAATTAAAAAAAGGAAAAAGCATCAGTAAGTGTTGTTTAGCCATACTCTAAACTAAGTCTGCATTAACATCATAGAATTCAGAGAGACTTCTACATGGAAATTGTCTCAGACATTAATAACTCTAATCTATTAGAATTAGGAAAGGGGGCTGGAAAGATGACTCAGGGGTTAAGAGCACTGACTGCTCTTCCAGAGGTCATGAGTTTGATTCACAGGAATTTTATGGTTCCTCAAAACCATTTGCAGTGGGATCTGATGCTTTCTTCAGGTGTGTATGAAGACAGCTACAGTGTATGTATCATACATATTAAATGAATAAATAAATAAAGAAAATCTTAAAAAATGCCACGGACCGACTCAGTCGGAACACACACCCGTGGGAGAACCAGGGTCTTTGGTATGCAGGACGGCACAGAGCGTACGGCGTGAAGTGACAAACAGACACACCAGGAGCAAGGTGAATCTGAATGCATTTTACTGTTCTAAGGTAGGCAGATTTATACAGACAAATGTCCGTTGAAGTGATTACAAAGAATGTTTAACATGAGCTTCTGGCACAGGGAAATACAAAATCAATCAGGCAAAAACATCGGAGATCAGGTACAGAGCATCACATCCCTTGATCAGAACATCTGTAATTAAAGATGAACATTTGGAGGTTTAAAAGTTTAAAAGTTCATGGGAATATTTGGTGAAGGTCTCTAGGTCGTAAAACCAGTGAGTGACTATCCATCTGTGGTCCTTATCTATTATCTAGCTTCCTTCTTGTGAGACTCTTCAGGCACACTTTAAAGCTATAGCTGGTGCTTTCCATGCCAGAGTGTCAAAGCCAGTACTACACACACAGTTGCAGCTATATATATATATATATTGTTTGGAGGTTAATATACCAATGTTTTTAAATAATAATTGTATAACTGATCAAAAGGCAAGGCAATGGATCTTTAGAGGATAAAACATGGCCAGTGCTATAGTTCAAAGGGTGAATACTTGATGAACTCTTTCGCCTGGATAGTCGCATCTCCGTCTATCAGGAACATCTCGTAAGTAAAGGTACAAGTCAGAGAAGGGTCACAAAGGCAAAGTTTGCCATGAGAAATTCAGCTCAGCACTATCTCCGACCAAGGAGGCCCACAGCGATTTCCTCAAAATAGACAGGCTTGTCATAAACAAGGCATTTTCCTGTAAATACCACACAGTTTCCACCGGGATTACGGTTTAGCTGTGGGAATCATACAGTGTCTATGAGATTCGTGTGGTAAAAAAACAAAATAGAATAAGATTTTTTAAAGGTCAGTTATTTGGTATTAATTTATTGAGTTAGTAATTTATCTTAAACATTGCTTCTACTGCATTTTTTCAAGAATAACTTCACCTGCTACTTGAAACAGAATGACATAGAAAAATAGCTGAATAAAGTACGCTGATCCATTTAAAGTTTATGGACACCTGTTTTTTTTTTTTTCATTTTTTTATTCTATATTCTTTGTTTACATTCCAAAGGCTTTCCCCTTTCCCAGTTCCCCCCACCATACATCCCATAAGTCCTCTCCCCCCAATTATTCCCCAATCACCCCCCCCCACCATTTCTCTGTTCTGACACTCTCTTACAAAACTGGATCCAAACTTTTCATGCCCAGGGTCCTCTACTTTCTTCTTCTTGGAAATCATTTGACTTGCTAATTGTGCCTTGAATATTTAGGGCTTCTGGGCTCATTAATATCCACTTATCAGTGATTGCATTTCATGTGTATTCTTTTGTGATTGGGTTAACTCGCTTAGTATGACATTTTCCAGATTTACCCATTTGCCTACAAATTGCATGAATTCATTATTTTTAATCGCTGAGTAGTATTCCATTGTATATATATATATATATATATATATATATATATATATATATATATACCACATTTTCTGTATTCATTCCTCCTTTGAGGGATATCTGGGCTGCTTCCAACTTCTGGCTATTATAAACAAGGCTGCTATGAACATAGTGGAGCATGTGTCTTTATTGAATGCAGGGGAATCCTCTGGGTATACACCCAGGAATGGTATGACATGGTTCTCTGGAAGTGTCATGCCAAATTTTCTGAGGAACCGCCAGACTGATTTCCAGAGTGGTTGTACCATCTCGCAATCCCACCAACAGTGGAGAAGTGTTCTTCTGTCTCCACATCCTTGCCAGCACCTGTTGTCTCTTGGGGTTTTAATCTTAGCCATTCTGACTGGTGTGAGGTGGAATCTCTGGGTTGTTTTGATTTGCATTTCTCTGATGACTAATGATATTGAACATCTCTGAAGGTGTTTCTCGGCCATCTGAATTTCTATTGGGGAAAATTCTTTGTTTAAGTCTGTACCCCATTTTTTGATAGGGTTATTTGGTTCATTGGGGTTTAACTTGTTCAGTTCTTTGTATATATTGGATATTAGCCCTCTTTCAGATGTGGGATTGGTGAACATCTTTTCCCAATTTGTTGGTTACTGTTCTGTACTTCTGACAATGTCCTTTGCCTTACAGAAACTTTGTAATTTTATGAGGTCCCATTTGTCAATTCTTGATCCTAGAGCATAAGCTATTGGTGTTCTGTTGAGAAAATTTCCCCCTGTGCCCATGTCCTCCAGGGTCTTCCCAAGTTTCTTTTCTAATAGTTTCAGTGTGTCTGGTTTTATGTGGAGGTCCTTGATCCACTTGGATTTGAACTTAGTACAATGAGATAAGAGTGGGTCAATTTGCATTCTTCTGCATTTTGACATCCAGTTGAACCAGCACCATTTCTTGAAAAGCCTATCTTTTTTTCCACTGGATGTTTGTAGCTCCTTTATCAAAGATCAAGTGACCATAAGTCTGAGGGTTCAGTTCTGGGTCTTCAATCCTATTCCATTGATCTACTTGCCTGTTGCTGTACCAGTACCATGCAGTTTTTAATACAATTGTTCTGTAGTAATGCTTGAAAGCAGGGATATTGATTCCCCCAGAAGTCCTTTTGTTGTTGAGAATAGTTTTAGCTATCCTGGGTTTTTTGTTGCTCCAGATGAATTTGAGAATTGCTCTTTCTAGATCTATGAAGAATTGATTTGGGATTTTGATGGGGATTGCATTGAATCTGTAAATTGCTTTTGGCAAGATGGCCATTTTTACTATATTGATCCTGCCAATCCAAGAGCAAGAAATATTTTTCCATCTTCTAAGGTCTTCTTTGATTTCTTTCTTCAAGAACTTGAAGTTCCTGTCATACAGATCTTTCGCTTATTTGATTAGAGTCACACCAAGGTACTTTATGTTGTTTGTGGCTATTGTGAAGGGTGTTATTTCCCTAACTTCTTTCTCAGCCTGCTTGTCCTTTGAGTACAGGAAGGCTACTGATTTGCTTGAGTTGATATAACCAGCCACGTTGGTGAAGTTGTTTATCAGCTGTAGAAGTTCTCTGGTGGAGTTTTTTGGGTCACTTAAGTAAACTATCATATGGTCTGCAAATGATAGATTGACTTCTTCCTTTCCAATTTGTATCCCTTTTTCTTCCTCATGTTGTCTAATTGCTCTCGCTAGAACTTCAAGTACTATATTGAAAAGATATGGAGAGAGAGGGCAGCCTTGTCTAGTCCCTGATTTTAGTGAGATTTCTTCAAGTTTCTCTCCAAGTTTCTCTTCAAGTTTGATATTGGCTACTGGTTTGTTGTAGATTGCTTTTACTGTTTAGGTATGGACATTGAATTCCTGCTCTTTCCAAGACTTTTAGCATGAAAGGATGCTGAATTTTGTCAAATGCTTTTTCAGCATCTAATGATATGACCATGTTTTTTTTTTCTTTTAGTTTGTTTATGTAGTGGATTATACTGATGGATTTCCGTATATTGAACCACCCCTGCATCCCAGGGATGAAGCCTACTTGATCATGGTGAATGACCGTTTTGATGTGCTCTTGGATTCAGTTGGCAAGAATTTTATTTAGTATTTTTGTATCACTATTCATAAGGGAAATTGGCCTGTAGTTCTCTTTCTTTGTGGGATCTTTGTGTGGTTTTGGTATCAGCAAAATTGTGGCTCTAAGAACGAGTTGGGCAGTGTCCCTTCTGTATATATTTTATGGAATAGTTTGAAGAGTATTAGTGTTAAGTCTTCTTTGACTCTCTGGTAGAATTCAGCTCTAAAACTATGTGGTCCCGTACCCTTTTTGGTTTGGAGACTTTTTACAACCCCTCCTATTTCTTTAGGGGTTTTGGGACTATGTAGCTGAACTAATTGATCCTGATTTAATTTAGGTATTTGGTATCTGTCTAGGAAATTGTCCACTTCCTCCAGATTCTCCAGTTGTGTTGAGTATAGACCTTTGTAGTAGTATCTGATGAGCTTTTGAATTTCCACAGTTTCTGTTGTTACATCTCTCTTTTCATTTCTAACTTTGTTAATTTGGATATTGTCTCTGTGACCTTTGGTTAGTCTGGCTAAGGGTTTATCTATCTTGTTGATTTTCTCAAAGAACCAGTTCTTGGTTTTGTTGATTCTTTGTATGGTTCTCTTTGTTTCTACTTGATTGATTTCAGCCATGAGTTTGATGATTTCCTGTCTTCTACTCCTCCTGGGTGAATTAACTTCTTTTTCTTCCAGGGCTTTAAGGTATGCCGTTAAGCTGCTAGTGTATGCTCTCTCCAGTTTCTTTTTGGATGCACTTAGAGCTATTAGTTTTCCTCTTAGCACTGCCTTCATTGTGTCCAATAGATTTGGGTAGGTTGTACAATCATTTTCATTCAATTCTAAAAAGTCTTTGATTTCTTTTTTTTATTTCTTCCTTGACCAAGGTGTCATTGTGTAGAGTATTGTTCAGTTTCCATGTGTATGTGGGCTTTCTGTTGTTTTTGTTGCTATTGAAGACCACTTTTACTTCATGGTGATATGATAGGAGGCATGGGATTAGCTCAATCTTCTTGTATTTGTTGACATCTGTCTTGTGACCAATTATATGATCAATTTTGGAGAAAGTACTGTGTGATGTTGAGAAAAAGGTATATTCTTTTGCTTTAGGATGAAATGTTCTACATATATATATATAATCCAATTGGTCCAAAGTTTCAATTAGTTTCACTGTGTCCCTGTTTAGTTTCTGCTTTCCTGATTGGTCCATTGAGGAGAGTGGAGTGTTGAAGTCACCCACAATTATTGTGTTAGGTGCAATTTGTGCTTTAAGCTTTAGTAAGGTTGCTTTTATGAATGAGGGTGCCTTTGCATTTGGAGCATGGATGTTCAGTATTGAGAGTTCTTCTTGGTGTATTTTCCCTTTGACCAGCAAGAAGTGAACTTCTGAGTCTCTTTTGATGACTTTAGGTTGAAAGTCAATTTTATCTGATATTAGGATGGCTACTCCAGCTTGTTTCCTGAGGCCATTTGCTTGTAAAATTATCTTCCAGTCTTTTACTCTAAGGGACTGTTTGTCTTTAACACTGAGATGTGTTTCCTGTTTGCAGCAATATGTAGGGTCCTGTTTCCATATCCATTCTGTTAGTCTATGTCTTTTTATTGGCGCATTGAGTCCATTGTTGTTAAGAGATATTAAGGAATAGTAATTATTATCTCCCGACATTTTTGAAATCTTTTTTTTATATATTTGAGAGGTTATCTTTCTTTGGGTTTACTGAGAGGAGGTTTCTATCTTGTTTTTTCCAGGGTGTAGTTTCCTTCCTTGTGTTGGTGTTTTCCCCCTATTATCCTTTGTAGGGCTGGGTTTGTGGAAAGATAACGTGCAAATTTGTTTTTTTTTTTTTCATGGAATACCTTGATGTCTCCATCTATGGCGATTGAGAGTTTTGCTGGGTAAAGTAGTTTTGGCTGAAATTTGTGTTCTCTTAGAGTTTGCATGATATCTGCCGAGGATCTTCTAGCTTTCATGGTCTCAGGGGAGAAGTCTGGTGTAGTTCTGATAGGTCTTCCTTTATTTGTTACTTGGCCTTTTTTTTCTTGCTGCCTTTAATATTCTTTCTTTGTTTAGTACATTTGGGGTTCTGATTATTATGTGAGGTATTATATTTCTGTTCTGGTCCAGTCTGTTTGGAGTTCTGTAGGCTTCTTGTATATTCATGGGCATCTCTCTCTTTAGGTTGGGGAAGTTTTCTTCCATAATTTTGTAGAAGATAATTGCTGGCCCTTTAACTTGTAAATCTTCACTCTCATCTATACCTATAATCCCTCCGTTTGTCTTATTGTGTCCTGGATTTCTTGGATGTTTTGGGTTTCAGCCTTTTTGCATTTAGTATTTTCTTTGACTGTTGAATCAATGGTCCCTATGGTATCTTCGGCTTCTGATATTCTGTCTTCTATCTCTTGTATTCTATTGTTGATATTTGCATCTATGGCCCCTGATTTCTTCATCTATACCTATAATCCTTAAGTTTGGTCTTCTCAATGTGTTCTGGATTTCCTGGATGTTTTGGGTTACCAGCTTTTTGCATTTTGCATTTTCTTTAATTGTTGAATCCATGGTTTCTATGATATCTTCGGCATCTGAGATTCTTCCTTCTATCTCTTGTATTCTATTGTTGATATTTGCATCTATGGCCCCTGATTTCTTCCCAAGGTTTTCTAACTCCAATAATGTCTCCATCTGTGATTTCTTAGTTGTTTCTACTTCTGTTTTTAGAACCTGGATGGATATGCTCAGATCTTTCACTTGCTTGATTGTGTTTTCATGTATTTCTTTAAGAGATTTTTGTGTTTCCTCTTTCATAGCTTCTACTTGTTGACCCATATTCTTCTGTATTTCTTTAAGTGATTTTTGTGTTTCTTCTTTATTGGCTTCTGTTTTTTGATCCATATTCTCCTGAATTTCTTTGTGATTTTTGTCTTTGCCTTGTAAAGGCTTCTAACTTTTTATCCATTTTCTCCTGTATTTCTTTAAGAGATTTATCTATGTGTTCTGCTATCAGCATCCTACCAGTGATTTTAGGTCCATATCTTGTTTTTTCTGGTGTTTTGGGGTATGCAGGGCTTCCTGTTGCCAGCTAACTGGGTTCAGATGCTGTCATGCTGCCTTGATTTCTGTTAGTAATGCTCCTTTGTTTTCCTTTTGCCATCTGGTTATCTCTGGTGTTAATTGGCCTTGTTGTCACTGGCTGGTGTTTGAACCTCCTGTGAGGCTGGGTACTCTTGTTGTTTCTCTACTGATGATGAATCTGCAAGATAGAGACTGCCTCTGTGAGTACTGAGGCGACCTCAGGAAGGGCGGCTCCCAACCGAGTTTGTGCAGGCAGGAGGGCGTGGTGATGTCCTGCAGAGCCTCAGCCCTGGCCATGGTTAGTGGGGAGAGTCTGGGGGATCCTCCCGAGTGATGGTAGCCCCTGATTTAGTCGGTCTACCTGGGCCTCTCTAGCCGTGTCCTGGTAGCAATATGGAGACCTACCGCAACCACTTGATACCTGCTTTTTGATAAAGATGACAGAAATACACAATGGGGGAAAAAAGAAAGCATCTGTAACAAATGATGTTGTTCAAGCTTGATGGACAATATTTATACCCTGCATAAAACCCAAGTCCAAGAGAATCAAAGACCTCAACATAAAACCAAACACCCCAAACTTGAGAAAAAAGAAAGCAGGAAAAAGCCTCAAATGCATTGGTACAGGAGACAATTTACTAAAATGAGCAGCAATAGTACAGGTGTTAAGATTAACATAAACCATAAACAAGAAAAAAGTTCCATAAGGCAAAGGCTACTATTAATAGAACAGAATGGAAGTCTCAAAAATGGGAAAAGATTTTCAACAACACCAAATCTGAAAAAAACACAATGTATACATATGCATACAAATAGTGCATATACATATGTGTGCACATATTCATGTACATATACATGTGTGTATACATATACATGTACATACATACACACTCATATATATACATATACACATACACACACACACACACACACACACACACGCACACACAAACCTATGTATATAAAGAACTCAAGAAACTAAATAACCCCCCAAAAAATGGCCTAGAGGTGTAAAGCAGAGAAATCTCAAATGACTCAGAAACACAGAAATGTCTAGATCCTTAGCCATTACGGAAATACAAATTAAAACTACTTAGAGATTCCATCTTCTGCCTCTCAGAATGGTTGAGATGAGCAACATAAATGAGAGCTCATGCAAGAAGAAGGCTATTCCAAAGTTAGTGGTTGTGTAAATTCCTATAGGCACTCTGAAAACAAATATGGTAGTTCATAAAGTTAGCAATCAATCTTCCTCAAAATTCAGGTATTTTACTCTTGGGCATATACACAAAAGATCCTCTATCCTGCCACAAGAACACTTGATCCATGTTCCATTTCTTTCCTCAAGGTGTGTTCAGGCCCTTATGCATATAGGGATTAAAAGGGTGAAATAGAACCAGAACACATAGTTTAGCAAGTTCTTAGTCCAGCTCTGAGTGATGAAGAGAAAGGCCTTCTCCAAGGTTTGCAATGTTACAGTTCTTCTTTATCAGGGAAAAGTATAATAGCTCTTCTAGAGGATATTCTATGAAATAACAGGTATCTCTATTCAGGGTTAATAAGGGCTATATAAACCTTTGGGGTATACCTTGGTAAGGATTCTCAAGGAATGTATACATTATTAACATATGCTGAGGTGCTAGGAATGCTTTATTCACCCAAAGAGAGATCCCAGGTGCTAAAACCTGTAGTTTCTACATAAGGACACTTGACTTCCTCAAGAAGAATCAAAAGGGGGAATCGGGCATGCAGATTGAGAATAGGGGGGGGGATTCTCAGTCCTGCTGGTCTCAAGATGAGATTTGGAGCCCTGGATATTTCTCAACTTTGCGATTTATTGTTCCATGTCCAGTCCCTGGCCACACTTGCCCAACAACTGTATCCATAGCAGCTTTATTCATAATAATTAAAAACTAGACACAATCTGGATGTCTCTCAAGCAAGAGAAAGACTATTTCAATATTAATGATAGTGTAAACTCCTATAGGCACTCTGGAAATCAGTATGGCAGTTCATAAAATTAGCCATAGATCTTCCTCAAATTCAGGTATATCACTCTTGGGCATATACACAAAAGATCCTCTCTCCTGCCTCAAGAGCACTTGATCTATGTTTCATTTCATTCTTCAAGGTGTTCAGGCCCCTATGCATATAGGGATCAGGACGAAGAGGTAGAACCAGAACACTTAGGTTAGCAACATTTTAGTTCAGCTAAGATTATTCTCAAGCAAAGAATGAATAAAGAAAATGTAGACTATTTATACAGAGGAGGATTGCTCAGCTGTTAGAGAAAAAGAACATACCCCTTCTGGCTTGTGCCTCCTGCTGAGACAGATGACCAGCTTGTCTGTTCCCTTGAGTACACCACAGTCAGAAGACCTTCCAGGACTTCTTTTGTATGCAGAACAATTAACCCAACAGTCTAAAAGCCTCCATAGAGTCTTGTTGCACATAGGACAGCATATCCCACAGTCTGAAGGCTTCCCTAGAGAATAGCTACATACAAGGAAACAGCTTGACTACTCCTCTGAAGACACAATAGTGTAAAAGGCTCCCAGGAATTATGCAGAAGCCAGGGCAACAGATAAGCAGCTTGTATTTCCCTCTGAAGATCCCATAGTCAGAATGCCTCCCCGAAGAGGTGGTACAGTCAGGTTAACCAACAGGTAACCTATCACACGCATCTCTTGGACACCGTAATTTCACGCAGCCAAGCTGTAATACCGGTGGAAGCTGTGTGATATTTACTGGGGAAAGTCTTGTTTGGCAGGGCTGTCCAAGATGAATGTCGCTGTGAGCCTCCTTGGCCGCAGATAGGGCTGAGCTGAATTTCTCATGGCAAGCTTTGTTTGTGTAACCCTTTTTTCTGACTTGTTCCTTTACTTACGAGATGTCCCTGCTAGCTGGAGGTGTGAGCATCCAGGCGTGATGGTTCACTGAGAGTTTATTCTTTGAGCTACAGCACTGGCCATGATTTATCTTCTAGAGATCCATTGCTTTGTTTTTGATCAGCTGTACAGTTATTACCTAGATACATTAAAGAACTAACCTCCCAACAATTTATATTATTTGTATAGTTAGCTGGCTTTGGCACTCTGACATGGAAACCATCAGTTAAGTAAAGTTTCTAAGTAGGCCTGAGGGAGTCTCACAAGAAGATAGCAAACATAGTGTTTCCAAGGACTCTTGAATTACTAATTTATCATTGACTACAGCTACTCTGATCAAGGGACATAATGCTTTGTAGGTATTCTCTAAAGTTCATACCTGATTGATTTTGTATTTCCTTGTGCCAGATACTCATGGTAACCATTCTTTGTAAACATTTCACTGGATACACTTTTTCTTCAGTAATGTAATACCAACTTGTGTGTATAAAAGTTCCTGCCTCAGAACAGTAAAGTGCATTCAGACACATTCAGATTTGTCATTTCACGCCGCGACCAGTGCCTTCCTGCATACCAAAGACCCTGATTCCCCCACGTGTGTCCCGACTGTGTCGGTCCGTGGCAGCTGGCGCCTCTGAACAGGGACATTTGGGCAGGTAATTTCCTTTCTTTCTTTCTTTCTTTCTTTCTTTCTTTCTTTCTTTCTTTCTTTCTTTCAAGGCTACTGGCTGTGTCTTGCAAAGGAGGCTGCAGCTCCGCTAGCTGAGAATACGCTAGTTATAGGCAAGTAATCTGATATCATGGGGCAGACTGAGTCAAAACAGGAACGAATGTTCTTTTCAGTGTTTAAGCATATGATGGCTAGCAGAGGGTTAAAAGTTTCAGAAAGTACAACCAGGGAGTTCCTTAAGCAGTTGGCTTGGGAAAATGCTAATGCTTTATGCCAAGATTTGATAAGGCCTATTAGAAAGACAGGAACAGTGCAGGACTATGTGAAAGCCTGGGTGGATGCATCACCAGCCATAGTCCAAAGCATGGACTACGCTGCAGTTATGAAGGGAGAGAAATTCAGCGCCTATGTTAAAAAGACTTATGGTGGAGGAAGGAAAGGAACCTCCGAGCCCACTTGTTTTAAATGTGGGAAATCAGGACATGTGCAAAGGCAATGTCCAGGAAACAATAAGAGGGACTCCAATAGAAGGGGTTCTCCCCCAGGAGTATGCCCTCATTGCCAGAAAGGCAAGCACTGGAAAAATGAGTGCAAGTCTAGGTTCCACAAGGATTGAACACCCCTTAATGGGGAAAAGAAGGAGGAGGAATCAAATAACTAAATCAGGGGCAGCCTCTCAGCCCCAAACTTAAAAGAGAGGAAAATACTGTAGTTACATCAGGGAGTCCTCTGAATCCTGAGGCTCCTGAATTTACTATACATAATTTGCCTAGAGCTACTCCTGGTAGTGCTGGTTTAGATTTAGCTTCTTGTGATGATGTAATATTCTCTAGATGGGATGGTGTCTCTTTAGTTTCTACGTCTACCTTGGGAACTCTGCCACAGGGAACTGTAGGGTTAATAATTGGCCGTAGTTCAAATTGTTAAAAGAATTTTGAGGTGCTGCCTGGTGCGATTGATAGTGATAGCACAGGAGAAATAAAAGTCATGATTAGACCATTAAAAGAAACTATACAAATTCATAAGGGGCAGAGAATAGCTCAGCTTCTGCTCCTGCCTTATCTTAACTTACCTAATCCAATCTTAAAGCGTGAACGTGGACAAGGGAAGTTTGGTTCTACAGATGTTGTGGCATGGGTCCAAAATATTGGTATGGAAAGACCTTTTAAAGCAGTTAGAATAAATGGAAAGTTGTTTCAATGACTTTTGGATACAGGGGCAGATAAAACTTGTATAGCAGGAAGGGATTGGCCTTCATCTTGGCCATGTAAGAGGACTTCTTCCTCTTTATTAGGTTTAGGGACAGCCTTTAATGTGGCTCAAAGTTCACAGTTTCTGAAATGGGAATTGGAAGGAAAGACAGGAATGATTCAGCCTTATGTTGTTCCTTCTCTCCCCTTTTCCTTGTGGGGAAGAGACATGATGAGTGACATGGATGTAAAATTAGTCACCTCAGATAATCTGAGTGAACAGCATTTTTCATAGGGGCCGCTGAGGGCTTGTTGTATGCAGATAAATTAAGTTGGAAATCAGAGCAGCCTGTATGGCTCAATCAGTGGCCCCTGACAGAAGAAAAAATACAGGCTATAGAACAACTTGTGCAAGAACAATTAGAAAAAGGACATCTTGAAGAAAGTAATAGTCCTTGGAACACTCCTATATTTGTAATAAAGAAAAAAATCTGGAAAGTGGAGATTGCTACAGGACCTTAGGGCAGTAAATGCTACCATGGAAGACATGGGAGCGTTGCAGCCAGGACTGCCCTCTCCAGTGGCAGTTCCTGCAGGATGGAATGTGATAGTAATTGATTTGCAAGATTGCTTTTTTACTATAAAATTACACCCTGAGGATTGTAAAAGATTTGCTTTTAGTGTGCCAGCTGTAAATTTGAGAAGGCCGTATAAAAGGTATCAATGGAAAGTGTTGCCTCAAGGAATGAAAAATAGTCCGACATTATGTCAAAAATTTGTGGATCAAGCTCTAGTATTGATTAGAAAAAAATATCCTGAGGCTTACTTTGCCCACTTTATGGATGACATCTTGATAGCTCATCAATCACCATCAATTAACAAGGAAATATTACTTTATACAATTGAACATTTTACCAAATTTGGATTAGTAATAGCCCCAGATAAGATACAAAAGAATAGACCTTTAAGTTATTTGGGACAGTTAATTCATGATGATTATATTGCCTCACAAAAGGTGTCTATAACAGTAGACAAATCAAGGAATTTAAATGATTTTCAGAAATTATTAGGAAATATTAATTGGATTAGACCTTTTTTGAAAATTACCACAGGAGAATTAAGTCCTTTGTTTCAACTATTACAAGGGGATACTGATCCTAAGTCTCCAAGAGTTATGACTCAAGAAACCATAAAAGCTTTAGCATTGGTGGAGGAAAACTTAAATGATTCAAAGGTAAAGCAGATATCTTATGATAAAGAGTGGGACTTGATAATTTTTAAAACACCTTACACTCCCACTAGATGCTTATGGCAGGATGGTGTGTTGGGATGGATACATTTACCTCATGTGCAACAGAAAATGTTGGCTTCTTATCCATATATGTGCTCATTATTGATTAATAAAGGAAGAATGAGATCCAGGGAACTATTTTGAAGAGAAATGCATAATATTATGTTACCATATAATAAAAGGCAATTTGAAATACTATTGATGGAAGATGATGATTGGGGAACTGCATTGCAAGGTTATACAGGACAAATTAAATATCACTATCCTAAACATTCTTTAATTGAATTTTATAAAGAAACAGAAATAATTTTCTCAAATAAGTGTTCTTCACAACCTTTGGAGTCTGCCCTATGCGTATTCACAGATGGCTCCTCTAATGGGAGGTCCGTGGTTTATGTACCAGGACAAAGGCCTCTGATAGAGGAAGGTGTGCAGACTTCTGCTCAGCAAGCAGAGATAAGAGCAGTTCTACTTGCTTTTCAAAATTTTACAGAAAAACTTAATCTTTATACGGATTCAAAGTATGTGGTTAATTTGTTTCCAGCCATAGAAACAGCCTTACTCTCAGGGCAGTCTCAAATTTTAAATTTATTACAGCAATTGCAAAATACGATTAGAAAAAGAGCAGAAAAATTTTATGTAGGACATATACGGGGTCACTTTAATTTACCAGGCCCCCTTAGTAAAGGAAATTATATGGCTGATGCATTAACTAGAGGAACAGTTATGAATGTATTAGAGGCAAAGAATAGTCATGAGCTACATCATCAAAATGCTCTTGCTTTAAGAAGGATGTTTCATATTACTAGAGAACAAGCCAGACAGATAGTTAAGGATTGTGGTAATTGTCCTCAAGTTTATCACCCACAAAAAATGGGAGTAAATCCCCGAGGCCTTAAGGCATTAGCTTTATGGCAAATGGACGTTACACATATCCCTGAATTTGGAAAATTGGCTTATGTTCATGTGACAGTGGATACTTATTCTCATGTGCTGTTTGCCTCTGCTAGAAGTGGAGAAGCTGTGAAGGATGTAATTCAACATCTTGTACAAAGCTTCATGATGATGGGAAAGCCATTAAGAATTAAGACAGATAATGCTCCAGCTTATACATCTAAGGCTTTTGCCTCTTTTCTGCGAGCATGGGATATACACCATACCACAGGAATATCATATAATCCCCAAGGACAGGCAATAATTGAGAGATCTCACCAAACTTTGAAAAATCAGATTGAACGCCTCAGGGCTGCTAATAAATATTTTTCTCCCCATCATCTTTTGAATCATGCTCTTTTTGTGATAAATTATTTGAATACTGATGAACAAGGAAACTCCCCTGCTATGAAACATTGGGGAGGAATAAAAGAACAACTTCCACAAGTAATGTGGAAAGACTTATTAACCGGATCCTACAAAGGACCGGACGCTTTAATTTCCTCCGAGAGCGGGTATGCTTGTGTTTTTCCACAGGATGCAGATAGTCCAATCTGGATCCCAGACAGGCTCATCCGGCCGTTTAACCAGAGGGCCTCTATCGAGGAATCAGAGGAGAAAGCAGAGACTGAAAAAGAAGAAGATGCTGAGAACGATGATGGGACTTGATCTTGCTGTTCTATGAGAGACCTCAACTGTTCCTGACCTGGGGACAGCTGAGGAGACTTGCCTGAGAAGCGCAGCAGATGATCACTAGCACCAGAAAGCAGTTATCGACAGAATATGTTTCTTGCTATGTTTGTTATCCTTTCTATGCAAATGTGTCCTGTGTCTGCAGTTTCATATTGGGCTTATGTTCCTCATCCCCCACTTCTTCATCCCGTGGGTTGGGGGGAGAATGTAAATATTAGAGTGATGACCAATGATACTGGACTTATGGGGGGACATGCTACTCTTTCCTCCCATCTAACCTCTACTCCATTTAGATATAAGGGGATGTCAGACTCTGCTCCGATTTGCATCGATTTAGCTAGATCGGGGTCTATGGGTTGTCTTTCTCTCGCCTATAAAACTATTCTTGCTGATGCTCCAGATAAATCGCTTCCGGCGAAAGAACCTCCATATCATAGAAGATTTATGTGGGAAATTAAACTTAAGATTTTGGGGACTAATTTTCATAATGAAACCTTTGAGAAGTTATCTAAGGGCATCCCTTTAGATTCGTGTTCCCGGAACTATAAAGATAAAGATAAGATGTGGGAGCCTCCTCGGAGTTATGAAAGACCCAGTTGGCTTAAATGTGGTTTTGAACATTGGGCTATTACACATACTCCTTGGAAGAATCAAGAGAGGATTTATGATTATTCCGTAGCCACGCCAAATAATAACTATAGAGCTTTTCTTCTTGGTGAAAAATTACAGTATCATGGATATAAACCTGAAAGGTTTACTTTAGAACCTATTAATAGATGGTATACACCAGGATGGGTAGAACCTATTTATGTTAGTCATTCTCCTTCAGGTGATGCTTTGAATATATTTCCAGGACTATTTAGACTTCTTGCTGCATCAGATATAATTTACTTTAAGAAGCCTCTGGAGTCTAGATATTTACCTGTAGCACTTAGATCTTGTTTGAGCTATCCTTATAGTATACTTGCTGGAAAGAATACAGATTTAATCATTACTAATTTAGGGCACTCTTATGAGGTTCACTGTTCTGAATGTATTTTGACTAATTGTATTGATCATAAGTTGATTGAATCCTATTCACGCATTGTGATATTACGAAGGCCTTCCTACGTAATGCTTCCTGTAGATCTAAAGGATGAAGCTTGGTTTGACAATGAGGCTTTACAGGTAGTTACTAGAATTAGTGAGCTTATTAGGCCAAAGCGTTTTGTAGCAACTTTAATGTTAGGTATCAGTGCCTTGATAGCTATTGTGACTTCACTTACAGTTTCATCAGTTGCTTTAGTCTCAGAAATGAAGACTGCACACTTTGTTAATGATTTAAATAAGAATGTTTCTTTGGCACTGGTAAAACAAGAGGTTATAGATAAAAAATTAGAAGCAAAGATTGATGCTTTAGAGGATGTAGTTCTGGAGTTAGGACAAGAGATAGAAAATATCAAGGTTCAGCTTTCCACCAGATGTCATGCCAGCTTTCGATACATATGCGTAAGGCCATTAATCTATGACGAGCAACATAGTTGGACTTTTACAAAAAATCATTTGTTGGGAATTTGGAAAGATAATGATATTTCTCATGATATGGCTCAATTAAAAACTCAAATTGCGGTCATGAGTAAAGCACAAGATGGATCAGTTAACTTAGAGGATTTGGCTCAGGCTTTTAGTTCTGGTTTGAAGTCTCTGAACCCTGTAACTTGGTTACATTGGATTGTTGTTGTTGCCGTGGCTGCAGGGGTAATCTTTCTTTTTCTTCTTGTCCTTCCAATAATTTTCAAACTAGTCTTCTCCTCCATTTCTGTTGCCAAAAGAGATATTCATGAGCTCAAATTAAAAAATAAAAAAGCGGGAGATATCACACGCATCTCTTGCACACTGTAATTTCACGCAGCCAAGCTGTAATAACAGTGGAAGCTGTGTGATATTTACTGGGGAAAGTCTTGTTTGGCAGGGCTGTCCAAGATGAATGTCGCTGTGAGCCTCCTTGGCCGCAGATAGGGCTGAGCTGAATTTCTCATGGCAAGCTTTGTTTGTGTAACCCTTTTTTCTGACTTGTTCCTTTACTTATGAGATGTCCCTGCTAGCTGGAGGTGCGAGCATCCAGGCGTGATGGTTCACTGAGAGTTTATTCTTTGAGCTACAGCACTGGCCATGATTTATCTTCTAGAGATCCATTGCTTTGTTTTTGATCAGCTGTACAGTTATTACCTAGATACATTAAAGAACTAACCTCCCAACAATTTATATTATTTGTATAGTTAGCTGGCTTTGGCACTCTGACATGGAAACCATCAGTTAAGTAAAGTTTCTAAGTAGGCCTGAGGGAGTCTCACAAGAAGATAGCAAACATAGTGTTTCCAAGGACTCTTGAATTACTAATTTATCATTGACTACAGCTACTCTGATCAAGGGACGTAATGCTTTGTAGGTATTCTCTAAAGTTCATACCTGATTGATTTTGTATTTCCTTGTGCCAGATACTCATGGTAACCATTCTTTGTAAACATTTCACTGGATACACTTTTTCTTCAGTAATGTAATACCAACTTGTGTGTATAAAAGTTCCTGCCTCAGAACAGTAAAGTGCATTCAGACGCCTTCAGATCTTGTGTGTGTCTGTCTGTCATTTCATGCCGCGACCAGTGCCTTCCTGCATACCAAAGACCCTGATTCCCCCACGTGTGTCCCGACTGTGTCGGTCCGTGGCAGTAACCTGTGTGCATGCCCCTCTAAAGAAACCACAATCAGAAGGACTCACAGGGGTTTTTCTGCAGCCAGGCTTAGAGGCCTGCCAGGAGATTTGAAACAACCCTGGCATACAGGAGGCAGGCTCCAGACAGAGTAACCCAGAGCAGCTAATACCAGGGATGGCCAAATGGCAAGTGGCAAGGACAATGCCATAAGCACCAGAAGCCAGTTCTCCTACCACAACAAGCCCTGGATGCACCAAACTACTGAAAATCAGAAAGATGACCTAAAATCCTATCTCATGAAGATAAGAGTCCTTTAAGGAGGATATAAATAACTCACTGAAAGAAATACCGGAAAACAGGTGAAGGAATTAAACACAGCACTCCAAGACTTCAAGATGGAAGTAGAAACAATAAATAAAGCATAAATGGAAGAAACCCTTGACATGGAAAACCTAGGAAATAGGAAATGCAGGTGTAAGCAGTTTCAAAAGAATAGAAGAGATAGAAGGGAGACTCTGGGGTGTTAAAGATACCTTAGACTATATTGACAAAACCATCAAAGAAAATTAAAAACATTAAAAAAAATCCTAACCCAAAACATCTGGGAAATCTAGGGCACAAAGAAAAGACCAAATCTAAAAATGATAGACAGAGAGGAGACAGAGATTACCAGCTCAAAGGACCTGAAATGTATTCAACATAATCATAGTAGAAACATCACCAACCTAAAGAAAAAGGTGGTCATAAATGTACAAGAAGCCTATAGAATACCAAATGGATTTGACAAGAAAAAATTTCCCATCATATAATAATCAGAACACTAAATGCTAATGAAAAAAGAAAGAACATTAAAAGATGGAATGGAAAATGTCCAAAAAACATATGAGGGCAGACCTCTCAGAATTACACCAGACTTTTCAGCAGAGACCCTAAAAAACAGAACAGCCTGGACAGAGGTCATGCAGTCCCTAAGATAACAAAAATAGCAGTCAAGGCTACTATACCCAGCAAAACTCTCAATCAACATAAATGGAGAAAGCAAATTATTTCAGTATAAAACCAAATTCAAACAATATCTATCTGCCAATCAAGGCATACAGAAGATTCTAGAAGGAAACTCTAGCAGAAGAAAGGTTACACATAAGAAAAATCAAGATATTAATCATCTCATAGTAAAGCCAAAAGGAAAGATTTACATGCATTGAATGTCTTCAACAACAACAAATATAACATGAACTAATAATTACATGTCTTTATTTTCTTTCACTATCAACAGACTAAATTCCCCAATAAAAAGACATAAGCTAACAAACTGAATATGCAAACAGGGCCAACATTTTGTTTCAGACAAGAAGCATACCTCAATAACAATGACAGATATTACCTCAAAAAAAAAAAACTAGAAAAAATTCTTCCATGCAAATGGTCCCAAGAAACAAGTTGGAGTTGACATTCTAATATTTAATAAAATAGACTTTCACCTAAAATGTATGAAGCAAAATGGTGAAGGACACTTCTTATTCATCAAAAGAAAAATGCATGAGTGAGTTAACCCAATCACAAAAGAATACACATGAAATGCAATCACTGATAAGTGGATACTAATGAGCCCAGAAGCCCTAAATACTCAAGGCACAATTAGCAAGTCAAATGATTCCCAAGAAGAAGAAAGGAGAGGACCCTGAGCCTGTAAAGATTGGATCCAGTTTTGTAGAGAAACCGTGGGGGAAGGGGGAATGATTGGGGAATAGTTGGGGGGAGGGGAATTATGGGACGTATGGTGGGGGGAAACTGGGAAAGGGGAAAGCCTTTGGAATGTAAACATAGAATATAGAAAATAAAAATTTAAAAAAAAACTGATAAAACACATAAACCAAAAAAAAAAAAAAAGGAAAAAGAAAAATGCATGAGGAGAAAGTCTCAATTCTGAACATCTATATTCCAAACACAAGGGCGCTCATATTCATAAAACAAACTCAAAACACACATTGACCCTTACATAATAATAGTGGGAAACTTCAACACCCCATTCTCACTAAGGAACAAATCATTGAAATAGAAACTAAACACAGACACAAAGAAACTAATAGAGTTTATGAACCAAATACATTTATCAGATATCTACAGAACATTTTATTCTAAAACAAAAGAATATTGATTCTTATCAGTACTTCATGGTACCTTCTCCAAAATTAAAAACATAATCAGCCACAAACAAGCCTCCACCAATAAAAAAGATTAAAATAATTCCATACATACTGTCAGATCAGCATGGCCTAAAGCTGGTCTTCAACAACAACAAAAACAACTGATAACCCACATACTCATGGAAACTGAAAAACCCTCTACTCAATGATAATTGTTCAGGGAAGAAATTAAGAAATCAAAAACTTGTTGGAATTCAGCGGAAATGATGCTACAGTATACCATAATTTATGGGATACAATGAATACAGTGATAAGAGGAAAATTCATAGCTATAAGTGCCCTGCTCACAAAGAAATTGGAGATATCCTACACTAGCAATTTAATGGAATACCTGAGAACTCTAGAACAAAAAGAAGCAAACAACCCATGACAAGTAGATGGGAGGAAATAGTCAAACTTGGGGCTGACATCAATCAAATAGAAACAAAGAGAATGATACAACAAATCAACAAAATTAAAATCCTGGTCTTTGAAACAAGATAGATAAACCCCTAGATAAACTAACTAAAGGGCCCAGAGACAGTATCCAATTTAACAGAACAAGAAATTAAAATGAGGCATAACAACAGAATCTGAGGAAATTAAAATAATCATCAGACCACTTTGCCTGGTCCTACCACCCTTTTGTGCCTACTGGATTCCCTAGTCCAGCCTTGGTAAAAGGATTTATACCTAGACTTATTAAAAATTGTTATGCTATGTTTGGTTGATATAGCTGAGAGGCCTGACCTTTTCTCAAGGAAAATGAAAGATCTGGTTCACAGATCTGATTGACATGTATGTTTCCATAAAATACTCCTTACTTGTCAACCCCATTTTGTGATTTTATAGTATAAAGTGAGAACACAAACTAGAAACTGATGAAAGTCTTTCAGTAAATTTGTGGGTACTAGTGATATCTTATTTCTTCCACTGGTTTTGAAGTATCTATTCCTGAGATTTCTACAACATTTCTGTAGGCATCAGAGAGATCTCCTTCACCAGGTGCCCCATTGATCTAAGAAATGGTACTGCACTTTGGTGCTCTTAGCCCAATCAATGTCTCTGGAAACAGTGATTTCAATGAATCCTGGGGACTCTGTTCCTGTGGCCAAGGTGATTATGAGACCTCGCAACATACATTATGAGTCATGAAGATGAGAGTAGACTGGATGGGAAACCAGGTGAGAACCCTGGTGAGATTTGTAGGAAGGGCTAGGGTAGGTTTGACACTCTCCAGAGAATACATCCAAAGCATCTTCAAGAATGTGGTATCATCCTGGTATATGGAAAAATAGACATACTAGGGATGTAAAATGGGATGTATATCCTCATAGTTAATAGTGAATAAATTTATGAATGTTTACCATGGTCCCATAGCTCTTTGGCCAGGGGATTTGATTGGGTCCTAACCTGTAGATCCATTAAGGTTGACTCACCTAAATGGCTCCTAATTCACATAGTAAGTGTCTAACTGAGAATGGGGTTGTATTTGCACTCTTAAGGTAACATCACTTTAGTTGCCCAAATGGCAGGCCAGAGAGGGAACTGCTTGAGAGAGAAGCCGCTCTTTTCTGCTCCATCCTATGTACAACCCTAGAAAGCACATATAAAATTTGCTAGCCCTTGTTAGAAAATAATTCTGATGTGAGGTCAGCACAATCCCACAAATAATTCTTGTGAGTTTGAAAGGATTTTCTGGTGAGTAAAAATCAAAACAAAACAAAAACAAAACAAAACAATACAATGAAATCCACCAAAATAAAATCTCTGCAAATGATTGAACTTTGTTTTATGTCTGCTGGTCATTTGAAAAACTCTAGACTTGACTATATAGCTGAGGACAAGATGTCTATGTCTGGTGGCCTGAGACACTCCAGAATGACCATATCCAATACTGGCATCTCTCGACCATTTGCCTAAAAATACTGTTAAGCCTAAAGATACCAAGGAAGCTGTGTTTATTAGCTACTTCAGAAGTAAAATTATGATGATAAAGCTGCTTTCCTACTGGTTTGAATTGCAGGGACTGATCTTGTCCCTCTAATTGCCTTTATCCTTCCCTTTTTTAGTGCAGCCAACTCTGACAGACTCAGCAAGTATGTGAAGTCATTTATCAGCCTATGGACTATGAAAGCCACATTCCAATGTGCCACTAAAGAATTTGACAGGCCTCACTTAGGATATTTTCTAGTTACATCCATTAGCCTGCAAAATTAAAGATGCCCTCATTTTTTAATATCTGAATAGTATCCCATTAGGTAAATGAAGCACATGTCCTTCACCCATTCTTTGAGGGACATCTGGGTTGTTTGCAGCTTCTGGTTATTACAAATAAGACTTTATGAATCTAATGGGGAATGTGTTTTTGTAGTATGGTGAAGCATCTTTTGATTATATTTCAGGAGTGGTATAGCTAGAGTGCAGTTTTCTGTGGACCCACCGGATTGATTTCCAGAGTGGTTGTACCAGTTTAGAATTTCACCAGCAATGGAAGAGGTTTTCCCTTTTCTCTAAACCTACACCAGTGTGTGCTGTCACTATGCTGTCTCCTGAGAGGACCTGCCAGAGCCTTATAAATACAGAGGCAGATGCTCACAGCCAACCATTGGACCAAGCTCTGGGTTACCAATGGAGGAGTTAGAGAAAAGACTAAAGAAGTTGAAGGGGTTTACACCTGCAAAGGAATTGAGGGTGGGAGGTGAGAGTGTGTTGGGTGGAGGAACACTCTCATAGAAGTATGTGGAGGGATGTTGGGATAGGCTATCCAGGAGAAGGGAAACTGCAGAAGGGGATAACATTTGAAAGGTGAGGGGGGAACTGGGAAAGGGGAAAGCCTTTGGAATGTAAACAAAGAATATAGAATCAATAATAATAAAATAAATAAAGAAATGTAAATAAAGAACATAACCAATAAAAACAATCAAAAAAAAAAAGAAAATTAACTTGAAACTTACAGACATTGTACAACCTCCAGTGTTCAGGTTGAATCAAGGAAATAAATGCATATGTAGCAGATGTGTTGCTAGGTCTTCATGCAGTTTCCCCAACTACTTGAGCAGTGGTTATCTCTAACCCAGCTGCCTGCTTTTAGATTCTGTTTCTTTAATTGGACTCCCTAATCTTGCCTTTGTGGAAGAGGACATGCCAACCCCGTGACATACAGTTACTTGATTTGTCAGGGTAAGGGCCATTTTCCATAGGAGGGTGGTATCCCTTTTCTTAGAGGAGAAGGGGAGTGAGAAGTGATGGGGCTGACTGCTTAGAGGAAAGGAGGAAGATGATATTGGGATGTAAAGGGAATGAACGAATTAACTAATTAACATTTTTTTTAAAAAGAAAATAAATAGGACTTTTAAATTGCCACTGACAAAATATAGCCAAGAAACATAATTCCCTTGTCCAGAAATTCTGCCACTGGTATAAATTAGAGTTCACTGAATGTCACAGAAGTGGGGATCATGTTTGGCCACCCACTGCCACCAATCCCAAAGGACTCAAGGGCCTCCAATAGTATGCATTCAGCCTCCTCTCCTAGTTCTTGAAAGACTTAAAACCACAGATATACCACACTCACACTAAGGCTGTGATGGACCCTATTCAGAAATGGAAATGGTGTCTAAATCCTGTGGACATCCATCTTACTTAGCCCTTCTTAGTCTCTCTGACCATGTAACATAAATTATTCGGGAAAACATCAGTGTTCCAGGAAAACTCCAATTTTGTACAACAAATTTGTATAACTAATTGCATTATCTTCTTCTGGAAAAGTATAGATAATCTCTCAGAACTTATTATGCAATAATAGAAGTTAGACATGTCAGAAAAACAGACTGTGAGTCCTTTAGGATATAACCCTCAGACAATGACATCCTGTGAATGGATGGCTTGAGAATAAAAGAATGACTGTGGAGCAACCTGTACATCTTATCTTTAGTATTGGCTATACAGTAGTATATGGATTCCTCCACATAAGGTCCCTTGAAATAGCTTCTAAAAGTCACTATAAGTATTCATGACTTTAAATGAAAATTTTGTGGAGAAATAATATGAGAACTTACTATAGAAAATATGTAAAATTCTCATTGTGGAAAATCCATGACCTTGGGATGGGTTGCTTTGGCACATGAATAAGAAACTCCCCATTGATATAATGGTTAGTTATTATACATGATAATATCTGTTAGCAGAGCTAACACTCTAAAACTCTGGACTTCCATACTGATTGTTGACCTTGTCAGCAAACATGACAAACAGATTCAAGACAAAATCCACCAATCTGGTCCTGATGTTTCACAAAATTTCAGCCATGATCTCTTTTTCCTATGTCAGCAATTCTGGTTATGCTTGCTAGGAAGCTTAGCTCATAATAAAGTCCAGTGTAAAAGAAAAACATGAAGAGGAAGAAGAAGAGGAGTAAGAGGAGAAAGAGGAGGAAGAAGAGGGAAGGAAGAGAAGAGGATGGAGAGGTGGAGGAGAAAATAGTCTGTAGTGAAAAAAAAAAAAGAAAAGAAAGTTAGTTCCTAATGGTAAATGCTTTACTTCTTCTAGCGTAATTAACCAGCACCCAGGAGAAATTTATAATATATTATTTTTTGATCATTAATTAGGTGTTTTATCTGGAAGTACTGTTCCAACAATACTAAATATTTATGTGCCTTAGGTTCAGAAAATAAATTCCATATTTTTACTAATCCTGAGGAATGTCCTTGACAGAGTCATGGCCAGTGATTCTGCAATAGTAGGTATTCAATTAGTTCAACATAGCTCTCTACCCTGATTAAAAGCATTTTATAATCTATTTATTCTTCAGAATGAAGTAAATGTAATGATAGTAATTGTGCTACTATCATTAGCACATGAGGACTAGGCATGATTACTGCTAAAAAGAAGCACATTCATGTTTTCCTTTTTTAATTAATTTATTTATATCAAGTGCTGTCCACATCCTGGACTCCTTCACACAGACACTTCCGCTTCCCCCCTTCTTATTCCCTAATGGTGGGTACTCCCCTGGATATGATTCCACCTTGTCTCAATAAATATCTGCCAGAGTAGGCACATCCTCTCACTGAGGCCAGACAAGGCAATCCTTTAGAATAAAGGATACCACAGCTAGGCTACATCATTAGGGAGAGCCTCTGCTCAGTTGTTGGGGTGTGGCATTTATGTTTTCAATGAACATACTAATTTTACTTGAAATTTATAATGAGACACTGATGATATATTTTAATATCCTCCTGTATGAGTTATAACTGTTGAAAATTCCAAAACCTTGGTGGAAATTTTTTAATTTTTTATTGAATATATTCCTCATTTACATTTCAAATGTTATACCCTTCCTTGGATACCTGCTCCCAGAAAATCCCCAACCTATCCTCCCACCCTCTGCCTCCAAGAAGATACCCCTCCAACCAACCTACTCCCACCTACTCCCACAAGATTTCACCATGCTGGGGCATCTATCATGCCTTCATACGACCAAGGACCTCTCCTCCCACTTATGCCCTACAAATCATTCCTCTGCCACTTTTTTTTGGCTGGAAGCATGTGTATCACTTAGTTGATAGCTTAGTCCCTGGAAGTCATGGGACATATGATTGGCCAACATCTTCGTTCTTTCCATGGGACTGTGAAACCCTTCACCTCCTCCAGACCTCTCTCCAACTCTTGCACTGGGGACCCCACACTCAATGATTGGCTGCTAGCATCTGCCCCTACATCTGTAATGCTCTGGCTGGGTCCCTCCAGAGACAACCATAACAGGCTCCTTCCTGCACGTACTTCTTTGTATCCGTAATAGTGTTGGTTTTGATGACTGTTTTATAGATTACTATTTCTAGCTCATGAAGAATTGATTTAAAATTTTGATGGGGATTTCATTGAATCTGTAGATTGCTTTTGGCAACATGGCCATTATTACTTTAAGTCTTCCAAGAACTGCTAGAGGAGGGAGAATGCATACTACTGGACGTCCTTGAGTCCTTTGAGATTGGTGGAGGTTGGTGGCCAAACATGACCCCACTTATGTGGCATTCAGTGAACTCTGATTTAGACCAGGGCAGAATTTCTGGACAAGGGAATTATGTTTCTTGGCTATACTTGGTCAGTGGCATTTTAAAAGTCCTATTTCTTTTCTTTTTTTAATATTAATTAGTTAATTCATTCATTCCCTTTACATCCCAATATCACCCTCCTCCTTTCCTCTAAGCAGTCAGTCCCACCTATTTCCACTCCTCTTCTCATCTAGGAAAAGGGACACCACCCTCCTATAGAGAATGGCCTTTACTCTGGCAAATCAAGTAACTGTATGTCACAGGGTTATGCATGTCCTCTCCCACAAAGGCAAGATAAAGGAGTCCAATTAAGGAGAATCTACAAGCAGGCATCAGGGTTAGGGATAACCACTGCTCCAGTAGTTGGAAGACCTGCATGAAGACCTAGTATACATCTGCAACATATGCATGGGGAGCATATTTATTTCCTTGATTCAGCTTGAGCACTGGAATTTGTACAATGTCAGTAAGTTCAAGTTAATTGTTTTTTATTATATTTTATTGGACATATTCTTTATTTACATTTCAAATGTTATTCCTTTCTGCAGTTTCTGCAGGGCCACTCAGGAAACAGCCTAGTGACTGCACACACTGGTGAAGGTATAGAGAACAAGGAAGACTGTTGGTCCATGAGCATGGCAGATCTTTACATATTCTGAGATCTTCAATTTCTTTCTTTCAAGGCTTGATGTTCTTGTCATACAGATCTTTGACTTGTTTGGTTAGTCATACCAAGGTATGTGATATTATTTGTGACTATTACAAAGGATGTCATTTTCCTAATTTCTTTCTCAGCTTGTTTATCCTTTGAGTAGAGGAAGGCTATGGATTGGTTTGAGTTAATTTTTATCCAGCCACTTTGCTGAAGTTGTTTATCAGCTTTAGGAGTTCTCTGGTGGAGTTCTTGGAGTCACTTAAATATATGATCTTATCACCTGCAAATTGTGATATGTTGACTTCTTCCTTTCCAATTTGTATTCCTTTGGTGTCCATTTGTTCTCTAATTGTTCTAGCTAGAACTTCAAGTACTATATTGAATGGATAGTAGAGAGTCTTGTCTGGTCCCTGGGTTTAGTGGGATCAATTAAGGTTTCTTTCCATTTAGTTTAATGTTGACTACTGGTTTGCTGTATATTGCTCTCACTGTGTTTAGGCATGGGTCTTTAATTCCTGATATCTCAGAGATGTTTATCAAAAAGAGATGCTGAATTTTGTCAAAAGCTTTTTCAGCATCTAATGAAATGACCATATATTTTTTCTTTGAGTTTGTTTATGTGTTGGATTACATTGTTGTATTTCTGTATATTAAACCATCCCATCATCTCTGGAATGAAATCTAATGGATCATGGTGAATTATTGCTTTCCTGCATTCTTGGATTCAGCTGACCAGAATTTTATTGAGTATTTTTGCATCAATGTTCATAAGGGAAATTGGTCTGAAGTTTTCTTTCCTTATTTGGTCTTTGGTTTAGGTATAAGTGTTATTGTGGCTTCATAGAATGAATTGGATAGGGATCCTTGTGTTTCTATTTTGTGGAATACTTTGAAGAGTATTGGTAATAGGTGTTTCTGAAGGTCTGCTAGATGTCCCCACTAATCCCATTTGGTCCTAAGATTTTGTTTGGATGAGAGACTATTAAGGACTGCTCTATTTCCTCAGGATTATGGGACTATTTAGATAGTTTATATGATCCTGTTTTAACACTGGCACTGGGTATATGTCTAGAAAATTGTCCCTTTCAGCCAGATTCCCCATTTTGTTGAGTATAAGCCTTTGTAATAGGACCTAATGATTTTTTGAATTTCCAAAGTTTCTGTTGTTATGTCTCCATTTTCATTTCTGATTTGATTAATTTGAGTTGTGCCTCTGTGCCCTCTGCTTTGTGCCCTCTGGCTAATGGTTTATCTATTTTGTTGATTTTCTCAAATCAACACATCCTTGTTTTTTTTTAATATATATATTCTTTGTATAGTTATTTTTGTTTCCATTTGGTTGATTTCAGCTCTGAGTTTGATTGTTTCTTTCTATCTACTCCTCTTGGGTGCATTTGCTGCTTTTTGTTGTAGAGCTTTCAGATGTGCTGTCAAGCTACTAGGGTATGCTCTCTCCATTTTCTTTTTGGAGGAATTTAGAGTTATGAGTTTTCCTCTTAGCACTGCTTTTGTTGTGTCCCGTAAGTTTTGGTATGATATATCCTCATATTCATTAAATTCTAAAAAGTCTTTAGGTTTCTTTCTTTATTTCTTCCTTGACTAAGCTATCATTGAGTAGAACATAGTATGTATATTTTCCATTGTTTTTGTTTGGACTTAAGACCAGCCTTAGACCATGGAGATCTGATACAGTACATGGAATTATTTCATTATTCCTGTATCTGTTGAGGCCTGTTTTGTTACCAAATATATGGTCAGTTTTGGAGAAGGTACCATGAGGTCCTGACAAGAAGGTACATTCTTTTGATTTAGGATGGAATATTCTATAAACATTTTTCAGATTCATTTGGACCATAACTTCAGTTAGTTTCACTGCGTCTCTTTTAGTTTCTGTTTCCATGATTTGTCCATTGCTGAGAATGTGGTGTTCAAGTCTCCCACTATTATTGTGGGTTACAATATGTGCTTTGAGTTTTAGTAAAGTTTCTTTTATGAATGTGGGTGCCCTTGCACTGGAAGCACAGACATTCAGGTAGATTTTTCCTTTGACCAGTATGAAGTGTCCCTCCTTATCTTTTTTGTCAACTTTTGGTTGAAATTTGATTTTATCCAATAAAAGAATGGCCAGTCCAGCTTGTTTTGGGGGACAATTTCCTTGGGAAACTTTTTTTTCCAACCTTTGACTCTGAGGTAGTTACTGTCTTTGTCACTGAGGTGGATTTCTTTCATGCAGCAAAATGTTTGATCCTGTTTATGTATCCAGTCTGTTATTCTATGTCTTTTTATTGGGGAATTGAGTCCATTGATGTTAAGAGATATTAAGGAAAGGTGTTACCTCCTGTTAATTTCATTGCTAAATGTTTAATTCTCCTTATGTGGCTATCTTCTTTTGGATTTGTTTACAAAAGATTGTTTTATTGCTTTTTGTAGGGTGTATTTTCTCTCCTTGTGTTGGTATTTTCCACCCATTATCCTTTCCCGCTCCTTTTGAGCTGGGTTTTTGGAAAGATATTGTGTAAATTTGGTTTTCTCATGTAATGATTTGTTTTCTCCATCTAATATAATTGAGAGTTTTGCTCAGTATAGTAGCGTGGTCTGACATTTATATTCTCTTAAGGTCTGAATGACATCTGCCCAGGATTTTCTAGGTTTCATAATTTCTGTTGAGAAGTCTGGTATATTTCTGGTAGGTCTGCCTTTATATGTTACTTGATCTTTTCCCCTTATTGCTTTTAATATTATTTGTTTAGTGAATTTGCTGTTTTAATTATCACATGATGGGAGGAAATTCTGTTATGGCCCAGTCTGTTTGGAGTTCTGTAGGCTTCTTCTATGTTCTTGGGCATGTCATTCTTTAGGTTTGGGAAGTTTTCTTCTATAATTTTGTTTAAGATATTTACTGGCCCTTTAAGTTATAAATCTTCACTCTTCTCTATACCTATAATCCTTAGGTTTGGTCTTCTCATAGTGTCCTGGATTTCCTGGATGTTTTTGGTTATGGGCTTTTTGCATTTTGCATTGTCTTTGACTGTTGAGTCAATGTTTTCTTCTGTATCTTCAGCACCTAAGATTTTTTTCTTCTGTCTCTTGTATTATGTTGTTGATTCTTGCATGTATGACTCCTGATTTCTTTCCAAAGTCTTTTATTTCCAGAGCTCTCTCCCTTTGTAATTTCTTCATTGTTTCTACTTCCATTTTTAAATCCTGGTTGGTTTTATTCAGTTCCTAGACTTGTTTGTGTTTTCCTGAAATTCTTTAATGGATTTTTGTGTTTCCTCTTTAAGGGTTCCACCTGTTGACACATGTTCTCCTGTATTTCTTTAAGGGAGTTATTTATTTCCTTCTGGATGTTCTCTATCAACATCATAAGATGTGATTTAAATCCAGCCCTTGCTTTCCTGGTGTGTTGGGGTATACAGGATTTACTGTCGTAGAATAACTTGGTTCAGATGGTGCCATGTTGCCTTCATTTCTGTTGGGCAGAAGGATCAAAAAGGGAGTTTTATTCAGGAAAGCAGAGGTTTTGGTGGTTTCTAGGTATCCAATCTGCTGGGCCCCCAGCAGCAGCTCTGGGACTCCAGAGGTGGGAGGGGTTTCTTACCAAATGCCCTGAGTACAGCTGGTTCTCTAGTATGTAACAAGAAATGGTGTTTTCATTGTGGCAGAGCTGACTCCTTGCTGGATTGTTATCTGGAAGGAGTATCTTACTTTGTCCCATGACTTAAGCAGAGCTGACTCCTTGCTGGATTTTTATCTGGAAGGAGTATCTTACTTACTCATGTCTTAATTTCAGTAAAAGCAGGAGTCCTTACATCTCATATTATGGATATATGTAATAATAGGAGGGAGCAAAAATAAAACAATTTGATGGTTTGGGTATGGTGACGTACCTCAGCAACTAAAGGTGCTAGCTGCCAATTTAATGAGAAACCTAGTAATGTTGGTGTCTATATACAGTTAGAAGGAGAAGATTTACTTCAAAAAAGGCAAAAGAATGTTCCTCTGACTTCAAAAATGGTTAAGTAGCAATATGCACAACCTCTATTATATAAAATTCATCCACAAATATTAAAATGTTAATACATTGTACTTAATCCAAGTGATGTAGTATCAGGCTGTATTTCTGTCTTGCCAGTGGAACTGTTGCAGCAGCTCAGGGGATGCAGAAGGCAGTCCATAATAGGGGTATAGAGATGGTGTCTCCAGGGATAAATTTCAAGGGTCTCTGGTCTGGCCAGAGCAAATGGTTCCTCAGGGTTCTGGCCTAGCTGGAACAGCCAAAGGGTTATAGCTCTCTGAAAGGAGCCAGTGCAGGTCAGATAGTGGGTCTCTCTTGCTACCTTAGCAGTGCCAATGATAGTAGCAGTAGTGGTGGTGGGCTGCAGTGAACAGCAGCAAGCAGCTATGAACCACGGCTGGAGCAAGGTAATGAGCAGCTGCTGCAGGAAGGTGGGAGCTCTAAGAAAGCCTTGAACTGCATTTGTGGTCAGGGAGTGGGGATGGAGGGTAGGGGGAGAGAATGAGCCTTGCTTGATGAGCAGCAATGGATACTTCAGGAGATAAAACTTTTCCCCAGAGTGTTACAGCTCAATAAAACAGCCACTTTCAGATGATTTTGTTGAAATAATTCCATGCACTTTATTTGAAGTGGACAGGGACTTTATTTTAGAAGTAGGGTGGGTTTCAGTAGTAAATGAGTCCCCTGTGACTCAGTCTGAGATGTCAGTGATACTCTATTTGTATGGGAAAGCACTTCTGATGTTGTCCCTGCATGGCATATTGTCATGACCCTCTCAATGGGGTGTCATGGTTACATGTTCCAGAATAAGTAAAGTGTGGCAGGGAGCTGTTTCCATGCCTGTTTTCAAAATTCTGACATTCCCTATGGTTTGGCCCTGCTGAACCTTCATAGCTCTTCTGTCTGGTAGCATGGTCCACTTGCCCTACAATGTAATTCAAAGAAATATTAAAAGAAAAATTAGCAGCAAAGATCAATAAAATACCTAGAATTTACACAAATAATATATAAGTGCAAAGAGTGTTTTATCCTGCTGAAGTCCACCATGATGGATCTCCCCTTACCAAGATAGAGGTAGAGCAAAATGAGTGGCCAGACTAGATTTAAATCATATTAAGGAATAACAGGGTAAATGACATCTATCTTACTCCATCTCTAAGAACATTCCATTACCAGGGCATGGAAGCTAGAATTTGTTCTGAGGAACTCTGGGGTAGGTAGCCTTTATCTTATGCCCTCTCTAGGGACATAGTTTACTGTATCTTGGAGTTTGGAACCTGTCACTGGGGAGGTATAGAAACTGGCTGATGCATGGTCCTTGTTTTAAGCTAGGTAGATGATCACCTTCTAGTTTCTGACTAGCTACCTGAAACCTGGTATTTTTGAATTGCCTTGCCCAGTTCTTGGAAACAGAAATTTAGGCCCAGGCTCCTCAAATGCAAATATTAAACTTTCCATAGAGTCAGACTGTCGTATTCCTCCAAATATGTGTGTTCCATTCCTCGCACATATTTAAATAAATCAGGGCATAAAAATGTATTAGGCAGTCATGTGTGTTTGGTATATTTTTACAATTGGACTTAAGATGTTACCATTAAATTATATACTTTATAAGTATAACTAATTCTATTGTGCTGAAGCCAAGGCTAAAGAAAATAGCCCAGACCACTGAAGGATTAGTAAAACCTTTTACTTCATTAGCACTTTAAAGACTACATTGGAAAATATTTTAAAGAGAGTAAAGAGTAAAATCAGCAATAAAAAGGTCAAGTATTATTTTTCTTATTGTATTTAAATCAATTATATGAGAATTTCATCTAATTTACCAGAAATATGCTTCTGTTCTAGTTTTCTAGCTAGTCTTATGCAAATTTTATTTATGTAGCAAGAAAGATAAAGAGAAGCCTGATTCCAAAGTGTCTATTTAAATGTGCTTTAAATAATACCAATATATGAAGTAGGTATTATACTTACTTAAAATGTGATATTTCTGTATATTTATCATAAAATTGTCTTAATTGTTTTGTATTGTGATGCAATTATTTATTTACCTAGCAACACAGTTACTGACATTGCTGCTTTAATACTATTGATTAACTTATGCATTTTATAGATGTGATATTCTCTCTCTCTCTCTCTCTCTTTCTACAATCTTACAATCTTTTCATTCTGCCTCTTTTCTTCTATCTTTGCTCATGTGTTCCTGGGTGGCTTCCCATTCTCTTCTTTTGTCTTTCTTTTTGACCCTTCTCTAACCCTGCTTTTTTCCTCTCTTGATTCTCTCTGCCTTGACCCTTTTCTAGATTCCCATTCTTCTCCCTTCCCAAATAAACCTTCAAATAAGCCTGGTATATACCAGGTATGTGGTATGGTGTGATTTACCAGAGGGACATCTTGGCAATGACATGCCTCATCCCCCCTTACCCCTGCTACTGCATTATATTTTATAACCACAATAATGGAAAGAATAATAGTATTATATTCTTGAGCATGACTCCAATGAATCAGTCTTACCCTATTACACTCTACATCCCAAGGCTCCTATATCCAATAATGCCATTCTGTGGAGACAAAGTCTTTAGCATAGTAGCCTTTGGAGACATGTCATATTCAAGTAAAAACAATGTGTTATGCCTGTCATGGTCCAGCTGTGTTTCCACACTTTCTCCTTTCTCCCTTTCAGGTTGCCCAGACACTACTGTACACTAGGATGGAAGGATAAATTGGAGTCTGTAATCGATTGCATTCTGCAGTATCCTGGTCCAAGTAAGAGTGAGTATCAGTGGGGAGGAGACAGAAGGACTTTTCTGAGAATCTTGGGGTTACATTTAGCTCTTTTAGACAAAATAATTCTCTGAAAATTTTCAATTTAAGTGGCTCCCTTAGAAGATCTTAGCTATTGTCCATAACTTTATTCAGGGTGGGCTTGAATACACACATTTTATTGAGGGTTAACCAGGGGCATATATGAACCTTAGAGCATGGGAAGTAGTTTTCAGAGTAAATGAAATTGACAATCTAGAGTTTAAAGTTCTGTGAATGTCTCATTTGTACAGAAAAGCATTCCAGGAATCTTGAGTACTTTCTTGGCTGCTTCTCATGGGAGGTGTGAGAAGTAGGTCTGAACAGGAATATGCAACCTTCCCCAGTTAAAGATGGTGTGATTCCCAGACAAGTTTAGAGAAGGGGAATTGCTTCTGGTAAAGGGAGGCCCCCATTTTGTGCCTAGCTCAAATGAGCTATATGTTCATGACAAACTACAACCTTAATTAGCAGATTTTCCACATAAAGAAATGCTTATTTAAATTTTGTAAGCTTTGGCAAAAGATAAATAGTCATTATTATTAAATTCATTATTTCCTTAAATTATTGTCTGCACTTGATTTCCAACATGATAGAAATAGCTTCTAGAGTTCTGGATTATATATTCTTTAACACAGAGACATATAAAAATTGGTTTGGAAAGTAATAAGTTCCTTATCATCTCTTAACACTTATATCTTTATAATTGAATCACATTCAATTAAATTGTGAGAACAGGAAGAATCAGCTAAAATCTTCAAAGAAGTTTCTAAGAAACAGCAAAGAATAATGTAGGCAGCAGAATACTGCTGTTTGCCCACTTGTCAATGCAGTAGTAAAGATATCTAGCTCTTATAATGGTCTGATGATAGAACAACCCTGAGAAGAAACCATCTATACCTTCCTTATCTCTATAAGTCAGTAAGCTTCTGATCATTCTACATAAGATAGTTGTTTTATAAATCGTATAAAAGCCACCAAAAAGCTCACTATTTCTCTCAAAGTGATACTAGAGAATTATATCTGCGTATAAATGTTGAGCAAAAGGTTAACTAAATGATAATATTCAAATGAATAACATCAAGATTACCTTCTTGAATATAAATAATTTTAGCAGGATATGTTCTACAAAATATAATTTAATGTTATCAAACAGTTTTGAATGTTTAGTGAATACAAAAGTGAAAAAAGAAAACATATTTAATCATAAACAGCAATAATTATTTTTAGATTGCAGAATGCGATCTTAAAATATTGTCATCTAATTAGTATGATATAGTTGAATATTTAGCACAGATGTAAATTGAAAATATTTGTAAACATTTAATTTTATTTTGGCCTCACTTGGTTGGGAATATTGGAAATATAAATATAATAAGTTATATAAAGTTCTGGTTTTTAGCAGTCAAAATGTTTAAAGAAAATTATTCTAATATGCAATTATATAGGTCAAGCATAAATTGAGTTTTTCAAATACAGTTGTTGCTTCTTACTCTGTATTGGTCAGATATATGGGAAATGAACTCATAAGTAAACATTGATTATTCATTAAATTCTGTACTTTTTGGCATACCAGTACAAAATAATTTGGTATTTAGTCTCACTTTACATTGACACAAAAAAAGTGGAATGGAAAACCATGAGGTATGTTCTGCAAATACAGCTATTTTAAAGACATTAATGTGGAAAAATATCATCACTAAATATATAATATGCTTTTTAGAACAGTTGTATATTTATATCTATATATACATGCATTATAATTATATATAATTATATAATGTGTGTTATATAATATATATATATATATATAATATATAACATAAACTAGAAAAATATTAATTTCTGATATTTCCTAAACTATTGACATTCAATAAACTTGACCAAACTATTGAATTTTATTGGTTTCTCTCTGATGGCCCATATTCTCCTGGAGTTCTTTAAGTGTTTTTTGTGTTTGGATTGTAAGAGCTTCTACCCTATTGATGTTCCCCTGCATTTCTTTAAGAGATTTGTTTATGTCTTTTTTGTGTTCCTCTAGGAGCATCATGACCAGTGCTTTTATATCTAACTCTTGTTTTTCTGGTGTGCTGGGGTATCCCGGACTTGCTGTGGTTGGCGAATTGGTTTCAGATGGTGCCATATTGCCTTGATTTCTGTTAATAACTTTCCTACGTTTGCCTTTTGCCATCTCTTTATCTCTGGCGTTAGTTGGTCTTATTGTAGATGGCAGCCCCACTGAAAGCACAGCACGCCTGTCCCCAGGAGACAGATCCCTTCTGGCAGCATTGTCTGTGCTGGACTATGCTCGCTCTGAGTCCAGGCCCCTGACTCCAGCTGCTAGAGTTCCGAGCTGTGCCCTGAGGCGGCAAGGTGGCCCCTCGCTGCTAGTCTGCTCAGAGAGCCGGTCCGGCCGCGGAAGTCTGCACCTGCAGCTGAGCTTTCTGTGCCCGGATCTCCTGCAGAGCTAAGCTAAGCTATATCTCTGGCCACGCACCTGACTCCAGCCGCTCACTGTGTCCAGTGTGCCCGCTGTTTGCACGCGGGGTTCTGAGGCAAGATGGTGCTTTAAGGTTTTAAACAATATATTCATCTCAGCCAAATTCAACTTGAAGTATATACAAATATTCAATAAAGTAAAATGAGAGTAAAAGAGACAATATCACATAATCCAAAAATTATCTAAAACAAATCTGGAGTTTACATTACATACCATGTTTATTTTTTTATTGGATATATTCTATATTTACATTTCATTTCCCTTTTTTTGTTTCCCCACCCCCCAAAGGTCCCATATGCCCTTTTCCCTCCCCCTGCTCCCTCTTCCACCCCTTCCCTCTTCCCTGTTCTTGTATTCCCCTACACTGATGCTTTGATCCTTTCCAGCACCAGTGTACATTCTTTTCTTCTTGTCAGACATCATTTGGTACGTGAATTGTGTCTTTGGTGTTCCAAGATTCTAGGCTAATATCCAATTATCTGTGACTGCATATCATGGGTATTCTTTTGAGACTGGTTTAGCTAAACAAAGAATTTTCACCTGAAGAAATTTGGATGGCTGAGAAACACCATGTTTATTTTTAATCATAGGCAATCAAAATTTTCATCTCATACACACACAAACACACACACACACACACATACACACACACACACACACACACACACACACACACCAACACACATATATAATGATTTTGACAAGTTGTCTACTAACAGGAATTATATCACAAGATAATCTGCTAAATAAATAAGAACATATAGAAAAGAAGTGGCGAATAAAAACTGAACCAAATAAAACACTAATTTGACATGTTAGCATATGTTCCAGGCTTGCAGTGAACTGATCTTTCAGGCTGACCCCTTAGATTTCAGGTTTATATATTAGAACGCCTGGCTAAAAGTGACATTTGGCTGTGATGTAATTTTCTATGCTGCAATATAGGTGATATCACTTGTCTTAAAGACCAAAGAGTTATAAAAATATGGACAAAGGAAAAACATATACAATATGTAGCTCCAAATATAACAACATAATAATTATCAACACAAACCTATACTTAGGCTAATATATATTTATTAAAAGAAAAAGAAAAAAGGAAAAACAATGTAGCTTGAAAATGCATGAACATTATCATACTATTTGTGGTTATTTCAATATGAATGGGTCCCAGAGGCTCATATATTCACATGTTGTTTCCAAGTTAATTAACTATTTAGGAAGTATTAGAGATACTAGTTTTGAGGTTTCAAAAGATCAACATTGTCATCTCTTCCACCATTGTTTGGATCAGAGGTAAGTTCTCAGCTCCTGTTCCACAGCCATTTTCTACAGCACAATGGAAATGGATTAACTTTCTGAAATTGTAAGCAATTCCCCTATTAAATGTTTTCTTTTATAACTTTTCTTGATTATGATGTCTCTTTACAGCAATAGCACAATGACTGAGACAAGGTATTATCTTATTTCAAGTTGCTTCATGACTTTTAGCTCATTGGTTATTAGTATTAGTATTATTTATGTTTAGACTTGTTTATATCACTTTGGTTTCATTTGGGAAGGTCTAAGAATAAACAATATCTTCTGAATTTCTTAATTATTAGAATGTAGCCATTCACAGTAATCTTTCAATGAGTCTCTTGAGATTTCAGTAATTTTTATAATAACTATCATTTTCATTTTTAACTTTATTAATTTTGACATTATTTTGTTGTTTTAGTTAATTTGGCTACAATTTGGTAGTTTTTATTTAAAAAACAACTCTGTTTTCTTGATTCTTTGTATTGTTCATCTTATTTCTGATTAATTTATTTTTATGTAATTATTTTCTTCAACTAATTTTGATATTGACTTACATTTATGATTTTATTACATTATGACTTACATTTATGTGTTCATTTATGATTTTATTTGTTATTTCTTTGTGATCTCTGTCAACTTCTGTTTTCTTTGTCCCTCTTTGTCACTCTCTGTATCTTTCTCTTTCTTTTCTTCTCCTCCCATGTGAATAAAAGTATATGATTTTATCTGTGTATATTAGTATTACTCTGTTAGTGTGAATCTTTACATGCATGTGAGAATATGTGTGTATGTATGTCTATGTGTGTATTGTGTATGTGTGTATGTGAGTGAGTGTGTGTGTGTGTGTGTGTGTGTGTGTGTGTGTGTGTTTCTAAGTTTTAGGAAGAAAATGAAAGAGCAATAAGCATGGGAATAGCAGAACTGCCAGGAAATCTCTGGTTTTTGATACAGAAACTTTTATCCACAAACTTCACTCTTATACTTTTCTTCAAAGAGTTTAGGTTAGTGAATCAGTAATTCACATTTGCTGCAATAGCATGGAGAACTGAATTTGAATATCTATAACACACATACAGAATTAATTGTGATTGCAAACCCTCTAACTTCAAGTTGCATAGCATTGGCAAAGAAGATGAAGGACCAGCTGGCTTACAATGCAGCTAAAAGACAATGAATTCCAATTTCAGAGAGAGTCTCTCTCTCAAAGGAAGGCAGTTGAAAGTAACAAAGGAAGGCATTCAATCCTCTCCTTGTGCACAGGAATGAGTTAACATAAACTCCTAAACACATCATTTGATACACATTTCAAATAAATATATAAATTCTCACAAGCACAAGATTTATCTTCACTGTTTCCTACAGAAGGTGATTGTTCCTTTTTAGTATTCATTAGATTCTAGGAATATCTTTTTTTATTGTATATATTCTATATTTACAATTCATTTCCCTTTTTCTGGTTCCCCACCCCCAAAGGTCCCACATGTCCTTTTCCCTCCCCCTGCTCCCTCATCCACCCTCTCCCACCTTACTGTTCTTGTACTCTCCCACAATGATGTTTTGGTCCATTCTAGCACCAGTGTCCACTCCTTTCTTCTTGTGAGACATCACTTGATATGTGATTTTTGTCTTTGGTGTTCCAAGCTTCTAGGCTAATATCCACTTATCAGTGACTGTATACCATGGGTATTCTTTTGAGACTGGGTCACCTCACTTAGTATGACGTTCTTCAGCTCCATCCATTTCTCTAAGAATTTCATGAATTCATTGTTTCTAATGGCTGAATAGTACTCCATTGTGTATATATACAACATTTTTTGTATCCATTCCTCTGTTGAGGGACATCTGGGTTCTTTCTAGCTTCTGGTTATTATGTATAAGGCTGCTATGAACATAGTGGAGCATGTATCCTTATTGCATGCTAGTGAATCTTCTGGGTATATTCCCAGGAGTGGTATGGCTAGGTCCTCCAGAAGTATCACGTCCAGTTTTCTGAGGAACCGCCATACTGATTTCCAGAGTGGTTGTACCAGCTTGCATTCTCACCAGCAGTGTAGGAGTGTTCCTCTTTCTCCACATCCTCGCCAACACCTGATGTCTTCTGAGTTTTTAATCTTAGCCATTCTGACTGGTGTGAGGTGAAATCTCAGGGTTGTTTTAATTTGCATTTCCCTAATGACTAGTGATGTTGAACATTTTTTAAGGTGTTTCTCAGCCATTCAAATTTCTTCAGGTGAAAAGTCTCTGTTTAGCTCTGTACCCCATTTTTGGATAGGGTTATTTGGTTTTCTGGGGTCTAACCTCTTGAGTTCTTTGTATACATTGGAGATTAGCCCTCTGTCAGATGTGGGGTTGGTGATCTCCTTTTCATCTGAATGCCTCAATAAATTAGTATTTGCTGTATAATGTATTCTTCATTCTCTGTGACTTTGTTAGGTTTAGAAAGCTTATAGTTTTGATTTTGGTTATATTTTCTTGTCAACTTCTAGATTTTATTCCATGATGATCTAATAATACATAGTAAAATATTTCAACATTGGTATTTAATGTTGCATAATAAAGTTATTATTCTTGTGATAAAATACCAAGACCAGAAGCAACCTGGTAAAGGAAGAGGGTTTTTGGTTATTTGTTTGTTTGTTTGTTTATTTTGTTTCATTTTGCTTTGTTTTCACTCACACTTAATCTTCAACAGCAAAGAGGGCAATAAAGCAAATAGGTCTGGAACCTGGAGGAAATGCAGAAATGACGGGTTGCTATTTATTTGCTTACTCAGCATTTTATCTACAAGAACCCATGAATAAGAACCCAGAGCTGATCACACTCACAATGATCTGGGCTGTCCCTCATCTATCACAAATTATTTTTTTTCTTAATTTATTCTACCTCTTCTTATATTTTTAGCTTATATCAAGCTGACAAAACTATGTAAATGAATTGAACTTTTGTCAATATGGCAGATGCATCTATCACTGTAAAGTCACAACCTTTCCTTTCTTGTTTATCACCAAGATAACACATTAATATAATCATGATATAAAACATTTTAAAAACTTAAAAAGGCTCACAATTTTACAAATTCAAACACTGTCAGGAGCCATAATGGGACAAGCTAATATACTAGCAGATGTTCATCCTGAAATGCCTGCCTCGGATTATTATATAATCTGCGACAGGTGAGCCCCCATTCAGCAAGGCTGTGGGGGACTAATTTTAGGAAAGATTTCCTGCTATTTATATGCTTTTCCTGTTGTTATTATTATTATACATTTATAATAATCAATAGTAATAGCACATTCCTTTGGAGCAGATCCTTGCAGATCCATGAAGATGTCTTATAGTGATGCTATGTAGACAAACAGATGACTTTAGTTTTAATGATGATCCTATAAGAATTCCTAAAATTATATCTGTGATTACTAAGCTCTTTTCTAATGGGACTGCTACTAGATCCCTCCTATAGCCAAACTGCAATGAGAACTCTGCCAGTCTCCCAAGTGTCACAAGTTAATTGCTCTTAGATGGCAACCAGACTTTCTCCTACTCAGAGCACATTCCAAGAGGTTGTAAAACAATTAACTAAAGGTCATAAAAAGGGAACTAGGATTTATTATAGGTGTTAGGACAGAAGGTAAAATATTGACTGGGTTTTTCTATACAAAACGTCACTTATAACTTAGTTATGGTTTTAAACTTTCTACAAACCTGTAGAGAAGACAAGTGATAGCTAGATAATTACTCCTAATGGATATGCATGTAAACATTCTCTGTTGTAAGCTTCTATTTCAATTTAGGACTTGGTTTTCTGTGTGAACTTACGATGAACTTTGTAACATGTGATCATGCATTCTGAAAGACGTTTAAGGGCTGAGGACAAAGAGAAGTCAGACCAGAAGAACTGAATGAGAGGGACAGAGCTGAGAGGAGAACTGAACTGAGGAGAAGTTTTTTAGTCAGAAGAGAACAAGATTAGAAGGATAATGCAGAGTGGAATAACTTAGAAACTATAGGTAACATAAACTAACTAAGAGAATAACAATGTGCAGGAGGCAGAGAGAAAGAGGAAAAAAGAAGATGTTGCAGAGAGTAGAAGGAGCAAGCAGGCTTCTCCTTACCATTGGAAAGGACAGGTCCCATGGTAAGGACAAAGCAGGCTTAGTCTTATTAAGAGAAACAAAGTCTTTTTCTTACAAACATGGATTTAATTCATTTAGCATTGAAAGGATGGAAGCTTTTTCTTTCTCCATGCAATAAATATTGTAGTCCATCTTTTATCCAGAATGAGTGAGTTCTTTCTGCACCGGTGCTTGGTCTTTGCTCCATATGCATATGTAAGTATGGATGTGTGTGTAAGTATGCAATTGTGGGAATGTATGCATGTATGTGTGTAAGTATGAAATTGTGAGAATGCATGCAAGCTGGGCCCAGCTGACTGCGTGAAAGATGTATGTGTGAATCTATGTATGAAGATGTGTGAAGATGTATGTGTGAATTTATGTGAGATTATGCATATTCACGTATGTAGAAATTTTTCTGTCTACAAGTGTTATTCTCTTCTCCAGGGTTCATTAGAAGTTTATTGCTCCTAACTTCCCCCCTAGACTGACAAGCAAGAGGCATCTGGACAACAGGGAAAAGGCTCTAGCAATTAACCCTTTACTTAATCTCCTGCTGTTTTAGGATGAGGTGTTAAATACCTGAGACTGCAGTCTCTGGCTCCAGAGGAACACAGAAGGCAGGTCAGCTATGTTAGCCTAGTAACTTAGATTTAGATAAGTAAACCTTTTTTATACAACAACCCTAAACTTTCCGTAAGACAAAGTCTTACCCCCGCCGACGCTTCCCCCCTCCGCTGCCTCAAGAAGGACCAAGAAGAAACACCTTTGCTGGGGCTGGCTCCCAGCAAAACACTTTAAATTTTCAGTCCCTTTAAAACAATCCACAGCCCCATAGGAGGAATAACAATATGAACCAACCAATACCCCCAGAGATCCCAGTGACTAAACCACCAATAAATGAGTATACGTGGAGAGACCTATGACTCCAGTCTTATATATACCAGAGGATGGCCTTGTCGAGCATCAATGAGAAGAGAGGCCCTTGGCCCTGTGAAAGTTCCATGCCCCATTGTTGGGCAATGTCAGGACAGAGAAGCAGGAGTGGAAGGGCTGTTGAGCAGAGGGAGGGGGAATTGGATAGGGGGTTTTCAGAGAGGAAATGGAACGAGGATAATATTTAAAATGTAAATATAGAAAAAAATCTAATAAAAACATAAACAATCCAACGTCTCATTTAAAACCAACAATGGGCTTCTATAAAGCAAAACAAAAATAAGCTACTTTAGTAGTATTAATTAATTTGTAATTCGTTAACCCCTGCCATAGACTCTGTAAACCTTGAGAGGTTTTAGTTCCTGCTCTGCACCCAAATACACAGTAAACCATGACTCTCAAACTTAAATAGTCAACCAAATATCTTTATGTATATAAAACTCCCAATTGCAATATGCCAGTTTACAATGATAAAAGTCTTATTTCAATATTTCTAATCTCTCCAAAACACCAGAAATATGTCTGAAGCCATCTGGATATCTGTGTCTCCTCCTCTACTCATCTGGTTCACCAAGCATCTCTCTCTCTCTCTCTCTCTCTCTCTCTCTCTCTCTCTCTTCCCACTCCTCACTTCTCTTAGTTCCTCCTCCTCTCTCCCTTCCAATCACTGGCCCCTCACTGTCTCAATGTGAATAGATAGGATATATCTTGCAACAGCTACTTTCTTAGTTTAAGAAGGAAATATTGGGCACCATTTTAATCTAAACAAAAATCAAACTCCAACAATATGAATAAACTAAAGACAACCATATGGGATTCTTCCCTGGTCAACTGGGTTCTTCCAAATGTCTTGAGTCACTTCTCTTGCTCTTCTATAGCCATCTATAGCCTTGTATAGCACAAATGGCTTTTTTTTCTAGGCTCTAACTAACTCCACTACTCAGCCATAACTGTTCTTTTGGTCATCCATAATATGGGCATTTCTACATATGTTGGGGTTCATGGCTGCTACTGGAATATACCTTTACCAACGACATCTCCTGAGATGATTTATCAGCTCCCTGTCATACAGTACCAGACTATACCTACTCTCTATGACCCCTTCATGCCTTCAGCACTAGTACCACCAGTGAGACACTTATACAACAAACATAAGCTGCTAATAGGCAGCACAACACTGGTCAAGTTCGAAACATTTTCTGTGTGCATACCCTGAAGAAATACATCCAAGGTGATGCTGTTCTCTCTGTAGTAACAGCAGATTCTTTGGTCCCAGGTGAAAAGCATTCACTGTTCCAGGATCAAAGGTTTTGCAATACTTTCTGATTTCTAGTTAATCATAGATGACTTTTCATTTCCAACCGACCAGACACCACAAATTCTTAGGCCTTGCACAGTTTCCTTTGAAACTTTATACGCCAGACCTCCATCATTGAAATTGTGCTCAATACTCTTTTTTCAAAGCTCCTACAGAACAATTGTATTTGCTCTCAATACTCAATGGCTTTTATAGCTCAAATTTACAAAGTCCTTTTACAGTCTTCCTTAAAACAAGATTGACAGGTTTGTCATGACAATATCCTACTATCCTGGTAGCAATTATGTCCTTGTTAGGGTTGTTACTGATGTGATGAAACCACATGACAAAAGCAACTTTATGGGTAGAAGAGTTTTTCACTTACAATGCCACATAGCAGTTATTGCCCAAAGGGTAGTGAGTGCGGGACCTCAGGTAGGGCATGAATATTGGAAGCAGGAGCTAATGCAACTTCTTTGGAGGATTGCTGCTTACTTGCTTACTTAACCTGGTTCCTTATAAAACTCAAAACCACCAGGACAGAACTAGTTCCATGCACAATGGTATAGACTCTCCTATGTCACACCACAAATTAAGAAAATGTCTAATGTGCTTGCCTACAGGAAAATAAATAGATGAACTAAAATAAATAAGGTTCCCTTCTCTCAGGATTTAGTTATTTCAATTGTGCATAATACTACCCAGAACCCATGCTTTCTGACATACACCATGTGTGTCTTTATGAAAAGCACCAAGCATTCTTTAGAATAATGAGGCCAGGCATAAGGGACCACATTTTTTTTTTTTATCTCAGAAGTTGGGAGGCAGAACAGATAGATCTCTGTGAATATGAGAACAGTTTTTTTTCTACACAGTATGTTGCAGGACTATACAAAGAGACTATATTGAGAAAGGGGTGGGAGTCAACACATAGAATATAGATGTTTGTCAACTCACTAGTAGATAACTTCATTTGAAATATGGAATGATATGACCTTAAATATGAAACAATAAGCACTTTGTTGATATTCATTTTTGTGTGTGTTGGTTAACATTAGTTATTCACTGGCAAAATACATGCTTCCATGGGAAGAATTTTAATGAAGGATTTAATATATTGGATTGGTGAGGGGCAACAACTGTAAAAATTGTACTGTATTTCATAGCTGTGAAGAGCCAATAGTTCTTTAGCTAATTATGGACCTTCATTAATATTTTCCTCATCCACTTTAGAATTTTTTTATTGGTTTGTCTTTATAAAGGCATTGTGCATGTAGCTAATTTTAGTTCATGCTGAAAGGGCTCTGCAGCGTCAGAAAATAAAAAATGTTTTATTTTTCCCAGCAGTGTTCTGACACATGATCTCTTCTCTATGAAGAGATATCATCTACACTAATATATAAGACAAAGAGATTTGTTATATAAGACATCATGTCAACTGCTTGACTATTGGAGACATCATTTGGGGAGTTTACAATAATGTGTATATGAAGAAAAACATAGATAGTCTGAGTTATGAAACACATGCACACACTCACATATCTAAAAACATACATGTATATTGGGGGACTGTGGAGTCTCAGCTGGTATAGCTTCAGGAGTTTGAGGAACGATAGTATAGCTGTGATGTCACAGATGTTATAAACCATAGACAGTTGTAATGTAAACTTCTAGGTTTGTTTCTTTGTTAAATTTGTGTGTGTTTTGTGGTATAAGTATATATAAGTACAAGCTCAGAAGCAGGCATCAGATTCTCTGGAGTTTAAGTTGTAGGTGATTATTAGTCTCAAGTTGTGGCTACTGAGAGCTAAACTAGGTTCATCAATCTTCATTGCTGAAAAAACATCAAGTGCTCTTATTTATTTATTCAGTTTTTCCAGCACTAACCTTCAATTCTTGATACTAAGCACAGTAGTTACAAGTGTTTGTTATCATTCCAAAGTAGAATCAATATCAGATATATGACTTGGAAGTGAATACTTGTTTCAGACATAAAATAATTATGATTGGCCATTCATTAAAAGCACACATTATAGTAGAGTAGACATAGAAAATGTATGCTCTTTTGTACTGTGTTTTTCCTAGCTGTCAATTTAATTTGAAAAGACTCATCCACATTTCCCAATTGAGCATCTATGGAATAGAGTTGAAAACCTTGTTATAATTTTGAAGACAAATATTCTAGCCTCAAACAGACTTGATGAAATCATGTGTTCAACAGTGATAATTCCTAGTTGTCAAAAATAAAGTAAATGCAGTGGCATCAATGAGTAGTGTAAGTGAAGAACTATTCCTCAGAGTTCAAAGTAGCCATCAGGATGACTTGCTGTATGATTAAGAATAATGGGTAGAAAGGCATTTCTATACTCTATTATGCTTGGTGGTTTTACTTTGTTTGCAACATTACTTGTGATTTTTTTTATTATCTTGGCCTCATCCTAAATAGAAGTGTCTAAAGAGGATCAGGGTAACTGACTTACTCATCACAATATGCAGATGTACTACCTCTATTTCCTATCTGGTGTTCTCAGTCATTGAAAGTCTATATTGTATTCACTATTTTCTGAGAACTCACTATATTCTATTTAAAAGATAACATATTTTAGTGGAGGTGATGTAGTCTCCAGTAAGCTTAGATTTTTCAAAACCAATTTTAACTATGGCTCTTTAATTCTTCAAATTTCCTTCTAGCCCATGACCTATCCGAGGTAGGGGAGAAGAAACTTTAATAGGAAATGAGGGTTATGGACTGGTTTAGAAGTTCTTTGGGGTGAATCCAATCTTCATTGTCAATAATTCTGTTTATTAGAAAAACACTGAATGTTAAAAAGTATTAGCAGCTTCATCCAGAAGAAACCATAAGGCTCTGCTGAGAGGCTGCACAAGTAGCCTCTGCACAAGTCTGTAGAAGCAGCTGGAATACCACCAAAAATTCACTGGTGCATTTATCTCTATGAAGTTATGAAAAGTGAAATTCAGTGAAGAAAGCAAGGTGAACAAATATGAGTTTGTGGTCAGTGAAGACAAACATCAACAAAACCAAACAAAGTTTACCAAAGTGTTGTAAGACAAAGCAGTGAAAGAATGTTGTCTACTATCTCTTGGGTTATACTTATACTCTCTGAAAACCACATATGTCCTCTCAAGCATCTGCTCCAGCAAAACATCACATGCTCTTTACCAGGAAGCTTCAAGAAAAAGAACGTATGTCTATTCTCAGCAAAATATCCTCCCATGTGTCTATTTCAATAAACCATATTCTCATCAGTTTCCAGAAAAACATCACATGAAACTACTAAGTCTCTAGTAAAACCAAATATGTTCACTTTAGTCATCAGCTAAAGAGTTAGGAAAAACATTTTCATTAAACATAGGACAATTTCGAGACCTTCTAGGATGCATAAAACTCTAAACATAACCACAGCCTAGGTATCTGGAACATATCAACAATTATATTTTTCCTTCTTTTAACCCTTTTAAATGTTCAGAGACAGTATGTAGTTCTACTTTTAATATTTTACGTTCATTTTAACTTATATTATTCTAATTTCTAATAGACATTCAAAATTCAAAAAAAATATGTATTTACATAAACATAGTACAATGTGGATTACACAAGCATAGTATGTAGTGTTTCAATCAGTTTAAATATACTCATCTCTTCTACAATTACCAATTTTATCATGTGATAGGCAGTGTGCCTTTTTGTAACCAATAGCATGTTACTGCTATCTCTACTGCTATAGGTAGCAAGCTGTACTACCCTATTCCTTTTTAGACTTGCCTAACACAAATTCCCACTGACCAACTTTCTCCTTAATTTCATCTTCTGCCCCAGGCTTCACTGCCTATGAATATGTGAGTAGCTTTTGTGATATCAGTATTTATATTTTCAGATGAAATTATGTGGCATATATTCATCTTTCTGTGTATAGCTTATTTCACTTCATATACAAATAATAATTCCATTTGTGTAATCATAGATAATATAACAACAATTTACTATAAATTGTATCCTTTACTGCCTAATAAACACTTATGGTGCTTGCATAATTTTGGATACTCTGAAAAGTGCTGAATTTAACATGGGACTGCAGAATCTTCTTCAAAATTTCTGACTTTGTCATATATTCAGGTAGGATTTCTCTATTACAGAGTTGTCTGATTTGATTTTTTTCAGGGAGAGGACCTTTATAGTTTACTTTTCATAATTTGATACTAATTTATATGTCCACCAACATGTCTGCTTCATTTAATCCAGGTTCACACTGGCATGCATTGTATTCTTTTCTATAACAGTAATTCTTACTGAAATGAGATAATATCTTACTCTATGTTGAGTTTGTATTTCTCAGTTAGAAATTATTGAATATGTAATTCCTGATAGTTGAATGTCTTCTTTTGAAAAGAAGAAATCCCTTCATTGACACTGTGTCACTGGTGTAGTTAGGGTATTTGTGGTTTGACTACTGAGTCTGCAATGTTCCTTACAATGTTCCATCTCCAAATCCATTTAGATGTTTTTATTATACATAGATTTACCTACTATGTAACCCATCTAAACTTATTTCCTGTGTTTAAGTTTTCTTATTTGGTTTAAAATTTTTATATCATGTTTTATTCCTGTGATTTACAGTTTTCACCTATCCAACTAGGAGAAAGCATTATTTCTATATTTTCCTGTCTTGCTTCTTGTTGCCTGCTAGTTTTTCTCCTCTTGATTTATATTTATCCTGGTTTTGATAACTGGTAAGAGATTACAGAATGAAATCATGATTTATTTTCTCATCATTTCTTACTTTGCAGTTTGTGTACTTTAATTATGAAATAATACAGTATGCAAACTCTATGCAATAGCGAAATCATATATCTAATTCTTTTTTATTCAATGATTTCAAGTTTTTACCTCCCATTTTCTATATTTAACTATAAGTCAGAGTAACTATAGATGCTGTGTGCAAATGTATCACAATTAATTTATATTTATACTCTCTATAATAATATATTTGTTTCTTTTTTTTAACTACACATTATTTTCTGTAAAATTGAGTTTCTGGCTTCTCTAGCCCAGGATCAGCAGATAGGATGGTCTACTCTTGCAGTGCACCATGGTTCAGTTTTCAGCCCTCACATAAAGTCTCACAACTGCCCATATTTTCAGGACCACAGTATACAGTGCCTTCTTATATCCTCTAAGGTCACAAGGGACACCTATACATACATACAGGCAAATCATTCACACATATAGTTTTCTTTTGATAAAAGAGTTTTTGGTGTGAATAATGGTAACTCAGACATATACATTAAAAATTGAAATATAATATTAAATTTCATAAAATTTAAGGCAACATATTTGGGTCTATTATATATAATAAGTTTTCATATAACACAAAACATTCATTGCTTGAAAAGTTACTTATGAATATAAAATATGGGGAGAAGATTCACCTTTCTTATAGCCTTCTTAGCTAGAACTGATTTGGAAAAATAATTGTTATAAATGTACATTCTTAGTTAATGACATTTTTTCTTTAGTTACTAGGTTTAATTAATTGGTATTAATTATTTTATAAGAGATTCTACCAGGACACCTTAGATAAATATACAGGACTAAAGTACCTCTTTTCAATGACTACTGTTATGTTTTATAAAAGATAAGGAGAGAAGAAATATGTTTGCTGGAAGATCATTAAGGTGTCGGGGAAGGGGATTCCTCTGTGGGCCCATGCTGAGGCATTTCTTCCCCATAAGTGACCAGCCATATATAGAATAGAGTTATCTAAGGTATGGGGAGAAAAGATGAGAGAAAAGAGAAAGAGAACGGTAGAGAGAGACAGAGACAGAGACAGAGAAAGAAGGGGGAGGAGGATGAAGAGGAAAATGAGGAAAAGAGGAAAGGAGAGGAGAGGAGAGGAATAGAGAACAACCATGAGGTCATGAAGGGGAGAAGGTAATGGGGAAAGATGGGGAAATGGAGAATGGGAACAGAGCAAGAGAGCAAGAGACAGAGGAGTGTGCAAGTAGCCCCATTTACAGTGAATCAGATACACCAGGATGTTGCCAGGTAACTATGGGCTGGAGCCTACAATAAATGTCAACATGCCCTCATTTTGGTTTCATTGAAAGAGAATAACATTTAGAAACGGTTGATGTTGGAACTAGATTAGGGTCTTCATTATCTTTAGATGCTTCTTGTTGACTTTGATCATTAACGAATTTATTAACCAGTAAATATAGTTGTGGATTACTTTAGGATAATGAGCTAGCTGTCAAGTTAGAGTTAGCTTAGCTGTCAATGTGGTCAGAAATCTGGGGAAGAATAAATTATAATATCTAGGAGTCATGTATTAATTAAATTTAGTTTCATCTATGGTCCACTACGTAAACTGCTCACATATCCTTGTGGTCTCCATGGCAACTTGGGTAGTCAGTCTGGCTTTCAAGCACAGAAGATGAAAAGTTTTTTTTTTCTCTGTGAAATAGATACATGTGAAATGAGGAATGACTCATCTTGACTTATGCAACATGAGACATTTGACACTCAGTTTATCTTGTTTGTCCACAGTCTTGGGAGTGGGCAAGGCAATATAATGATGTTTCTCAGCAGTTATCATACCACAATCCAGGTAGTCTTGTTGCCATGCTCATATCTTCTCAGAGACCTTGAGGTGTTACTGTCAGGTTTTGGGAGTTAGTCATAAACTTAGATATTATTAGATTTAGTATATTTCTGACATGATTGATGCAGTATCTATTGAGCCTATCTGAGTTAGACAATCTATATTTGTTAGTTGTTCGAGAATGTGCTAGCAAATAGAGTACAGTATAACTTAATGGTAGTAGCAAGAAATAAGGCTAAACATATATTTATAAAAGACAGTGATCTTTAAACTTTACATTGTTTAAAAATTATTATTTAACAAAGCAGGCTAGAACAAAAACCTATCCTTAATTGTTAAGTGACTTTCACAGGTTGCATTTGGAGAAAAAAAAACACATGAAGAGACACACATAGAAAGAAACAAATGTCTAGTGTACACTTGGCTTAAAGTTGATGTGGACCAGGAATCAGAAAGCTGACAGTGGTGGCATAATCTGCAGCAATAATCTGTAGACAGAAAGTGAGTGTGTCTATGAGGGTCCAGGCCTATGGTACCATGAGCTGGTATGTATACAGGTGCACTACTGATCAGCATGGGAGTTTTCACCTGCTCTGTTTCTGACCTAGGCTGGTTTATAGAATGGAAAATGGAAATGGGCATACTCAAATGCGTGGCTGAGTGATCAGGCACACCCATACCTTGGTGATGGCTAGAGACATCTATGTAGCCTGAAGCACACAGACTGTAAGTATTCACAATTGGCCAGACTGTGTCCTCACCTGAGGGACTGGCTTCATTCACCTGTGCACTGTTCTTGATGTCCACAAAGTGGCCAGAGATGGGAGGGGGAGGAGCAAGTAGTGTCCTGGGGACAGAGAGAGAGAGAGAGAGAGAGAGAGAGAGAGAGAGAGAGAGAGACAGAGAGAGGGAGAGGGAGAGGGAGAGGGAGAGGGAGAGGGAGAGGGAGAGGGAGAGAGAGAGAGAGAGAGAGAGGGAGAGGGAGAGGGAGAGGAAGAGGGAGAGGGAGAGGGAGAGGGAATATGTGTATGCACATGCTTACACTAGAGAGAGCATGGTGAGGGGTGGTTCGGAAGAACAGGAGCAAATGACTTCAGCAAATAGTGTCTCAGGTAGGGCACAGAAGCCTGCTGTGAGCTGGAAATAGAGCCAGGGGCTACAAGTGGTGGGGCAAGGGAAGGAAAGTAGGAGGGAAAATCCTACAGATTGCTAGTGAAAGAGTTGTTTTAATAGTGTCAGTTAAGTGGCCATATAGAGATATTGCTTGCTGGGCATTATGAGTTAAACCAAGACATGCCCCAGGAAGTAGGAAAAATGTGGCAAAGACCAACCCATTGTGTGTAGAAGTTATTGAAAATGTTCATACCAGTGTCCTGATTCAAATCAAAATTCAACAACTGGGTTGTCACACGGACACTAAATGATTGGTAAGTACTGGACTCACAGAAAAAAAGCTGCCCACCAATGCTAATTGTTCTAAGGCTGCAACAGCACAAAGGTAGATGTCATGAAAACCACTTTTGCTAGGGAGATCACCCAAGGGTTAGAGGTCTTAGCACAAAGGTGAATTAAAAGACCAGATATAAAGACTGAATATCTCAGTCCTCAAGGGTGCCACAGGGGTGGCTCCAAGTTCAAGAACTCTCTGCTGGGACCATGGTGACATTTACATTCACCAGTGTGGGTGGGGGAGCTACAAGTCCTCTGAAGTTTGGGGGTGTATGTCTAAAGAGTGATGGCTCTCCATATGGCAGCTGATGATAACATTAGAATTTTCTAAATCTGAGTCTCAGCACTAAATGTTGTGTTTTATAAAAAGATAAGGAGAGAAGGAATATTTGATAAAGGTGCAGTCAGGTATGTGGTAAGGGGATGCACTCTGAGTGTTCATGCTGGGACATCCCTTTCCACTGAGGCACCAACCATACCATATGGTATAGTATAGAGTATATTTTATTCAGGACATGTGGAGGGGAGTTGATGGAATAGAAACAGAGAAAGGCACAGAGAGAAAGTAGAGGAGTAGAAGCTGGCCATGAGCCTGTAGAGAGAAAGGAAAGAAAGGAATGGGGAGAGAGGGAAAGCAGGAGCAAGGGGACAGAGCAACATCAAGAGAGAAAGGAAGGGGAAAGCAGTATATTTTATGGTGAATCAGGCATACCTGGATGTTGCCAGGTAACTGTGTGACAGATGCCAAAATAAATATCAACAAATATTGTGCTCTAATTTCTAACACACTTATCAATAATTTGAGAAACTTCCAGTTTTCCTGCCTCTACCAGAGAACTCTCAAAACTGTTTCTCTGAAGGTAAAAATAGGATTTACTTTTTTACCTGGCCACTGCTGACACATCTGTCTTGCTCTTCCTAGTAAGCAATAGTGGCAGGTGATGAAGATGCTATTGTAATTCTTGTTTTATGTTTTGATATTTAGTTTTATTGTTTTTGAATTATAAACATGTGCAAATGCATGCAGGTACTTGCTGAGAGAATCCCCTAATCTGGAATTACAAGTAATTCTGAGTTTCCTAGTATGAGTGTTAGAAATTGCACTTGGAAGAACTTCAAGGGCAGTATGTTGTCTTAACAACACAGCTTGTAGCACTTCTTTCAGGACTTAAATTTTGTATGATTTTATAAATGTTCTATCCTGTATACCTTAATCCACAAGAATTCTACAAAGCTCAAGGGACAAGAAGCAAAAGGAAATAAAATGGAGCTAGGAAAGTACAGGTGAATAATTATGTTGGTGTATGAATGAACATTTACCCCTATCTAGGATGTACTGTGAACCTTTTTCTGTGTAAGAAAGTATACTAGTATTTGTGTTCTGCATGTACATCCCCTCTATGTCCTTAATGTAGGGTTTTTGCATTAAGAGTTAGATGAAATGGTTCCCTTAAAATAAAGGTTATCATACAGTTCAAAGCTTTTTCAAATAGTCAGATATGGGTGATGAGGGAAGTTGAATGACATCTGAGTAACTACAGTTTTGACAGGTCATTTGAATAGTATTCTTCCTTATGCCACTCTTATCAAAAATGTGTTTGATAGAACAGTGTGATTGATATCAAATGTTCTGAAGTCAGAACAATCTTGACATGTTATAGTGGATGCTACTAATATTTTTGAATAACTCTTTCATTTACTGAATCCCAAGATCAAGAAACACTTCTTTGGAGTAGAGATAGGTTTATCTTAAGATATCATTCCTACCTTATGCCAAATTTCACTGTAAAATTCTATCATGTGAGTGTTTTACAGATTTAGGAAGATATCTAAAACAATAAAGAAATTCAATAATAAATGAGTGAGTATGCATGGGTGGAAGAAGATACAAAAGCCATAAAGGTATCAAGTTAAAATTTCAGGGTCAGATATCTTTGTTTTCATTGATATTAGTTCAAGAAACATCTTTCATAACACTGTCTATTTCCATATTTGTTGTATGGCTACATGTCAGAACATTTCCAGGTTGAGGATAGAACATGTTCTTGAGGAAAACATAAAGTAATAAGACTTGATTTAAAATAACTTTTTATTGGCTCATAGTCATAATGCCAGAAAATGTTATATAGACCAATGAGGGAGAATTATCACCAAAAATTATGGTTATCTGTTTATCTTGCATATGATGATAACAGAAAATCAAGCTCTACATGCAATAATAATGTAATAGTGGGAATACTTTAAAGCACAGCAGTGATTTAATATGTGAGGAGGTAATAGGCCCTAGATTGGAATACAATGTTGACATTTTGCTAAACAATATGATATGGTAGTGAAATTATCTAGAATTTTTTACTCTATGTAGAAAGGCACAACTGAACTCTGGGAAGGACCATTGCTTGACAATAGAATTCTGGACTGTGTGAATAGACAAAAAATAATGAGAAGTCCCTACATTCATTGATTTCCGCTGATTGACTGTGGCTGAAATACATTCAACTTCTTCTACCCCCCTCTGGCCTTGGTTCTTTGGATAAGATGGGTTATACCTTTAACAGTGGTCCAGAGTAAATTCATTGTCCCATAACTTGCTTTTGTCAGAGTATTTTATAACAAAGAGCAATGAAAATAAGACAAAATTCAAAACTCATAAATAAGTAGAGAATGAAACATAAAACTGTAGTGCATTCTGCAAGGCTTTGGGACTATGAGAGAACATTCCATAGAAAGAAGTTGGGACATATGAGGGGTTGAGTGAAGTATAACTGATTCCTATGGCTAGACTTGAACATCTCTGCCTTGAGTTAGCAGCTTTGATAATGTAAATGAGGTCCTCATATGATTAAGCTTAATATTCCTGTGCAGGTTCAGACAGCTTCATAGATTCATGAAACTTCCATTGGATTCTTAGAAGACCCAATATTTTTGTATTTTAATAAGACAGGGTTGATTCTATATGATTTCTTAGGGTTGAGGCACATTTTTAACTAAAGAAGTATAAAATGAGTAATTTATTTGCTTATACTCCTACATATAACCACAGTAAACTCATTATTTCCCAAGCTGTCCCTGAAGACATTTTTTTTTACTCTTCTGAATCTCCTTTATGTAGGATTGTCAGAGAAAAACTCAACAACATTTTGTTAAAACAGATTTAACTCATGCACTGTACAACTCCCTAGTATGCTTGTACTTAAAAGACATAAAAGGCATCTATTTATATTCAATTTGATATAAAAAACAGTTTTCGTTATGTTTGTGAAACTAATAAAATTTGAGCATAGCCTAAAATATCTAAAATTTGAAACTAGCATTCTTATTTTTAACAAAACTTTCAATCTTGCATCAATTCTTAACCTGTATCTTTGTCATATGTTTAAATGAGACTCAAATTCATGGCAAACTTCTTCTCTAAGCCTCCTAAATACTGACAGTACACACATGTACATCACTCATGGTTTAACAGTTCTTGTCTTCCATTTTTGTCCAAAGACCTGATTACTTTCTTATAAATACCATATCTTTTGGTGATAGAAATACAAGAGTAAATATGTGCAAATTTATTTTAAGAGAATACATTTGACAGAAAACATTTCATGTCTAATTGTTTATAATTTAACCACAGTGATTCATGATGATGACAAACACAATATATAAATTAAAAGCCATTTACTATTCAAGCCAATTATGTAGGAGAGAAAAAGTGTTCCTTTTGAAGAATCAAAATTTTAATATCAGTATTCTACATACTGTGTTTCCTTAGATAACAGGGAATGACTACAAGTTGATATGTTATCTGTCTATTAATGAGCCAGGACTCAGTAGCTCTACTAAGTTATCACTATGACATTTAAATGCTTTAGACTGTAGGCAAATAGTCATTTTACCACTATTTTATATTTGAAAGTTGAGTCAGGTCTCTATTATTTATGTTTTAGTCTCTTAAAAACAGTTAACCAATATTTCCTCTAAAACTTCAATCTCCAAAGTGATTTTATTTATAGAGTCTTTGTATAAGACATACTCTCATGCCAGATGATAATTAGATTTTCCATGCCATCTACCTCTTACTGAGATACATCTGTTAATCTTAAAATAGAATTTTTTTGTTTCATTGTACTTTATCTCTTTTTGAGAAAATTTTTATCACTGAGGTAACTGGAAGCTAGTATGTCAGTTATTGTTTTCTCATTGGATTTTAAACAAAATAATCTAAGGTCTGCCTACATATCTATATTAAGTAAGTTATCAAGTACCTCTTTGTCATTAAGATTTTCTCCTCATTTTCAATTTATCCAGCAATAGGAGTTTTAGGATTATATTGGAATATTTTCTAAACACCTAAGTCAAGGCATTGACACTCAATTGAGACTTTTTATGCGCTCAGTATTTATCTATATTCTGTTGTATTAATTACATATCTTCCACTATTCTAGGTAATGTGAGAAATATGTAGATATTTTTAGTAACCCATCAAAATCCAAATTACTCATAGAAATGAAGTAGATTTTCAAAGGCTATTAGTAAGGATCATTATAATGTAGACTAGAGAGAGATGAGATTTCTGTCTTGAGGTGTACTATAATGGAAAATACTATTTCAGGATAGCTAGGGTAAACTGTGATTTCATACAATTGAAATCATTATGAACTTCTAAATTCATTTCATAAAATGTTGTTCTTGCCTTAATTCAATAATCTTAGAGTATCTGGTTATGTATATGATTTGAGAAATCTTCACACATCAACCATTGTATCAGAAGATAATTGGGTAGTAGCATTTAATTCAAAACAAACTACATTTATAATTCTGATATTTATACAAAATATTACTAGCTTGATGCCAAAATATTTAAGAAAATCAAGTAAAACTCAATGGACACATTACTGGAGAGATTCTATAACACAATTTTTGTCAACAGTTATATTACAAGTATTAATTTCTAGAGAAGAAATTTACAAAAGGCACTAATAGAAAAAAAACTTGGTTAAATTTTGAATGAATGCATTTTTGCTGCTGAGATTTCTTTATGAAATCCCAGCCATATGCTTATTCATTTACATTTAAGAACCCTAAACTTGTTTACACCATCTTTGTCCACTAGCCATATAATGTAAAAGAAACAGCTTCATGAAGGGAGATTTCAAAACAGAGACTAAGTGAAACTTTATAATTGAGAAATGGGGCTGTGAACACAGAAAATGGTAGGAAGTGGCTTCATTGCTTGGTTAGAGTCACACCAAGGTATTTTATATTATTTGTGACTAATGTAAAGGGTGTCCTTTCCATAATTTCTTTCTCAGCCTGTTTATGCATTGAGTTGCAGAAGGATACACGTTTGTTTGAGTTATTTATTTTTCCATTTTCATAGCCAGTGCTCAGACTTATTTGGATAATAAAATTTTTGAGGTAGTTTATGCTATACACTAAAATTATTATATTAATATATATATATATATATATATATATATATATGTAAACACACACACAAACACACACACACACACATATATATATATATATATATATATATATATATATATATATATTAGTTTGATGCTGGCTACTGGTTTGCTGTATATTGCTTTCACTATGTTTAGGTATGGGTCTTGAATTCCTGATCATTCAAAGACTTCTACCAAGAAATGGTTTTGAATTTTGTCAAATGTTTCTCAGCATCTAATGAGCTAATCATATTTTTCCTTTGAGTTTGTTTATATAGTTGATTATGTTGATAGATTTTCATATATTGACCCATCACTGAATCCGTGGGATGAAACCAACTTGATCATAATGGATGATCCCAAGACTCCACCTCATGCCTGGGGGTGAAGGAATCTTCCAGACTATTTATTGGGCTACATTAATTAAAATTCGGGTCTTGAAAAGCACTGTCTCCTTGACCCAATTCTTTTGCGCCACTTTCCCCATCCATCCCATAAGTTTCTCTTGCAGGGACCAGTCCACGGTAGTTGCAGATAGCTAAGGAACTCAACTGAATGACGCTCAGATATGTGGCTGGACTCTAGGGAAAGGTGACCCTGTCTTAGTGAAGCTTCACAGAAAAACAGAGAAAGATGGTACCTGTACGGTGAGCAAAATGAGTGCTGGAGGATACGGATTAAGTAAGGCAGTGTTGACCCAACATTGAACTTCTTGCTTAGAGGCAAACAGTGAAAAATGGGGGAATGAGGTGGAGTCTTGGGATCTTGCTGGCTCCAGAATCAGCAGGTGGTTGGCTATGGAATGCTTCCACAGCTTCCAGGTGAGGCTGAGCTGTTCTATACAGAACACAAGGCCAGGAAATTCACGGGCTGAGGAGAGCAGAGGCCGAACTGCCTAGCTCGAATGCTGGACTTGGGGAAGGGACATTTGGACTTCCTTTTTCTTGGGCTATATGTGGTCAATGAATTTTTTTCTTGGGTATAAATTCTGGATTGTAACTGCAGCTATTAAGAGCTATTCAGGTGAAAAGGAAAGGGTTTAAAATTAGGCATATGTCCGCAGTGTCCAAGAGCTGCTTTAAGAAATGTTGAAAAATGAGAGAAAGAGTAGGAAAATGGATGTAATTGCATACCAATCATGCTTCCCTTTCTGTGTATCTTTGTTTGTTCTCAGTGTACCATGTCTACATGTATGTCTACATGTCTACATGTTTATGTCCTAATCATGTGTGAATGACTGTTTGTTTTATGTTAAAAAAATTGGTAAAATTTTCATCTGCTGGTTGTCTATCTCTTAATCTAGCCGCAGTTCACTGCAAAGGTTGATTTAGGGTATCCAGCACTCAGCTGGGAGTCAAGCATAGTTAAAGAAAAAGCTGCTTTTTTAAAAAGGGGACCAACAGCCTCAAGTCTAAAACAAATGGATTAATTTGTTTCTTTTAAAGAAAAATATCTACAGTTGTGGTCTTTGGTTCAAAGTGCTTTTTACTCTCTCAAAATTGCAGCTAGAAAAAGGAAAAAAAAAGTTGTTTGGTTTAAATTTATAAGATTTGTGTAAACGTTTTATTATTGGTTAGAATTTGTCATAAAGGTATATTTTACATGTCTTGACTATAGAAAATTGGCCTATAGGTCATTGGACATAATTTAAAATGTATAATGATGTTAAGAGAAGGTTGGTTTGGCCAGCGACACATGGCTTAGTGTGCCGCACACTTTGTTCACTTTTTTGTAGTTGGTCTTAAAAGTATAAATATATTTTATATGTTTTGACTATAGAATATTGGCTTGTTAATTATTGTTCATGATTTAGATGATATATAGATTTTGGCTATAGGAGGCTTGTGTGGAGCCGATGGCTTGAGGTTGGGGCCATTTTGAGCACATGTCATGTTAGACTCAGAATACAGGTCTCTGAGATACTTCTAAATTGGCACGGTGTTTTGTGTGAATCTTAACCTAGAAATCAGACTTGTAAGGAATAAAATTTAAAATAATGTCTCTTCAATTAGTTATATTGTCATAACATAAAAGATGGCAGACAAATATTGTGCTGTAAAAATAATATGTTTGCCATTAATTTTAAAGAAAATAGATTGTTTAAAATTGGGCTTTGCTTCCAAAGTTATAGTTGCTCTAATATTATAAGAAAAAATTAAGAGTTAAGACAACAATTGCCAATGTGCCATTGACTGCAGTTTGCAGTCTGGTTAGAGGCCAAGATTCTTAACATATTTTAGAAATTATGGGGATTGAGGAATGGCTGTGGCCGATGTGGGCTTGTTGCATTTTTTCCGTGGGTTTGTTGACTGCAATGATAAAAACAAGATTTAACCCTCCAAGATTATAAAGGAGATCTCAATGGAAATTTATTTAATATCAAACAAGTTCCTTTGACTACTGTGTTGGGCAAATTAAATTTGCACATAGGTTTTGGACCTGGTTTTGGACCATGGGCTCGAATTAAAGGATATTTGCATTTGAGGGACCTTGTTCAAGGCCCTTGCCAAGGTGAGTGCTGAGCAAATTGAATTTACAATTGAGTACATACAGAGCTCAGAGCTTTCTCAATGGAGGCTTGTGAAGGGCTGCTTTTTTCTTACAGATCCCACCTAGGGAGGTTTTGGCCAAAACTATGTTCTTGAAAGAAATTTCATTAAAAAGTCCCCCTTCCCCCCCCACAAGAAATGGCTATCAGCCTTATCTGAGGTGAGGAAAGTGCCTTGTCTCTGCTTCAGTACAAGAAGCTGGGATCCTAGGTTTTTCAATATATTTTGTTTATGGAATGTTGTTACAGGCCTTCACTTATGGGTCTTTAATTTTTTTTTAAGTAAATAATTTCCAAGGTTGTTGAGATAAGTTAATTGGCTAAGACATCACTTTAAGCTTGCCACAGTAGGACTTGAACATCTGTTTTCAAGGTAGATATAAATTAACTGGCAATGGATAGGTAGTTTTACAGATAATAAAGGCTATTGTACTCAGCTGTTTATGTTATGTGTTCACTGCCATTCCTTGGCAAACAGAACGTAAATATAAAATAACCTTTTTCCTCCCCAAATAAAGTTTTGCATCTTTCAATTGTGATGTTGATGTGTTGGTAAAATGTTAGAAGGGTGTTTTGGAGGAATGTTTTAAGAGCCTGGTGAGGGCATTTTTTTCCTTGCTTCAAGCAGCAGATTATTAATTGTTGATCTATTGCATGGCAGACCGTATTAGGCAAAATTAATATTTGCTATCCAAAAGATACTTTGTTGCAAGTTACTTTTATATATTTCTATACAAATGTCCCATATAAAATACATCAACTATGAGAATAAAGTTTGTATAATTAGACCACATGTTTATTCCTTTAAGTTTCCCCTGCTTCAGCACAAGTAACTTGAGTCCTCTAGCAGCTACTTTTAAAATGTTAAAAAATCAAGCTTTTATTTATATATTAATAACAACATAGATATATTTTTCTTTTATTTTAATACTGCTAGTTCTTAATTTTTACAATAGTTTATACAAATATAATTCAAGTTAAAAAGATATGTTATTTAAATAACTATCTTCTGGATATTTGATATAGTTAATCTTTAAAAAGCGCCTAGACAAAGACCTCTTAAGGCAAGGCACATAAAGTTTATATCCCAGACAGACTATATAATTTTTATATCATCAAAAGGAAAAATGGCTTAAAAATAATTTTATATTTTTTGTGCTCATCAAATTATAAAGATTTGTTCTTAAATGTCCTCATTTTCTACCCCTACCACATAATGGTGTTAATTCTAGAGGACTTATTTGTTACAGATAAATGATACTCATATTTCTAATTTATGTTATGATATTTGCTTGATGTTCCAACTTAAAGTAATACAGACAATGGAACTGGCCATTTAAAAAGTTTATCAAACATTTGAGATGGCTTTGACAATTTAATTCTTTATTATCTTCAGAGACGTAGTAATATTAAAAATTAAAAAAAAAACAATATCTTCTTTAAAAAAGAAAAAGAAAAAGAGAGGGGAATTTGTATCCCTATGCATATCATTTAAATTTCTTGTGTATTTTTAAGAAAACGTTAAAATTTAGATGCCAGTGTTAGATCTCTGAAATGGGGAGACCCCCCACGAAATAGGGAGACCCCCGTACTCAAGTCTCGGGATAAAGCAACGCCCAAAGAATCAGCCAAAGACCATCTCGCTGTAATCACATGAGGTCTTTATTGGAATTCCAGTATACTGGGATCGATTCATAACCGTGCAGGGTCAGAGATCGATCCCTTGTAACTGGCGCAAAGAGTATTTGAAACCAAAAAAAAAATCACAGAAGGGGGAGGGGTTGGGGGAATTTAGATAAGGAAGTTACACTTAGATCATGAGGCAATTCATCCCTGAGGACCAGGTGTAGCTGCATTCCACAAGATGGAGTAACTGCATTCCACAAGATGGATTAACTACATTCCGCAAGATGGATTAACTGCATTCTGCAATAGGTTGGGCAAGCATCAACTATCTATAGAATGCAGAATAACCTTTGTGGTTAGCTAGTTCCTGGATTAGGGGTCAGAAAGGGTAGGAATTACAGAGTTACAAAATGGTGGCGCTTTGGCCTTCTAAAGCAGGATTTTCTGGGGGTAAATAAAATTTTGAGGCAGGATCTTTCATCCCCCACTCTCTCTAGGAGGTAGTTCTAACCTTAGAACTAAATGTTTGTCTCAACTTCATCTGGTTCTAATTGATCTGACTGGAGCCGCTGATATTGTTGGCGGAGCACTAGGACTTGAATGGTGCTAACGCGCTGAAATAAAAGTAATCAATCGATTAATTATGTAGGGTCCTATGGTGAGAAGTAGCAAAAGAATCAATAAGGGTCCCATGAGGGCAGAAAACGAGGTGGTCATCCAAGGGGATTTAGAAAACCAACTTTCATACTAGTTTTGGTTATTTTGACGCTCTAACTGTCAATGATCTAAGTAGGTAACCGAACTTGCTGCCCAAACCAAATTACCTGAATTCAATTCCTATAATATGCATAAAAATAAAAGGAGAAAACCAGTTCCAACTATTCATTTTCTAATTTTCACGTGAGTACTGTGGTATGCCCTTCCCTCTATTCCATTTGTACAAAAAGGTAATAATTAAAATCTAAACCACTTAAAATATAGGTAAAGCATGTTTCAGTAGGTTTGCTTTGGCAGTAGATGTATTAAAGGTTTTAAGAACTAAGGGGCAGCGGGCTTGCAGCTGGCCACCAACTTCCCTCGGGTCGCTGAGGACTGCTGGCAGGCAACTGGGTCCAGGTGCTTGGACAGAGACTTAGCCTGGCAAAGAACACCTGGTCAGGCTCTTGCTCGCGCCAGAGCCAAAGGAGGTTGGAGAGAGGTCTGTGCACCAACAGCTTGGCAGTGCACACAGAGCCAGATCAGCTTGGCAAGCAGTCTCTGTGCCAACCCAAGGGGGCACCAACCTGCTAGTAGGTCGGTGCCTGGAGTACAGACAGAGGCTGACATCTTGCCTCAGGACACCACAGACAACTAACATGACAGAGCCCTGTGGACTGAGAGTAGTACCATCTAGGTTCTAGCAGCCCAAACAAGGAACCTCCAGTCCTGTAGGGAGCCCAGTGGTTAGACAGAGCCCTGAGAACCACCACCATTTTGGAGCTGGCTGCCTAAACAGGTCACCATAGAGAACCAACAGAGGAACCCAGGTAACCATAAAGATCTAACAGACTAGTCCAGACTGGTGGAGGAAAAAAAACATCTGAATCTTAAGAGCTGGCAACTAGGCAGGCCAGGAGGAGACTGTGGGAGGCCAATTGCAGGTCCAAACAAGTGAAAGATTTATATGACAAAAACTTCAGGTCTCTGAAGAAGGAAATTGAAGAAGACCTCAGAAAATGGAAAAATCTTCCATGGTCGTGGGTTGGCAGGATTAATATAGTTAAAATGGCAATCTTGCCAAAAGCAATATACAGATTCAACGCAATCCCCATCAAAATCCCAACTCAGTTCTTCACAGAGTTAGAAAGAGCAATTCTCAAATTCATCTGGAATATCAAAAAACCCAGGATAGCTAAAACTATCATCAACAGTAAACGGAATTCTGGGGGAATCAATATCCCGAACCTCAAGCAATACTACAGAGCAGTAGTGTTAAAAACTGCATGGTATTGGTACAGTGACAGGGAAGTGGATCAATGAAATAGGATTAAAGACCCAGACTTGAACCCACACATCTATGGCCAATTGATATTCGACAATGGAGCTGAAAACATCCAGTGGAAAAAAGATAGCCTTTTCAACAAATGGTGCTGGCTCAACTGGAGGTCAACATGCAGAAGAATGAGAATTGATCCACTCTTATCTCCTTGCGCTAAGCTCAGCTCCAAGTGGATCAGGGACCTCAACATAAAACCAGACACACTAAAACTAATAGAAAAGAAACTGGGGAAGACCCTTGAGGACATTGGCTCAGGGGGAAAATTCCTGAACAGAACACCAATCACTTATGCTCTAAGATCAAGAATAGACAAATGGGACCTCATAAATTTACAAAGTTTCTGTAAGGCAAAAGACACTGTCAAAAGGACAAATCTGCAACCAGCAAATTGGGAAAAGATCTTCACCAACCCCACATCTGACAGAGGGCTATTATCCAATGTATACAAAGAACTCAAGAAGTTAGACTCCAGAAAACCAAATAACCCTATCCAAAAATGGGGTCAGAGCTAAACAAAGACTTTTCACCTGAAGAAATTCGGATGGCTAAGAAACACCTTAAAAAAATGTTCAACATCATTATTCATTAGAGAAATGCAAATCAAAACAACCCTGAGATTTTACCTCACACCTGTCAGAATGGCTAGGATTAAAAAGTCAGAAGACATCAGGTGTTGGCGAGGATGTGGAGAAAGAGGAACACTCTCCACTGCTGGTGGAACTGCAAGCTGGTACAACCACTCTGGAAATCATTCTGGTAGTTTCTCAGAAAACTGGACATGATACTTCCGGAGGATCCAGCCATACCACTCCTGGGAATATACCCAGAAGATTCCCCAGTATGCAGTAACGTACATGCTCCACTATGTTCATAGCAGCCTTATTTAGAATAGCCAGAGGCTGGAAAGAACCCAGATGTCCCTCAACGGAGGAATGGATACAATAAATGTGGTATATATACACAATTGAATACTATTCACCCATTAGAAACAATGAATTCATGAAATTCTTAGAGAAATGGATGGAGCTGGAGAACATCATACTAAGTGAGGTAACCCAGTCTCAAAAGAATACCCATGGTATGCAGTCACTGGTAAGTGGATATTAGCCTAGAATCTTGGGACAACAAAGATACAATTCACATACCAAATGATGTCTGACAAGAAGAAAGGAATGGACACTAGTGCTGGATCAAAGCATCAGCCTACCAGAACAGGGAAGTGGGAAGGGGTGGATGAGGGAGCAGGGGGAGGGAAAAGGGCATGTGGGACCTTAGGGGGGTGATGAAACAAAAATGGGAAATTAAATGTAAATATAGAATATATCCAATAAAAATATTTTTTAAAAAATTACCATAAAAAAAGAACTAAGGGGCAGCCATGGAAAGGATGAAATAATAGTTCCATATTAAGAATATTTGATTCCAGAGAATATATAAAATTAAGTTAATATTTTGAACCTAATGCTTTATTCTCTATTTTTTGGCAAAGGACTCTGTGCTTATTTTGACAGAGTAAATTCTAATATTAAATTTAATTAATTTTTAGAAGTATACACAACAATTTTGCTTAGCTTTCTTTCCAAATATGTTGTGAGTTCATAGATTATTTTAAATTCACTCAACCTTATTGATGAATATGAACCTTAATGTGATCCAGGTAAATTTTGGCTAAATTGAATAATGTATCACCTCTGTATTCCTTGCCTTGTTATATCTTCATTGTTTCAAAATTTTTCCCCTTAGTCAAATAATGTTTCATTCTTTTTCCTAAAGCAAAACCATGTTTTTCTCATTTACTCACTTACCTCTTATAATAAAAATGTCTAAATATTGTAGTTTTATTTATGGAACAATAAGACATATTTATAACTCCTATTAAGTAATATATTCAACCAAGAGCTTACATTTAAATGACTTTTCAAAGTCATTGGGCAACAAATTTGTTTTTACAGAAGGTTCAAACTCTCTGCATTGCTATTGCATATCTTTCTATAAAAGATATGTACAATGAAATGAATTGCAGAAAAGTGAACAAAATGTTAGAAAAAGAAGGTAAAAGATATTATATGCCATATGTATAAACTCATTGTTAAAAACAGATTCAGTTAAATATAAGTCTTTATGTGTTCATTAACTGTTTTAAATTTGAGACTAGTTTACTGATAAATTGTTTTTATTTAATAAAATATTGTTAATGTTATAAGATCAATGCAAAAGGAAATGAAAATATAGAAATAGATATCCTAGATGCAATAATCTTTTTTAAATTTTATTTTAAAAGTGACATAATGTACTCAAATTGTTTCATTAGAGTACACGTTAAATGTTTCATCACTTATCTTACAAGTTATCTACACCCAGACTCAGAAAAGAACTGGAAAACTCACTGTTTTAAGATATTATTTACCAGATATAATTATTGTCTTGAAAGCTTACTGTTGAGTAAGTTCACTATTTTTACATCTTTCAGAATTCAGGCTGGCTGGTTTAACTCAGCAGTTCTTGCTCAATATTACTCTCTCTAAATTGACTGATTCAAAATGACTTCTTTTAGCTTCTCACTGAATTGCTCTGCTTTGGGAAACTGACTCTCATTCCCCAATGAGAACTGCACTGACTGAAATATACTACATTAAAGATCCTCGACTGAAGGGCAGTCTTTCTGACTCAGTATACACCGTTATTTATGACTTTTTCTGGCCCTCTACTAGAAGTCACTTCCAAAGATGGCTGCTTCATTCTATAAACTATCCTTACCTATATTTTTAGGAGTAAAAATACATACTAAGGGAATGTCTGTATTCTAGCCAGAGAGATTAAAGGTATATCTGTGCAGTCTAATGACAAAGACATAGAAGTTATTTAAATGTGAACTTGCATATTGCTGGATTAATATTCCTCTACATCATATTATGTCACTTCCTTGTAAACTCCAGCATTTGAACAGAAACTTTTGTGATCCTGAGTGTGGTCCATTGACAAAAAACTTAAATGGTTCATGTACATTTTTAAATTCTTTACCAATTTTATAGAAGTTTACATTATTTTGTAATGATAAAAGTTTGTTCTCTATATACCTTCTTTAAAGTTAATTTTATGAGACCACACACACACACACACACACACACACACACAAACGCACACATCCGCACACATGTGTGCACTCACACACACATCTATATCTATATATCTCTATCTCTAGCTGTATATCTATCTATCATCTATCTATCTATCTATCTATCTATCTATCTATCTATCTATCTATCTATCTACTTTACTTCATGTATGGTACTAAATCTTAATTTAAAATAAGATTATTAAAGCATAAATGCAGTCCTTACCCTTTTCTTTTTGTACCATTCAGGGAAAACAGGCACTGCAAAATACCTGGGTAGCACAATAGTGCTATCTCTGCTGGAGTAGGTTTGGGTTAGCCAGGTCTGAAGACTTGAGAAGGGGAGAGCTGGACTTGCCTTATCCCACCTGTGTCACTGGATGAGCTAGTTGGAAAAATGTTGAAGAACTTGCCCTGAATGTGTGTGTAGTATGATGAGCAACTCAAATACAATCCAGGTCCAAATTCAGGGCTTTGAATTGTCCTGCTTTATTATCTATCCTATCTATGAAATCCTGGAGTGTGTAAAAAGGCTGGTCCTGTTCCTAGAGGTCCAAAGATGCAGTATCTCCCTGACACCAAGCAAGAACAGTATATCTGAGAGAAGTACTGGTGAGGAGTCATAAAAATAGCATAGAAGAAGCCAGATATCTTGAAACCAGTGACTCATTGCAATGAACATTTGTGGGACACAGTGTCATATATTACAGCTTCTTCAGAGAGATTTTATTTTTCCTTTAAAAGAAGGGAGGGTTGCAAGGGTAGAGGGTAGGTCTGAGGGGACAAGTAGATGAGAGAGACTGAAGTTCATCCTTTGGAATTGACAGAGAATCAATAAGAAGTTAAATGAAATTAAGATAAAGGATAAATAACATAACCAGATATGGTGGTACTTAATTTTATCACAGCAGAGGCATGTGTATGTTTGAGCTTGAGGGCATATTTTTGTGTACAAAATGTGTTCTAGAACAATCTGGGCTACATAGAACTTGTTTTCAGAATAGAAACAAAGAACAAATGGAACAAATGAAAACATTAGTATCATTTTCAAGATAATCTTTCTTTCTTGCACATTTAGAAAACCTTTCAAATTTTCCATCAATGTTCTCAGGAAGTTATAAATTTGATACTGAATACAGAGTACTTTCTTATGCTAAATTAAGGTTGGGAAAATTGTACATACATATTTGCAACTCATTTTTGGCATAAAACTTGTTATTTTGCAAAGCTTTGTTTACTGATGATATAAAGTACACAACATTCTGTTATGCATTTTATATTAATGAAAATAATTTTTAAAAATGGTTTTTGTTGACAGAAAGCTCAGCTGCGGGTGCAGACTAGCAGCCGGGACCAGCTCTCCGAGCGGTCTAGCAGCGAGGGGCCACTGGGCCGCCTCGGGGCACAGCTCACAGCTTGGCACTCTAGCAGCTGGAGTCAGGGGCCTGGACTCAGAGCGAGCACAGTCCAGCACAGACAACGCAGCCAAAAAGGAGCAGCAGAGCCGGGTACGAGCAGCTCAGCCAAGGACACGCGGTGCTTTCAGCAGGGGCGGCCATCTTGCCCCAGACCCCCGCGCGCAAACAGCGGGCACACTGGACGCAGTGAGGGGCTGGAATCAGGTGCATGGCCAGAGTTATAGCTTAGCTTAGCTCTGCAGGAGATCTGGGCACAGAAAGCTCAGCTGCAGGTGCAGACTAGCAGCCGGGACCAGCTCTCCAAGCGGACTAGCAGCGAGGGGCCACTGGGCTGCCTCGGGGCACAGCTCACAGCTCGGCACTCTAGCAGCTGGAGTCAGGGGCCTGGACTCAGAGCGAGCACAGTCCAGCACAGACAACGCAGCCAGAAAGGAGCAGCAGAGCCGGGTATGAGCAGCTCAGCCAAGGACACGCGGTGCTTTCAGCAGGGGCAGCCATCTTGCCCCAGACCCCCGCCGCAAACAGCGGGCACACTGGACTCAGTGAGCGGCTGGAATCAGGTGCATGGCCAGAGTTATAGCTTAGCGTAGCTCTGCAGGAGATCTGGGCACAGAAAGCTCAGCTGCGGGTGCAGACTACCGGCTGGGACCAGCTCTCTGAGCGGACTAGCAGCGAGGGGCCACCGGGCCGCCTCAGGGCACAGCTCAGAACTCTAGCAGCTGGAGTCAGGGACCTGGACTCAGAGCGAGCATAGTCCAGCACAGACAAGCTGCCAGAAGGGATCTGTCTCCTGGGGACAGGCGTGCTGTGCTTTCAGCAGGGCGCCATCTACAATAAGACCAACTAACGCCAGAGATAAAGAGATGGCAAAAGGCAAACGTAGGAACGTTATTAACAGAAATCAAGGCAATATGGCACCATCTGAACCCAATCGCCAACCACAGCAAGTCCAGGATACCCCAGCACACCAGAAAAACAAGAGTTAGATATAAAAGCACAGGTCATGATACTCCTAGAGGAACACAAAAAAGACATAAACAAATCTCTTAAAGAAATGCAGGGGAACATCAATAGAGTAGAAGCTCTTACAATCCAAACACAAAAAACACTTAAAGAACTCCAGGAGAATATGGGCCATCAGACAGAAACAAATAAAGAGGAAGTGAGAAAATCAGTTAAAGAAATGCAGGAGAACTTGAAACAACAGGCAGAAGTCATGAAAGAGGGAGCACAAAAATATATTAAAGAATTACATGAAAACACAAACAAACAAATGATGGAACTGAGCAAAACCATCCAAGATCTGAACACAGAGGTAGAAACAACTAAGAAATCACAAAAGGAGGCAACCTTGGAGATAGAAAACCTTGGGAAGAAAACAGGGGTCGTAGATGCAAACATAAACAACAGAATACAAGAGATAGAAATAAGAATCTCCGATGCTGAAGATAACATAGTACCCATTGACTCCACAGTCAAAGAAAATGCAAAATCCAAAAGGCTTGTAACCCAAAACATCCAGGAAATCCAGGACACAATGAGAAGACCAAACCTAAGGATTATAGGGATAGATGAGAGTGAAGATATACAACTTAAAGGGCCAGCAAATATCTTTAACAAAATTATGGAAGAAAACTTTCCTAACTTAAAGAGAGAGATGCCCATGAATGTACAAGAAGCCTACAGAACTCCAAACAGACTGGACCAGAACAGAAACACCTCCCGTCACATAATAATCAAAACCCCAAATGTACTAAACAAAGAAAGAATATTAAAGGCAGTAAGAGAAAAGGGCCAAGTAACATATAAAGGAAGACCTATCAGAATCACACCAGACTTCTCTCCAGAAACCATGAAAGCTAGAAGATCCTGGGCAGACATCATGCAGACCCTAAGAGAAAACAAATGTCAGCCAAGACTACTATACCCAGCAAAACTCTCAATCAACATAGATGGAGAAATCAAAATATTCCATGACAGGACCAAATTTACACAATATCTTTCCACTAACCCAGCTCTACAAAGGATAATAGGAGGAAAACTCCAACACAAGGAAGGAAATGGCACCCAAGAAAAAGCAAGACAGTAAACTTCTTCCATCAAACTCAAAGGAAGATAACTACTCAAAAACAAAAATAACATCAAAAATGTCAGGAAGTAATAATCTCTATTCCTTAATATCTCTTAACATCAATGGACTCAACTCCCCAATAAAAAGACATAGACTAACAGACTGGATACGGAAACAGGACCCTACATTTTGCTGCTTACAGGAAACACACCTCAGATTCAAAGACAAACACTACCTTAGAGTAAAAGGATGGAAGACAATTTTGCAAGCAAATGGTCACAGGAAGCAAGCTGGAGTAGCCATTTTAATATCAGATAAAATTGACTTTCAACCCAAAGTCATCAAAAGAGACACAGAAGGTCACTTCCTGCTAGTCAAAGGAAGAATCCACCAAGAGGAACTCACAATTCTAAACATCTACGCTCCAAATGTAAGGGCACCCTCATTTGTAAAAGAAACCTTACTAAAGCTCAAAGCACACATTGCACCTAACACAATGATTGTGGGGGACCTCAATACTCCACTATCTACAGTGGACCGACCAGGAAAACAGAAACTAAACAGAGACACGGAGAAACTCATCGAAACTTTGGAGCAATTGGATTTAACAGATATATATAGAACATTTCACCCTAAAGCAAAAGACTATACCTTCTTCTCAGCCCCTCATGGTACCTTCTCCAAAATCGACCATATAATTGGACACAAGACAGATCTCAACAAATATAAAAAGATCGAACTAATCCCATGCCTCTTATCAGATCACCATGGAGTAAGAGTGTTCTTCAATAGCAACAAAAACAACAGAAAATCCCCATACACTTGGAGGCTGAACAATATTCTACTCAATGATACCTTAGTCCAGGAAGAAATAAAGAAAGAAATCAAAGAATTCTTAGAACTTAGTGAAAATGAAGGCACAACATACCCAAATCTATGGGACACAATGAAAGCAGTGCTTAGAGGAAAACTCATAGCCCTGAGTGTCTCCAAAAAGAAACAGGAGAGAGCATATACCAGCAACTTAATGGCGCACTTGAAAGCTCTGGAACAAAAAGAAGCAGTTTCACCCAGGAGGAGTAGAAGACAGGAAATCATCAAACTCAGGGCTGAAATCAATCAAGTTGAAACAAAGGGAACCATACAAAGAATCAACAAAACCAGGAGCTGGTTCTTTGAGAAGATCAACAAGATAGATAAACCCCTAGCCAGACTTACTAAAGGGCACAGAGACAGTATTCAAATTAACAAAATTAGAAATGAAAAGGGAGATATAACAACAGAAACTGAGGAAATTCAAAAAATCATCAGATCCTACTACAAAAACCTATACTCAACACAACTGGAGAATCTGGAGGAAATGGACAATTTCCTCGACAGTTACCAAATACCAAAATTAAACCAGGATCAAATAGATCGTCTAAACAGACCCATAACCCCCAAAGAAATAGAAGGGGTCATAGACAGTCTTCCAACCAAAAAGAGCACAGGACCAGACGGTTTTAGTGCAGAATTCTATCAGACCTTCAAAGAAGTCCTGATACCGATACTCTTCAAATTATTCCACAAAATAGAAACAGAAGGAACACTACCCAACTCATTCTATGAAGCCACAATTACCCTGATACCAAAACCACACAAAGATCCAACTAAGAAAGAGAACTACAGGCCAATTTCTCTTATGAATATCAATGCAAAAATACTAAACAAAATACTTGCCAACCGAATCCAAGAACACATCAAAACGATCATTCACCATGATCAAGTTGGCTTCATCCCAGGGATGCAGGGATGGTTCAATATACGGAAATCCATCAATGTAATCCACTACATAAACAAACTCAAAGAAAAAAAACCACATGGTCATCTCATTGGATGCTGAAAAAGCATTTGACAAAATTCAGCATCCTTTCATGCTAAAGGTCCTAGAAAGAACAGGAATTCAAGGCCCATATCTAAACATAGTAAAAGCAATATACAGCAGACCAGTAGCCAACATCAAGGTAAACGGAGAAAATCTCGAAGCAATCCCTGTAAAATCAGGGACTAGACAAGGCTGTCCCCTCTCGCCATATCTCTTCAATATAGTACTTGAGGTACTAGCTAGAGCAATTCGACAACAGAGGGAAGTCAAAGGGATACAAATCGGAAAGGAAGAAGTCAAACTATCACTATTTGCAGATGATATGATAGTTTACTTAAGTGACCCAAAAACCTCCACCAGAGAACTCCTGCAACTGATAAACAACTTCAGCAAAGTGGCTGGCTATAAAATCAACTCAAGTAAATCAGTAGCCTTCCTATACGCGAAGGATAAGCAGGCCGAGAAAGAAATTAGGGAAATGACACCCTTCACAATAGCCACAAATGATATAAAGTATCTTGGAGTGACGCTAACCAAACATGTGAAAGATTTATACGACAAAAACTTCAGGTCTCTGAAGAGGGAAATTGAAGAAGACATCAGAAAATGGGAAAATCTTCCATGCTCGTGGGTTGGCAGGACTAATATAGTCAAAATGGCAATCTTGCCCAAAGCAATATACAGATTCAATGCAATTCCCATCAAAATCCCAACTCAGTTATTCATAGAGCTAGAAAGAGCAATTCTCAAATTCATCTGGAATAACAAAAAACCCAGGATAGCTAAAACTATCATCAACGGCAAAAGAACTTCTGGGGGAATCAATATCCCGGACCTCAAGCAATATTACAGAGCAGTGGTATTAAAAACTGCATGGTATTGGTTCAGTGACAGGGAAGCGGATCAATGGAATAGGATCGAAGACCCAGAATTGAACCCACACATCTATGGCCAATTGATCTTCGACAAAGGAGCTGAAAACATCCAGTGAAAAAAGGATAGCCTTTTCAACAGATGGTGCTGGCCCAACTGGAGGTCAACATGCAGAAGAATGAGAATTGATCCACTCTTATCTCCTTACACTAAGCTCAACTCCAAGTGGATCAAAGACCTCCACATAAAACCAGACACACTAAAACTAATAGAAAAGAAACTGGGGAAGACCCTTGAGGACATTGGCTCAGGGGAAAAATTCCTGAACAGAACACCAATTGCTTATGCTCTAAGAGCAAGAATAGACAAATGGGACCTCATAAAACTACAAAGTTTCTGTAAGGCAAAAGACACTGTCAAAAGGATAAATCGGCAACCAACAAATTGGGAAAAAATCTTCACCAACCCCACATCCGACAGAGGGCTAATCTCCAATGTATACAAAGAACTCAAGAGGTTAGACCCCAGAAAACCAAATAACCCTATCCAAAAATGGGGTACAGAGCTAAACAGAGACTTTTCACCTGAAGAAATTCGGATGGCTGAGAAACACCTTAAAAAATGCTCAACATCACTAGTCATTAGGGAAATGCAAATTAAAACAACCCTGAGATTTCACCTCACACCAGTCAGAATGGCTAAGTTTAAAAACTCAGAAGACATCAGGTGTTGGCGAGGATGTGGAGAAAGAGGAACACTCCTACACTGCTGGTGGGAATGCAAGCTGGTACAACCACTCTGGAAATCAGTATGGCGGTTCCTCAGAAAACTGGGCGTGATACTTCCGGAGGACCCAGCCATACCACTCCTGGGAATATACCCAGAAGATTCACCAGCATGCAATAAGGATACATGCTCCACTATGTTCATAGCAGCTTTATATATAATAGCCAGAAGCTGGAAAGAACCCAGATGTCCCTCAACAGAGGAATGGATACAAAAAATGTGGTATATATACACAATGGAGTACTATACAGCCATTAGAAACAATGAATTCATGAAATTCTTAGAGAAATGGATGGAGCTGGAGAATGTCATACTAAGTGAGGTGACCCAGTCTCAAAAGAATACCCATGGTATACAGTCACTGATAAGTGGATATTAGCCTAGAAGCTTGGAACACCAAAGACACAAATCACATATCAAGTGATGTCTCACAAGAAGAAAGGAGTGGACACTGGTGCTAGAATGGACCAAAACATCATTGTGGGAGAGTACAAGAACAGTAAAGTGGGAGGGGGTGGATGCGGGAGCAGGGGGAGGGAAAAGGACATGTGGGACCTTTGGGGGTGGGGAACCAGAAAAAGGGAAATGAATTGTAAATATAGAATATATACAATAAAAAAATCAAAAAAATGGTTTTTGTTTATATTCACCACAAAACTTATGAGCCTACAATTGTATAAATAATTTTGAACATATATCATTCATTTCTGGTCAGTATTTGAGTAATAGCTATTATTAACAAATTTACTAAAACTAGAGATATGAGCACTATAATTAGATATTTTTCACTGAATTTATGAAGACATTCAACTCTATCAACATACTTATCAGTGTGATATATATTTTAAGCTATAACATGGCAAATGTACTGTAGGAAAAGTTTTAAATAAATTCTCTAAAACAAATAAATACTTTCATGAGAACACTGAATGCATAGTTTCCTTTCCTTCCTATAGTGGATTTATTGAGGTATAATGTGTTTATCATACAACTCATTCATTTGAGTATGTGATCAAATGGACATTAATAAAAAATAGCACAAATATGTTACTATCACCAAAACACACAAAAGTATTTACCACAAAGAATATTACTTGTACGTTTTCTGGTCAATTTCTGGATACATCTAATCCAAGCAACCACTAGTAGTGTATAAATTTGGTAATTTATTCAATGTTTAACTAATCAACCAAACATTATGTAGTCTCTTACTTACATATTTAATGGTGTTATCAGATATTGGACATGTGTGTTAATGTTGATAATGATATGTTGAAATATATGTTTTTATCCATCTTCCAATCATTCTATGATTTTTTATTTCAAAGTTATTGTTGAATTGCACATTAATTATTTTTAATTTTGCCAAATTTTTATATCATATGTGTTGACTTGGTTTTGTGTAAATGTTGTATATATTTTCTTTGTCATATATGTTATGACAGTTTTGTATAAATGTTGCATACATTTACAGCTAAATAACTTTTCTGAAATAGTCCTATAAAATTCTGTTAAAACTTTTGTTTTAGTATCTCTTCTTTCTTGTTAACAGCATATTAACTTGACTATGTATCATTCCTCATGTATTCATCTTCAAATGTGGTTGTCTTTTATACATTTATTATGCATATTTATATAAATATATTTAGGTATATAGATAACATAAATCATATGTACATGTAGATTATTGATGAAAGTTTTATACTTTGAGAGCTACTTGAGGTAACAAGTAGAAAAATAATGGAGTTCATGCATTAGCAAAACAGGTGACCCAGTTATATTTAGGAGCCATTATCCTTGTTGTCGAAGAAAAACATAAAGGAGTATCCTCTAAGTCAGAGTCTCCATTAGAAGTGTTTGGTGTTCATAGCAACCATGATTTCAAAAGGACAAACATATTTGGGCATCATTCTTTGAACTTCCTTGTAGAATTATGAGCCTGGTAGAGGAATAATTAAAGTTAGGCTTAAAAGAAGAACTTTATAAAAATAAATCACTATATTGAGGTGCAATGCACAAAGAGAAACAAGGTATTTTTACTGTGAAAATATGAACCATATGAATTATCATGATTAATGATGTCATAAACACTTTTATACTTTTTTCTTCTGTCTTCTTTGTGACTATTGAGTTTTTCAGTATTTTTATTAGATATTTTGTTTATTTACATTTTAAATGTTATCCCCTTTCCTTGTATTGATTTTATACAATGAGCTCACTTACAATAACTCCACATTCTTAGACAACTTATCTTGAATGTAATTTTAAAAGGCACATATAATCCAGCTAGGCTCTGGGAAGAGCAGCCAAGTGCTGGCCATTTATTCAGACACCAACTAGCTAGCTAACATTTTCCCATATAAGCAGGCTGACTCTTTAGCCACCAATGACCACTTTGTGAGTGCACCCTCTCTTTTGCCCACCTGAATCATTGTTGATGGAAAACACCAGACAATCTTAATATTTTAAAATCAGCCAGATGTCATAACTGCTGGGATTGGAATCTATTGTTCTAAATTAACCAGCTATTCTTTATTAGAATACATATATTGGCAGACACACCCACCTGTTATAATAGCCCTCAGGTCTATAGCGTGTCTGTGCTTCTCCCTCCAAAGCCTAGGCCAAAAGCCCTTCTCTATCTCATTTCCTATGCTTCCTCCTGGACCTGGAAAACCCAAGTCCATAACTTTGCCCAGCAATTAGCTTCTGCGATCTTTATTGACCCAATCAAACAATCAAGGGACTCTCCCCCTACAAATTTTAGTATATTTCTCTGGGTGTCTGTAAGTGACTAGCTCTGTTTGGCCCTGGTGGGTACATTGTGTCATGATCCCTCCCCCTATGAAGGAATCCCCAGTGTGTGAGCCTCCATATGTGTCAAAGGCTGCTATGGGTATGTAAAGTTCATGATACTCTGAAGAATGATACCACATACTCAAATAATATGTTTTGTTTGGCAGAAGTTTAGTATGCTGGGGTCTACCACCTATAAAAATGGAGGGACACTGAAGTGAGCTTGCAGGTTCTATTTAAAGCTTGTTAGGGGAATTCTGGAGAGGGGTAGGTGATCTCTGTCTTAATCTTGTCTATGTCTCTAGTGACATTCCAGAAGAATATCTAGGGCCTGAGGAAACAGTGACTATTGCTTCTGGAATCTGGAAACTATTGCTGAAGAAATCTGGAAACTGTTGCTGAAAAAGTCTAGAAACTGATGCTGACCCACTGTCCTTGACTCAGGCCAGGTAGCAGGACAGCTTCTGAGGTCTGCGCTTGTCCAGTTCTTGGAAACAGAGATTTAGGCCTAGTCTCCTGAAATGTCAATTTTAAGCCTGTCATGGAGTCAGCCTAGCCTTCTGTAGTGGTTTGAATATGTTTGGCCCAAGGAGTAGCACTATTTGTAGGTACCCTTGGAATGGGCATGCCAATATGTGTGTATGGGTTTTAACACTCAATTACTTGCTGCCTGGAAGCTAGTCTTTTCCTGTTTGTCTTTGAATGAAGATATAGAATGCTAAGTTCTTGCTGCTCCATGCCTGTCTGGATGCTACCATGCTCTTGTCTTGATGATAATGGACTGAACCTCCGAACTTGTAAGCCAGCTGCAATTAAATGTTGTTTTTAAAAGAGTTGCTTTGGTCATGGTGTCTGTTGACAGTTATAAAACACAAACAAAGACACTTTCTTCCCCCTACCCTGATCAGTTTTTGGCCATCTTGAACTTTGTTTTAGAATCATCAATTGAATGGTGGAAATCCTTTCCTTAACAAACTTAACTAAAGAATTAATTATGCAGGGATGACAAGTGAAGGGTAACATGAGTAGGATATGGTGAACGGTTGGTCAAGAAGACCAGCTAAAGAGGGATTTATACCAACACTGAGAGTGTTCTCTTTCTGTTCTTCTGTCATATAATCTCGTTCTCTCATGGATTCTTTAATCACCTCTGAGTAGTCAACATAGAAACATCATTCCTCACCTAAGGTTGCTTAGATTCCTCCATGATCCATGAATAGCAAATCTAGGCCTCTTTTGTTTTGTAAGACAACTTCTGGAAGGGATGACAGGGGATCATGGAGGGCCATGATGGCCTTTTCCATCTCCTATATATCTCCATCTACCACCATCTGTATGACATTGTAATTTTTATCTTGGTGTGTTAGGACTTAGACCCTTACATTAGCAGCTCTGTCCATCCAGACCTATGCCAAGAAAAGAACCTAGGAACACCATGGAAGCAACCACCATTTCAACCCAATTGTTTGGAGATGTTAGCTATTTGAAGAAATTCTTCTGAGAGTAATAAGTCATTCTTGGTACAAGCTGTACTAGACCATAAAAATCCTCAGTCTTATTTACAACCAGGCCATAAATACATGGAGTAATTCCCAAGGCACATGTCTACCAAATATTCTCTGGGAACCCCATGAATCTTGTAAGAGTAATGGATACAGAGTGGTTGCAGATGTGGAAATAGGCTGGTGGTACCTTATGTTCAATGCAGAGTCCCTATCTGATAATCAACAATTCTGTTTTAAGTCCTGGGAGAGAGGAATTAAGAAATGGCAGTCCAATCAGCCTTCTTGCAGCCACTGTGAAGGTTAGAAGAAGGGAAGGTGGAGCTTTAAGTTTCAGAAAGGAAGATGGGGAAGAGGACAGAGGAGAAGGAGGAGGAGGAAGGAGGTGGTGGAAGGAAAGTGGAGCAGAAGCATGTGGTCTGCAGAAGCTGAAAGTTATAAAGGATCTCATAGAAGGGGAAGATAGTAGTGTAGGGAAGATCTGCCCAATCTAGGCATGCAACTTGTTTTCATATTAATTGAGTTGTGTTTTGTTTGCCTTGCATTACTTGGGTTTGAGATTAACCTTTCCTGTGGCAGGTTTTATGTAGAATGCTAATGATAGTTAATGTAATAGTGAGCATTTTTAAAGAACTCTCGCTCCCATAAATGAAATGAGCTTTACTTATACACCTTATACATTCACCAGTATATTCCTTCTGACATACCAAGGACCAGCCTCAGCATAGAGGGGGGTTCTGAGAGAAGGGGTGTTTAAGAGTGCTGAAAAGAAAGTACATGAGATCAAATTACCGACCCAAGTTAATGACCAAATGGTGAAACTTAAAGCTCCACCTTCCCTTCTTCTGCCCAATCACTAGTTCTGCCCTTCATTTTATAAATTAAGGTTGGGAGAAGGTTCACAAGATGTCACCTGAGTATATGACTCATTCTTTTTTCTCAGCCCCTTCCAGGAGAGCAGAATTGGCATCAAAATACAAACAACCCCAAAGCTATCCTCAAAAAAACCTGGTCAGCAAATGGTGAAAATAATTCAATAAGACTATTGACAGGAATTTAGGATACACAAAACAAAATTTTTGAACACTGATTAATTTATCTTCTTTTGCAGTGATTCTCAGCCTGTGAGATGGAACCTGTTTGAAATACAAATGACACTTTCACAAGGTTCACATATTAGATATTATGCATATCAAATATTTACATTATGATTCAAAACAGTGACACTATTACAGTTCTACTTGGGTTCTACTTAATACAGCTCTGGCAGCTGGAAACACTGAGAGGCCTGTTCCATTTCTTCCGCAAGTTAGGTTTAAATGAAAGGAGACAGCTCATGATTTACCAGCTTTATTGTAGAAGAGTAGAGTGAGAGACAAGGAGCAGAGAGGTAGAAGTCAGTCATGTCCAGGTGGAAAGAGAAGGAAGACAATTGGGAAAGAGAAAGGTAGGAGAGGGAGAGCAGGAGAGTAGAGAAGAGGGCAAGAGATGGAGGAGGGGCCAAGCAGCACCTTTTATAATGGGCCAGGCTGCCTGGCTGTTGCCAGCTGGGCCATAACCAGCTATAGCCAGGTAACTGTCAGGGTGGAGTACCAGGGGCTTGGTGCATGCATTGCCCTATATGACTGATGGTCTCAAGATTATGTCTGAGAAGTCTGCTTCTCCCTGTTTTCCATTCTCTTGGTGCATTCTCTATGTCTGTTTGCTTGATAGTCAAAGAGATCTCTCAGTCCATGTCCTTCTTGATTGTATGGGACAGGTACAAAACACCCCACTGTGCTTGGTCTTGAACCATTTTAAGGATTTTTGAGGAGTCACAGAAAACTTGCACCAGCTGTTGATCCCTGCAAACTTACCTTTTGCCAGAATGAATGGCCCACCTATAAAATAGGATGGCCTGAAGAGGAGACTTTTCATCTTCCCAGCTTTTACAGGACGAAGGTTTAGTTTATGATGCCTACAGCTACCTGGACCAAGAGCCATGTATCACCCCTTTGGAATACCTACTCAAGAAGCAAGCACTCTGTTTGGGTTTTTTGTTATGGACATCTCTCTTTCTCCTTCTTCCACTAAAAGAGATTCAGCATCACCCCCTTTCCTTGCTCCTCAATTCTGTTCCACAGGAGCATCTCTGTTTTTGTCCTTGTATTCTTGCTTCTGCCACTGCTGCCTCTGTTCATCTAGCACAGTTAGAGGGTGAACAAGCTACTGACTCCCCTGACTCCCCAATGCCAGACTGGTGTACTTTCATGTACTACTTTTGAATAAACCTCAAATAAGATATAAGCCATCATCTGCAGTAAACCCAGCCACCTTCATACTTGACTATCCTCAGATATCCAGAATGATTACTCCATTGTTCTGGGGCACATCAAGTTGGACTTGACTGACATAATCTGCCCAGACTAGAACACATCTACTTCATAGATGGGAACAGCTTCACCCAGAGTGAAATCAGCTATGCAGGGGTGGCAGTAATGGACTTGGACTCTATTATTTGGGCAACTGCTTTGCCATTGGGAACTTCAGCTCAGAAAGCTAAATAAAGGCTTGAAACTAGGCTTTAAAACTGGCAAAAGGAGCCACAACTATCATGGTTTCATATACCAAATGAGGGGATTATTGACTGTTAGAGGAAAAATATCAACTATAAGGAGAAAATACTTGCTATATTGGAGGAATTATAGCTTTCTCTCAAAGTGGCCATAATTCATTGTCCTGGGCATCAAAAAGGGCTGTAAGAAATAGACTGAAGGAACAGGCTAGCTAATAAAGCTGAAAGAGAAGCCACCTAAACTCCCAGTCATCTCTGAATAAACTGCTAAAAAAATGGCATCAGGCAAAATGCCAAAGAGTTTACAGAAGTGACAGATGGTGGCTAATCTCTGAAGGGTTCTACCTAAAGAGTTTGCTAAGCAACTCTCCCATCAGATTCATCAAGCATCACACCTCAGCCACTGAAAAGGGAAGGAATTGCTGTGAGGGACAGATTATAAATTATGACTTAGAACACTTGGTTAATCAGGTAATCTCAGACTGTGGGACCTGCCAGACTCTGAACTACCCAATCCCCAACCAAGAGGCTGCTCCAGGTACCAGAATTAAGGGTCAACGGCCAGGAGCTAGTAGGGAAACAGATTGTACAGAAATGAAACTAGGAACACACAGATATAAGTGTGATTTCTTTCTTTCTTTCTTTCTTTCTTTCTTTCTTTCTTTCTTTCTTTATTTATTTATTTATTTTTATTTTTTTGGTTTTTCGAGACAGAGTTCTCTGTGTAGTCCTGGCTGTCCTGGAACTCACTCTGTAGACCAGGCTGGCATCGAACTTAGAAATCCGCCTGCCTCTGCCTCCCAAGTGCTGGGATTATAGGCGTGCGCCACCACACCCGGCATAAGTGTGATTTCTATAGATACCTTTTCAGGATGGGTAGAGCACCACCCTACAAAGGAAACTGCCAACTTAGTGGCAAAGAAGTTTCTGGAAGATATTATACCCAGGTATGGTTTGCCTCCCATGATTGGGTCTGTCAATGGACTAGCATTCATCTCTTAGGTAACTCTATCTCCAGCACATGTTATGGGGACAAATTGTAAATTATATTGTATATACAGACTCCAGAGTTGAGGGCAAGTAGAGGCAAGTAGAGAAGATGAATCCAACCCTGATGGATACCTTGACAAAACTAACCCTTGAAACTGGGGGTGACTGAGTTTTCCTCCTATCTTATGCCTTATATAAGTCTAGGAACACCCCCTATACTTTATGTCTCACCTCCTTTGTGATCTTATGTGGAAGGCCCCCTCCTATGTTGCCTAACCTTTAGTTTGATAGCTTAGGTGATAAGAGCAACACAAGATTTTAAAATTCTTGGAAGCCCTCCTTAATGTCAAAAAAGCAACTCTGGCCTGACATTTGCCAAGTGTTTGAGTTTTCTCTTCCCCATAACCCACATTTTGAACCAGGTGATAAAGTCTGGATAAGGGACATAACCACAAGACTCTATAATCTCCATGAATGGACCTCATGCTATAATCCTAATCAAGTCTATGGCTGATATTGTGGGTCAGGATATGGCTACACTACTCCCATGTTAAATCTTCCAGGAGAGGGTAGATTACACATTTGAGGTCCAAGAAGAGGAGAATTCCAGAAGAATGATGGAAGGTTACCCCATAGCCTGTGGATCTGCTGAAAGTGTGATTCCAGTGCTCATGATCCTGCTTGCTTGCTGCTTACACTTTGCTGTACCAGACACAGGTGGAGCTTTAAGTTTCACCATTTGGTCATTAACTTGGGTCGGTAATTTGATCTCATGTACTTTCTTTTCAGCACTCTTAAACACCCCTTCTCTCAGAACCCCCCTCTATGCTGAGGCTGGTCCTTGGTATGTCAGAAGGGATATGCTGGTGAAGCCCAGCCCCTTCTTGCAGCCCCTCCCAAGAGAGCAGAATTGGCATCAAAATACAAACAATCCCAAATCTATCCTCAACAAAAACCTGGTCAGCAAATAATTCAATAAGACTATTGACAAGAATTTAGGATACACAAAAAATTTTTGAACACTGATTAATTTATCTTCTTTTGCAGTGATTCTCAGCCTGTGAGATGGAACCTGTTTGAAATGCAAATGACACCTTCACAAGGTTCACATATTAGATATTATGCATATCAAATATTTACATTATGATTCAAAACAGCGACACTATTACAGTTATAAGATTATAAAATGGGAACAAAACAATAGCAACAAAAATTTTATAGTTGGTGGTTGGTGTGATCATAAAAAGAGAAAGCAGCTTAAGAATATGTTCTTTGGGTAGGTGGAGAATGGGGGTTCTAGAAGCATCTACATCTACTTTTTATAGAAGTAGAGGAATGAGTCTCATACTCAGGTGGCTTCTTGTGCACCTTATCCACAACATAATTTGTAAAATAAGGGTGAGGGCAGGTGATTGGCCCAGGGATCCCTTCCACCTGAGGGACCAGACACAAGATGGTATAGTATAGAATAGATTTCATTTAGAGCATGGGAAGGGCACTTAAGGGGGTAGAAGAGGCAGAGAAAGGCAGAGAGAAGGAGAGAATAGACAAGTAGAGGCTGGCCATGACCATGTGGAGAGAGGGTGAAAAGGAGGGGGGAGGGGACGAGTCCAAGAGGTCAAGAGAGGCAAGAGTAAGAGGATAAGAAAATAAGAGGCAAGAGAGAGAGGAGAAGCAAGAATCCCCTTTTATAGTGAGTCAGACCTACCTGGCTATTGCTAGGTAAATGTGGGGAGAGGCATACCTGGTTGTTGCCAGGTAACTGTGGGGTGGAGCTTGGACAGAATCCTAACAGTGGTCAAAGCATGAGAAATTTTATTGAAGAAGGGTAGCATCAAGAAGGTTAAGAGCCACTCTTTTTATTCTCCTTAGAAGGTAAAATGAATGAGAAATAAACTTGAGGAGCTTTCTACTTTTTTATATTTACTGCAGAACTATCTGTAGTAGTCAAAATATAGAACTTACCTAAGTGTTCATTGACAAATAAACAGAAAGTATATTTTCCCACTTTAAAAATTCCCAAGAAGAAGGAAGGAGAGGACCCTGGATCCAGTTTTGTAGGAGAGTACCAGAACAGAGAAATGGTGGGGGGTGATTGGGGAATGGGCGGGGGGAAGAGGACTTATGGGATATATGGTGAGGAGGGAACTGGAAAAGGGGTAAGTCTTTGGAATGTAAACAAATAATATAGAAAATTAAAAAAAACTCACAAAGATCTATACAACTCAATTAACTTCAAATATTAGAATGTGGACTTTTGCTTTGTTTTATATATTTTTTTTAATTTTTTTATTTTCTATATTCTATGTTTACATTCCAAAGGCTTTCCCCTTTCCCAGTTCCCACCCAACATAGTTCCCATAGTTCCTCTCCCCCCCCAACTGTTCCCCAATCATTCCCCTTCCCCCTCGGTTTCTTTACTAAACTGGATGCAATCTTTACAGGCCCAGGGTCCTCTCCTTTCTTCTTCTTGGGAATCATTTGACTTGCTATTTGTGTCTTGAGTATTTAGGGCTTCTGGGCTCATTAATATCCACTTATCAGTGATTGCATTTCATGTGCATTCTTTTGTGATTGGGTTAATTCACTCAGGATGATATTTTCCAGGTCTAACCATTTACCTACAAATTGCATGAATTCATTATTTTTAATTGCTGAGTAGTATTCCATTGTATAAATATACCACATTTTCTGTATCCATTCCTCCTTTGAGGGATATTTGGGCTCCTTCCAATTTCTGGCTATTATAAACAAGGCTGCTATAAACATAGTGGAGCATGTGTCCTTATTGCATGCAGGGGAATCCTCTGGGTATATGCCCAGGAGTGGTATGCCAGGGTCCTCTGGAAGTGACATGCCCAATTTTCTGAGGAACCGCCAAACTGTTTTATATTTTTAAACTTAGCTTTACTCTCCATGGAAATCCTAAAACATTCAGCCTATTGCCATTGCCCTTGGATACCCACTCCTCCCTCCATTGGAAGTTAAGTCATTATTGTTCAAGACAGAATGCAATACAGAAATGTGGTTCAGGGGCCCATGAGCTGGAACTGACCTGAATGTTTCTCTGAGGACTAGCTTTCATGGAAACCTAGCCAACTACTTAGTGTTAATAAAGTCATGGATCTTAAAGGAAAACCTACAGCCACTACTTTATTAAGCCAGTGTAATCTATAACAGCAATCTACGCATTTGTCCTTATACCACATATCAGTATATTTTATAATATAATTTACTCTTTTTTATATTGTAAGATTATAACATATAAGAAAATATATATTATATTCATAAGGGTATATAAATGTCTTATATATATAAATATGTATGCATAATATATATGTATGTATATTCATAAGGTAGCATTTGAGAGAAAATAAATGAGTACACTCAGTGGGATATAATTGAAATTTTCAGCATAATAATTTGTATACATTTATGTTTGTATGAGTGTGTGTGTGTGTGTGTGTGTGTGTGTGTGTATCCACCAAAGTGAAACATTGTATGAGTCTTTTGCTAACAAATCTCCTTCCCATGCAGAAACACAGTGTACACAGCAAGACGTACTGTCATGGTCTTGTGCATGATCTGAGTTGTATTGAAACCCAAAAGAGAATAACATTCACCAAAAGGAGTTATTTTATTACATAGAAACGATTCTAGGCAAATAAACTTTAGTGTGTAAAAAAGTCCACATTAGTTTTCAGGTAGCACATTTAAATTATTTCCAATTGTGATTCCAGTTCTTATAATAGACACTTAATTTTTTCTATGATAAATAAACTAAAGGTAGAAAGATATTCAAAGTCCTCTTCTATACACATTGTCTTTTCTAATTTCACATTGAAGCTATTATTTTTGTACCTGACTCTTTATACCTACAGAAGTTTCATATTTATTAGAAAAAAAATCTCCTGCTAAATTTTATATGCAGAATTCCTTAATTTTAAGATCATGCAATATATCATCACCTTCTAAATATCTATGAAACACCCACACCTGCCTCTTTACCTTTTTTGTCATCTATTGATTATTCACTTAAAAAGACAAAACTAATTTATAGTTTTATTTAGCTATATATGCCCTACAGATAAATAACACCATAGCTCATGAAAAGTTGAATTATTTCTCTGTCTTCATTTTCATATGAATGATGACCTGAAAACTTCAGATCATCTCTTGTTGATCTCAGGAATAGCTGCCTCTAGATCAGATAATGATGATCAAGCACACAAGATTATCAGTATTATTCTCCAGGGAATTTTTTGTTATTACAAGCAATATATATCTTTTATATAAAATGATATATTGTATCAGATCTGACAGAATAGATAACATCTCTGTCCTCTGGGTGAGCAAACTGCAGTACAAAGACATTATCATATTGAAGCAATAGTGTAGTTGGAATGAATCTCCTTATTTATATTCTGCCATTTCTGATAAATTTTTCTCATTTACTAAAAGTATTGAATACATAAATTTTTTCATAAACCCATTCTAGCAGAATTAGAATAAGAACTCTTTAATTAGTAATGGTTGTAATACATTTCAGACATAAACTTATTCATTTAAAATTATTTGAGCAACGATTTCTTTTATTCTAAAATAATATATCCTCAGTTATTACTTCTGCCCATTTATTACACAACTCTCTGAAGAAGAGTACTATGACAACAATTTGTGAGGAAAATATTCCCATAAACTTGCTTTGGCTTATCTGGAGGAAATAAAAGATTGAAGTTACTAATTTAACATACATAACCAAAATAATGAACTCCACATTTCAAGGGAATCAGGTTTCTCTATAAAATTAGCAGTACTTAGAAGTAGACAATAATCTCAGGGAAAATAAAAAGAGTAAGAAGATACATATGAAGGTTCTTGTTTAGTTAAAAATCCAACATGAATCTTTGGATAGTATTATCTAAAAGTAGAAGTAGCATTATTCCATTATTACTAAATTATTACTATACATGGGACAATCAATACTTTAAATCAGGCTGTGTTGAGACTGAATTATTCTCTTTGAGAATATTACTCATAGATTAATTATGAAGTCCAATGGATTATTGTGGGACCTTGATGTAAGACAGTCTGTAGTTTGGGTGGGCAAGGCCACTCCGGAGACTCAACTCCATAATCCTGTGGCCATCAGTCACTTGTGGCCATGCCCCACACCCTAGGGTTCTGGCTGGACTCCACTTCTACAGTCATCTGGCTATAGCCAGGCTTTCCCCGCCCCTTCGTTACTGGCTGTTGCCAGATAACGATAACGCAGTTTACTATAAATGGAGACTTTCTGTCCCTCCTTGCTCTCTTATCCTGCTCTCATCTTGCTCCCTATTTCTCTCTCTCATCTCTCTATCTCTCTTTTTTCCTCTCTCTTCCACGTGGTCATGGCCATCCCTCATCTCTCTATCTTCTCTTTCTCCTTTTCTCATTCTATTCTTTTAATAATAAAGGAAATAACAATCAACTGTCTCTTTTATTAAACCCACTGTGTGAGGGCATGGAACAAGCCTTAGCATTTCCAGCCGCCATGGGAATGGATCAGCCACCTCGCAGCCAATCTGCTTCAGCTAGTCATAACAGGTATTAGGCTGTGCGAATGGCCCTGCCTGCCCACCGGGCAAAATAATGTAAGCTGGCCTGCAGCTCCCTGTCCTGTGGGCCTTCAGTCCCCGCACTCCTCAGTAGCATGGTGTGTTTGGCTCTGCTGGTTTTCTTATCCCATCATATGCATCCCAGAGCTCTCATTGCAGGACCATTTTTCCCCACTGATTATTATGAATTTATTCTTCTAAATTATAACTCAATGATAAACTAGATGATATTTTAATATTTTAGGATGTATTAATGCTAAAGGTTTAGAGTAAAGGTTTAGAGTCAGCATAGTGATCAGCAAGCCTGTTTAATTCCTTAATGAGAAAAATCCTGTTATACTTAATTACCACCATTATTACAAATCTATGGAAATGTACATTAACCTATAAGATAAAAGTTAATATTTGAGCTGTACGAATTTTACTTTAGTCTAAGGAGAACACAGATCAAGTTTCAACACTTAATCAATTAACATAAAGAGCTAATACAGATGTTATATCATTTTTATTTTCTAATTTGCATATTAACTATCCAACTAAGTGCTAAATTATGTATGTTTCTAGAAGATATTCTTTACTGCTCATTAAGTATTAACATTGCTTAAAACAAGTATGGAGGCACATGCCCGTAATCCCAGTTCTTGGGAACCTGAGGCAGGATTGTGGAGAGTTTGAGTCTAGCCTGGACTACACAGTATGTTCCAAGCCAATCAGAATTTCTCGTGAGATCCTGTCTCAAGTCCCAGACAGAGCTGTGAACTCCTGGACTCTCAAGCACCCTGCTTGGACTGAACTTTGTTTTAAGTATGTGTATCCTTTGCTTGTATTTTGTATTAATAAATAAGGAAAAGAATCGCTTATTGTTGAGCATGTTGGTATTGTCCCCTTTATTTTTTTCTTCTCTTGGGGACTTATGAAGCAAGTTATTCTTTTTCTGTATCTTTTTCTTTTCTTTTGTAAACCTTTTGTTTTGTTTTGTTTAAAAATGGCTTTATAAATGGGCTTTTGTAACCCCCCCACAGAAAAAGTATTAACATTATATGCTCACACTTTTTTATATTTTGTTCCCTTTTCAAAATATTTTAGAAGTTTATGCATAGTACATAAGTACATTATATTTATATCATAGGCCCCTCCATTTTTAGGCCTCCCCATGTTTTTCATCTCATATGAAACAATTACCTCTTTTAAAAACATTGTGGTTAAATAAATAAATTAATAAATAAATTAATTATACACTAAAATATATACAGTTTACATATTCTGATTTTACTTATGTACTTGTGTTTAGTATTGAACACTTAGAATTGACTGCTTTTCCCTGAAGAAATCTAATTCTAACTCATGGAGCAGTCACTTTCTAATAACTATCTTTCAATATTATAATATTTCTACCTTACTTTTTATGATATCTGAGTCATAGGTATAGTGACTAAGTTTATAGATATCCCATTTGAAGCTGGATATCCCAAAGTCATTATTTTATCTGTTTTGACCAGTTAAGGATTTCAGTAATAGATTCTACAAAGGAATCATTGATAAGCAATGAGAGCTGAACTTAACAACAGACATAAGGGTTAAACATTTAGAAGGCAGTGGTGCTTGTATTAATGTAGCAAAAAGGAAGTAGTAGGTTCTTTGTTAGGGTCTGCCCAGCACCATGCTTTGGCTAAGTTTACTGTATTAAGAACAAGATTTTTTTCCAGTAGAATGATCTGTAGCTCCAATTAGGCAGTTGGTACTTTTCCTCTAACTTTTATGTGCTACTATTTCAATGCCATGCTGAGTTGCATATTTGTTGGGGTTTGCAGGATTTACATAAGGAGTAGGAATACTCAAATGCTCTCATTTGGGAGGCAGCCAGGAAGAGATGTCTGGGCCAGTGTTTATTCTATTTCCCTAAACCTTTGGATTGTGTATCTGTGAGGCAAAAAAGAACAATGACTATAGCTTACATCATTTTGTAGTCTCTTAAAAACAACTAACAACTTGAAGGGAAGTGTCCCTTACGTGACAATGGGGTATTTCTTAAATAATCTATGGCTTCATAGAAGAGGAACGTCCTACTGTGTTTAGAACAGAATAGAGATGGAGGAAGACTAGAAGGAGAGAGACAGAGAGATACAAAGAGACAGAGACAGAGAGAGATAGGTAAAGAGATAGAGACACAGAGACAGAAAGACAGAAGAAACAGAAAGATGCAGAAAGAGAACAAAACAACAAATTTATAGGAAAAATAAAGTAAAGTATGATTGCTTTGAGGGTGTTCCCCCCTTTTTCTGAAGCAATATTAGAAGAAATCATTAAAAAAATTTAAAAAAATAATTAAAAAAATTAAAAAACAAAAAAGAAGAAATAATTGTCTATCACCCATAATATGAGTCATTGATTTAATAACTATTAGAAAGAATGTACTATTTTCTAGATATTGCTACAAAAATCTAATATTAAGATGATTTCCTATAGTAGTAGTCTTAAAATTATCAATTTTAAATAAAAATTGATGTCCAGAGGTAGAACATATACAAAGGTATTTTCTCTATCCATGTGTTTAAAGATATCTGAAGTGAAAGTGAAAAAATACCATCCTGATAGTTTAGATACTTAGTTCATATTTTATCTCCCATCCTACATTAAATTATCTCATTTTCCACCAGTTTCTGCAAGTTGCCATGCCAATAATTTCAGAAACATGTATCTAAATTGGGAATACAAGAGGAATTAGTTTTTTTCTTCTTTTATTAGTTATTGTATTTACTTACACTTCAAATGTTTTCACCCTTCCCAGTTTCCCCTCCAAAAACACCCGATCAGATCTTATCCTCCCTCCTGCTTCTATGAGGGTGCTCTCCCCGGTCCCTCACTTCCACCAAACCACCTTAGAATTCCCCTGCACTGGGGCATCAAGCCTTCACAGGACCAAGGGACCCCCCTCCCATTTATACCACATTAGACAATCCTCTGCTTCATATGCAGCTGGAGCTCTATGCTTACTCTTTATTTGGTGGTTTACTCCTTGGAATCTTTGGGGTGTCTGGTTGGTTGATATTGTTGTTCTTCCTATGGGGGTGGGAAACCCTTTAACTCCATCAATCCTTCCCTTAACTCCTCAACTGGGGTCCCCATGCTCAGTCCTAGGGTGGGAAGCAAGCATCCACTTCTGCATTGCTCAGGCCCTGGCAGAGCCTCTCAGAAGTCAGTCATATCAGCAAGCACTTCTTGGCATTAGCAATAGTGTCTGGGTTTGGTGGCTGCGTATGGGATAGATCCCTAGGTATGGTAATGTTTGATGATCTTTACTTTAGTCTCTGCTTCACTCTGTCACTGAATTTCCTTTAGATGGGAGCAATTCTGAGTTAAAATTTTGAAGATGGATGGGTAGCCCCATCCCCCAACCAGGGGCCATGCCTACATACTAGATATGGTCTCTACAGATTTTCTCTCTCCCTCATTTGTTGTATTTCAGCTAATGTCATTTCTGTTGGGTCCTGGAAATGTTCTACTAATGGGGTATTTGTTAAATAATCTATGGCTTTCTAATATTCAGGACTTTCGGGTACCTACCTCAGATCCCCATACACCACTGCTACACACCTCTGTTCAATTTCCTGACCCTCTTATATATCTCCTTCCTCCATCCTCTCCCACACCTGATCTTGCCTCTCCTTTTCCCTTCCCCTCCTTTTTTTTCCTTCAGAGGCCCTCCCTCCCTCTACCTTCTGTGATTATTTTGTTCCTCCTTTTTTAAATTGGATGTTAATCTCCTGTGATTATTTTGTTCCCCCTTCTTTTTTTAATTGGATGTATTATTTATTTACAATTCAAATGTTATCCCATTTCCAGGTTTTCCCTCTGCAAAACCCCCATCCCATCCCCTCCTACCCTGCTTCTATGAAGGTGTTCCCCCAGCTACCTACCCACTCCTGCCTCACCACCCTAACATTCCTCCAAAATGGAGCACCAAGCCTTCACAGGAACAAGGGCTTCCACTCCCATTAATGCCAGATAAGGGCCCCTTCAGCACATTCAGTCCTTCCCCCTACTCCTCTACTGGGGTTCCTATGCTCAGTCTGATGGTTGGCTGTGAACATCCACATCTATATTGGTCAGGATCTGGGATAGACTCTTAGAAGACAGTTGTATTAAGCTTCTGTGAGCAAGCACTTCTTGGCATGCACAATAGTGTCCGGGTTTGGTGTCTGCATGTGGGATGGTCCCCAGGTAGGACATTCTCTGGATGGACTTTCCTTTAATCTCTGCTCTACTGTTTGTCCTTGTATTTCCTTGAGACAGAAGCAATTCTGGATTAAAATATTGGAGATTGGAGTATGGTCCCATCCCTCAACTGGGGGGCCAATCCTAACATCTGGATATGGTCTTAACAGATTCTCCCTCTTTCTAAGTAAAACTGAAACATATGTACTTTTGGCTTCCTTCTTCTTGAGTTTAAGATGGTCAATTAGTTTTATTGTGATTATTTTGAGCTTTTTTTTTTTCTAATATCCACTTATCAGATAGTGGATATCATGTGTGTTCTATTGTGACTGGGTTATCTCACTCAAGATGATATTTTCTATTTCCATCCATTTGCCTCTGAATTTTATGAAGCCATTGCTTTTAATAGCTTAATAGTACTCCATTATGTAAATATACCACATTTTTCTGTATCCGTTTCTCTATTGATGGGCATCAGGGTTGTTTTCAGCTTCTGGTTATTATAATAAATAAGGCTGTTCTGAACATAGTGGAGCATGTGTCCTGTTATATGTTGGAGTATCTTTTGGATATATGTCCAGGAGTGTTATAGCTGTGTCCTCAGAGAGTACTATGTCTAATTTTTTGAGGAACCTACAGACTGCTTTCCAGAGTAGTTGTACCAGCTTGCAATCCCACCAGCAATGGTAGTGTTCCTCTTTCACCACAATCTTACCAGCATCTACTGTCAACTGAGTTTTGATCTTAGCTATTTTGACTGGTATGAGGTAGCATCTCAGGCTTGTTTTGATTTGCATTTCCCTTAAGTCAAAGAGTGTTGAACCTTTTCTTTTATATTTTTCATTAAATTGTTATTTTCTATATTCTATGTTTACATTCCAAAGGCTTTCCCCTTTCCCAGTTCCCCCCCACCATATGTCCCATAATTCCTCTCCCCCCCAACTATTCCCCAATCATCCCCCCACCACGATTTCTCTGTTCTGGGTCTACAAAACTGGATACAATCTTTACAGGCCCAGGGTCCTCTCCTTTCTTTTTCTTGGGAGTCATTTGACTTGCTAATTGTGCCTTGAGCATTTAGAGCTTCTGGGCTCATTAATATCCACATATCAGTGATTGCATTTCATGTGTATTCTTTTGTGGTTGGGTTAGCTCACTTAGGATGATATTTTCCAGATCTAACCATTTACCTACAAATTGCATGAGTTCATTATTTTTAATTGCCGAGTAGTACTCCATTGTATAAATATATCACATTTTCTGTATCCATTCCTCTTTTGAGGGATATCTGGGCTCCTTCCAATTTCTGGCTATTATAAACAAGGCTGCTATAAACATAGTGGAGCATGTGTCTTTATTGTATGCAGGGGAATCCTCTGGGTATATGCCCAGGAGTGGTATGCCAGGGTCCTCTGGAAGTGACAGGCCCAATTTTCTGAGGAACCGCCACACTGATTTCCAGAGCAGTTTTACCATTTCCGACAGAGGACTAATATCCAATATATACAAAGAACTCAAGAAGTTAGACCCCAAAGAACCAAATAACCCTATCAAAAAATGGGGTACAGAGCTAAACAAAGAATTTTCACCAGAAGAAATTTGGGTGGCCGAGAAAAACCTTAAGAGATGTTCAACATCATTAGTCATCAGGGAAATGCAAATCGAAACAACCCTGAGATTCCACCTCACACCAGTCAGAATAGCTAAGATTAAAAACTCAAGAGACAGCAAATGCTGGTGAGGATGTGGAGAAAGAGGAACACTCCTCCACTGTTGGTGGGATTGCAAAATGGAACATTTTCTTTAGATGCTTTTTGGCCATTTGAGATTCCTCAATTGAGAATTCTGTAACCCATTTTTAAATACGGTCATTTGTTTCTCTTGAGTCTAACTTCTTGAAACACACACACACACACACACACACACACACACACATATATATATATATATATATATATATATATATATATATGCATATTAGCAAACAGGGATTAGTTTTATATTTACTATATCTTCATCTTCATCTTCCCTATCTTTTGGGTTATGGTCCTGGCACTGTGTATTCAGATGTTGATATTTATTTCCAGACATCTGGTTTGCATAGATAAGCATGTTACATAAAATACTCTCAATGGTAAAATGTTATGTAGAACTACTTTCTCATTACCTTCCATTGGTTAATAGAAAACTGATTCAGCTAATAACTAGTCAGAGGAAAGAGGGAAAGAATATTTTCAATCCCAGTCAGGGGAATCCCAAAGAGAAAAGATGGGGGAAGAAAGAAGGGACAAGGAAGAGGTAGAGAAGAATGTATGCAGAGAAAATGTACATGAATTAGGAGACATGATGAGGACACACATGAAACAGGGCAATCCTAAGCAAGACTCAAATGTGATGGTTTGTATATGCTTTTCCCAGGGAGTGGCACTATTAGGAGGTGTGGCCTTGTTGGAGTAGGTGTGTCACTGTGGGTGTGGGCTTAAGATCTTCACCCTAGTTGCCTGGAAGTCAGTCTTCTACTAGCAGCCTTCAGATGAAGATGTAGAACTCTCAGCTCCTCCTGTACCATGCCTGCCTGGATGCTGCCATGTTTCTGCCTTGATGACAATGGACTGAACCTCTGAGACTGTAAGTCAACCTCAATTAAATGTCTTTTATAAAACTTGCATTGGTCATGGTGTCTGTTCACAGCAGTGAAACCCTAACTAAGACATCATATTACAGGTAAAAAGGTATGTGGCTGTAAGTGTTTAATCTAGAATAACAGGACTAGTATAAATGAACATCTGTCCATTAAAGTGGTTGAAGAATTTTAATAAATATACTAGTTTTCTGTGTCATTTTTTGGGGGAGTTAAAATGGTCTAGAGCAGGCACAAAAATATCCTGAAGTCATTTGGGTTGAAGGAGTCAAAGCAAGCCTTCAAGCTATATTTGCATTCCTCTTTATATTGATGATAATGAGAAATAACTATGATTATTTTCCAGATGTGTAGATCAACAAAAATTTTTACAGTGTCTTATTTCTAAATAAGACTGGAAACTAGAATTTTGTAGTTGCTTCCTGAGACTCAAGAAGGATGAAATCACTGTTCTAATAGTTTCCATTTTGTCACTCTGGCCCATGTCCTCTCATGATTATTTTCTGTTCCACAAGTATTTTTTCTCAATTTCTAGAAACTGCAAACCAAAAGAGGAACCATATCATATGTAACCAACAATACTAAAATAATCACATAGACCAAATTTTATCTCAACTGACAGACCTGTTGCTGACATACCATCTGTCACTCTTTTTATATATTTATGAATCAAAGTCTAGTATTTCAGTTTTCTTCCTGACATGGTCACAATGAAGAAAAACAGAAAAGAAAAGAAAAGAAAAGAAAAGAAAAGAAAAGAAAAGAAAAGAAAAGAAAAGAAAAGAGAAAAGAAAAGAAAAGAAAAGGAAAGGAAAGGAAAGGAAAGGAAAGGAAAGGAAAGGAAAGGAAAGGAAAGGAAAGGAAAGAAGTAAAAGTGGAAGTAGAAGAGAAAGAAATTAAAGGAGGAGAAGAAAAAGAAGAAGAAAATAAAAGAAATGAAGAAGAAAAGAAAAGAAGTAAAAGTAGAAGTAGAAGAGAAAAAATGAAAGGAGGAGGATAAGTAAAAGAAGAGAAGAAAAGAAAAGAAGAAAAGAAGTAAAAGTAGAAGTAGAAAAGAAACAAGTGAAAGGAGGAGAAGAAAAGAAGAAGGAGGAGGAGGAGGAAGAGGGGGAGGAGAAGGAGAAGGAGGAGGAGGAGGAAGAGGAGGAAGAGGAGGAGGAGGAGAAGAAGAAGAAGAAGAAGAAAAAGAAGAAGAAGAAGAAGAAGAAGAAGAAGAAGAAGAAGAAGAAGAAGAAGAAGAAGAAGAAGAAGAAGTTCTTTCACAACCCTTTGTTAATATCCATGGAACCTGAATCTGGCAAATGGTTAAACCTGGTGTGCTGGTTTCTTGAAGTTAAGCCACTAATAGAATTCCAGTACCATGAAATACACATTAAGCTGAGATATCATGAGTGAATAAAGTATATATATATATATATATATATATATATATATATATATATATATATAAAGAAATTAGCCAGGCAGTGGTGGTGCACCCCTTTAATCCCAGCACTTGAGGCAGAGACAGGCGGATTTCTGAGTTTCAGGCCAGCCTAGACTACAGAGTGAGTTCCAAGACAGCCAGGGCTACACAAAGAAACCCTGTCTCAAAACAAACAAACAAACAAACAAACAAACAAAAGAAATTTGACAAAACACAGATACTATGTTAAAATGATATTAGACTGACTCTCAGTGCCTTAGAAAAATAAATAATAGTATCATGAATTGCTAAAGATACAGGGGCTAGGAAGAGTTATGAGAATCATGCTGAAAATCTGGCAGTGTTTTATAAATGCATAGAACTCAAATGTAGATTTTTAATTTCTACAGTCTACAAGTTTAATCGAGACCAACAAACTCAAGCTGAAATGAATTTTCATTCTCACATCATTTTGGTTCATTTTTCTCTCAATATGCTTGGAGGATCCACACAAAGATAACATGGTTTGTACTTCAAATAAGACATTTCTTTACAAAATAATGATCATTTCTTGAGAAGACCAATACCAGAATGAAGAAAATAGTAGCAAACAGTTGTGGCAAAAGCTGTAAGTAGTAAAATTGCATGTGAAAGATGTAAGACTAAGTGTTATAAAAAAGTACAAAAATATGTCATTGTAGAACTTGAAATATTTTTTTCTAAAGGCATCTACAAACCAGGAGATGCAAACAAAACATGTTAGTATCCCTTAATGGCTTAAAATCAAGTATAAATTTCCTTTTGGGTAAAGTGAAATATATACCGAAAAGTATCATTTGCAAATTTGTCTTTTAGTGAAGAATAGGGGTATTTCAGTGGACTAATCTTAACTACCCAGAGATTTTAACAAGGAACAGCCCCTTTTGTGTTGTAAATCTCTTTACTTTGGTTTTCGTCATTTAACTTCTTCAGCTAAAATTCAAAACATATTTTTATTCCTTTGCCTTTGTGGTGGTTCCTGCAAGCATCACAGCAAGCAAATGAAACACAATGTTGTGAGAATCGAAAATTGGTTCAGCTTGAGTTTTTTGGTCTGGGTTTGATATCTACATTCTAGAATATTGCCAAGAGGTTTATTGTATGTATATGCAAACACAGTAGAAGTAGGAAAAATGTTCCCATGAAACAATCATTACTATTCTATGTGCACAGTAAAGCTTAGGTCATGACTACATATATTCAGCAGAGATTGGTTGTTTGTTTGATTGTTTTTGTTTGTCCATTTCTTGTCAAAGTGTCTTTTTGTTATTTTGTTCTGTTTTATTTTTATTTTTAATTTTTTTGCTTTGGTTTGCACTTGCAAACGTTTCCTTTACTTGTTCTTTTATTCATGAAATATCTTAACATTAATGCCCAGATTGTTGGTACTTTGTCCAAGCTCCACCCCTCAGTTGCCTGGCAATAGCCAGGTATACCCCTCCCCATAGACCAAGGGGCTGCCTGCCCCTCCTCTCTCTCTCTCTCTCTCTCTCTCTCTCTCTCTCTCTCTCTCTCTCTCTCTCTCTCTCTCTCCTCTTGCCTCTCTGCACTCTCACCTCTCTGCCCCTCTTGGGATCCTCTCCCCTACCCCCCCTCTCCACGCGGTCATGGCTGGCCTCCACTCCTCTCTACTCTCTCTACTCTCTCTCTCTGCCTCTCTCTGCCTCCACTATACCATTGACTCGCATCCTCTTCCCTGAATAAACTCTATTCTGTACCATGTTTGTGTGTATGGTCCCTCAGGAGGAAGAGGTGCTTAAACATGGGCCTGCCTGGGCATCCCCCCCTTACCCCATGCGGCTGTGCCACACTCCCTAATACCCTTTCTCTCTTTTATATCCCATCATATGGTGCCGAAACCCAGGAACAACATTAAACAACAACATTAAACCATCGTTTGCTGCAGTGACTTGGATTGAGAAACTGTGGGGTTTGTAAGCAGGCTTTGCCATTTATGCCACAACTGGTAAGCTAACCATGCCGCACTGGCTGCATGGTTGGGAGGATGGGAGTCTGTAGTAATTTTCTCTTTCCCTGAAGGAATGCCTGAAGCATCCTTCCTTCCACTCCTAGTTCCATTCTGTTTGTACTTCTGCAGTGGTTTCATTCCTGCTGGACCGCTGCCAATGGCGGTGCCCTGCAAAATGGTCCACCAAGCCCAGAGCCCAATCCTTCCTCCTCTAGCTCTTTGCACACAGGAAATCCTTCCCATCTACAACTTTCCCTGCTGTGCAACATCCCGCCACCCTGTGGGGTCCCCATGCTGCTGCCCCGTGTGGTCTTGCTTCCACAGGCCACGGTGGCAGCTCAGGTTTCTCCTGTTGCACCACGGGCCGCAGTCACAGCACAGGTTTCTCCCGTCCTGTTGGCCACAGCCCACGCCCAGCTCAGCCTCGATAACGCTGCATGTAATACTAAATCCTACAGCCGCCGCAGCGTGCCAAGTCAGAGCCGCACCACTTTCTGCTGCTGCTCTGGTCCTGTGGGAGGATGCCCGTTCCTGCAGACGCCTATAACTCCATCATTGTGTAGCCATCCCACCTGCTTATTTTACTCAGATTTCCAGTTTCCCAAGCCTTAGCCTTCAAATGAAGTTTGGCAAGCTTCTTTGGAACTAAGGTTTGCTTCTCATACCCACTCTCCAGGACTGGCTTTCCAGCTATAGGACAACTAATACCTTGAGTGCCCCCTCACTCAGAAGTGATCCAGTCTCCCTTAGCTTTTACAGTGGCCGAAAAATCCTGGACCAGGTCTGGTCACTTCTTCCGACGTTCCGGGAATGTCTCAGCTCCTGAAGACTCTCACAATGGCCTGAGCATTTAGCCTAGCTGTGCAGTATTGCTAATATTCTTCCAGGATGCTGGATTTATATTTAGCAATTTCCCAACCACCCAATGGGCAATTACTTGTCTTCGACCATAAATTAACAGTCTGGTAATGATAAAGGACCTAAGCCTCACCTATCCGTGTTCCCACTACCTCTTAGCTTGTTCGTTCCCATAGCCTGCATGCTTGATAGCCTACATAAAGCCTAAATCCGAGTAGACAAACTCATTTTCTGTCACCACGGTTTAATCCATTGCTGCCAGCTTTCTTACTCTGATCCTAGCCTCTTTACTAATAAAGCAACATACTTTCCTCTAATCTATACAACCTGTCAAAGCTACTTAAGATTCTCATTTCTTATCCTCTCTTGACTATTGCTCTCCTATCTCATGCTCAATCTTGCCAGAAGTTTGCTATTAAGTTTAAGACAGACAGAATTCCCAAAGCCCTGACAGCTTCTCCCAGGAGGTCTCAGAAGAAAGATATGGACACCGCTACCATATGCTGCCCCAAAAAGGAGTGCAGTGGACAAGACTGGATACCTTGACTCAAATGACTTAGCAAAACAAAGGAAAGCCATTTCTCATGTCATGGGTATCCCATTCCACAGAGAAAAACCCTTCGTCTTCTGTGCTTGAAAGCCAGATTGACAGCCAAAGCCGCCATGGAGACCAGAGACCACAAAGAACTGCTGGCCACTGGAATCTGTCACCTTTTAATAATATTACTGCTAAGTTATTGTTTATTCCTCAGACTTCTGACTACATTGATAGCTAGACAGTTATCTCCTTACCTAAACTCTGTTTCCATTAAATAGTTCATATTTCCTCTTCTTGCTCTGTTATTGTTTATTCCTTAGACTTCTGACTACACTAACAGCCAGACAGTTATCTCTTTATCTAAACTCTGTTTCCATTAAATACTTCATATTTCCTCTTCTAGCTCTGTCACTGTTCTAACATCTGAGTTCCTACAGATTTGTCTAACTCTAGTAATAAATATTCCACTATACAATCCAACTTTTAATCCTATCGCTTCTCCTCCACAAAAGGCTCATCTTTAAGACTGTTCATGTGGTTAACTCACGTTATCTCTTTAATGAACTTGTTAACTACAGGAAACCTACCCAGATCTACTGCTCATAGACCAAATAGGCTCCATCCAGATAAGTACATCTGCCCAAGTTCCCACTTACTACCTAATCCAAAGGGTGGGATTCCTCTGGGTTTCAATTGTACATCTTAAGGAATTTTTTTTCTTTCTCCCAAATGTACTTATTCTCTACCTATACTAAAGTGTTTCAACATCTTGTCAAGTCCAGGCCCTTGCCACATCCAGAACAGCTACAGAGAAGCAACCTTCAGATGCTCCAATCTTCTCAGCTTCTCTAGACACAGACAACTTCTACTGGACCTGTTCTGACCTATCCTCAGATGGTTCCATAGACCCTGGACAACAAGAAAGCAGCCTATTCTCCTGAAATTGGACAATCATCCCCCATACACCTTTCTCTAGGTTTCCCAGAGACACATCATCCCCATTGTCAGCATGAAGCAGCCAGATGTCACAACAACGACCCTAGTCCTGCTTAGCTGTCACCTCTTTTTATTATTTTTTCTTTTTTTATTAAACAAATACTGGGGTATGTTGGTACTCTGTCCAAGCTCCACCACACAGTTACCTGGCAATAGCCAGGTATGTCCTGCCCCATAGAACTGGCCCACTGTAAAAGGGGCTGCCTGCCCCTCCTCCCTCCCTCCCTCTCTCTCTCTCTCTCTCTCTCTCTCTCTCTCTCTCTCTCTCTCGGCTCTTACCTCTCTACACTCTTACCTCTCTGTCCCTCTTGGGCTCCTCTCCCCTCCCCATCTCTCCACTTGCTCATGGCTGGCCTCCACTCCTCTCTACTCGCTCTATTCTCTCTCTCTGCCTTGCTCTGCCACCACAATACCATTGACTCCCATCCTCTTCGCTGAATAAACTCTATTCTATACCATGTTTGTGTGTGCATGGTCCCTCAGGAAGAAGAGGTGCTTAGGCATGAGCACAACTGGGCACTCCCTTCCCCCATGCCTCCATGCCATACTACCTAATACACCTTCTCGCTTTTATATCCCATCACAGATTATTGAAAAAATGAATATATTTGGTCAGGTAGAATGAAAGAATTAATTAATCCCATTGAAATATAGGCCAGACAGCATGGACTGTAGCTATTAAATCACCAAGCAAACCTAAAAGATTGAGAAACCCACTTTGTTTTCTGGCACTGAAGGGTCTATGGCTCACTTCAGATGTCATTGTCCATTAATATTCTCCGATCTTTTTTTAAATTTTTTTTGTTGTACATATTCTATATTTACATTTCATTTCCCTTTTTCTGGTTCCCCATTCCCAAAACGTCCCACATCCCCTTTTCCCTTCCCCTGTTCCCCCATCCACCCTTTCCCACTTCCCTTTTCTGGTATTCCCCTACACTGATGTTTTGATCCTTTCCAGCACCAGTGTCAACTCCTTCCTTCTTGGCGGACATCATTTGGTATGTGGATTGTGTCTTCGGTGTCCCAAGATTCTAGGCTAATATCCACTTATCAGTGAGTGCATACCATGGGTATTCTTTTGAGACTGGGTTACCTCACTTAGTATGATGTTCTCTGGATCCATCCATTTCTCTAAGAATTACATAAATTCAATGTTTCTAATGGCTGAATAGTACTCCATTGTGTATATATACCACATTAATTGTATCCATTCCTCCATTGAGGGACATCTCGATTCTCTCAACCTTCTGGCTATTATAAATAAGGTCACTATGAAGATAGTGGAGCAGGTAACCTTATTGCATGCTGGGGAATCTTCTGGGTATATGCCCAGGAGTGGTATGGCTGGGTCCTCCGGGAGTATCATGTCCAGTTTTCTGAGGAACCACCAGAATGATTTCCAGAGTGGTTGTACCAGCTTGCAATCCCACCAGCAGTGTAGGAGTGTTCCTCTTTCTCCACATCCCCGCCAACACCTGATGTCTCCTGAGTTTTTAATCTTAGCCATTCTGACTGGTGTGAGGTTAAGTTTCAGGGTTGTTTTGATTTGCATTTCTGTAATGACTAATGAATGATGTTGAACATTGTTTAAGTTGTTTCTCAGCCACATGAATTTCTTCAGGTGAAAAGTCTTTGTTTAGCTCTGTACCACATTTTTGGATAGGGTTATTTGGTTTTCTGGGGTCTAACTTCTTGAGTTCTTTGTATACATTGGATATTAGCCCTCTGTCAGATGTGGGGTTGGTGAAGATCTTTTCCCAATTTGTTGGTTGCCGATTTGTACTTTTGACAGTGTCTTTTGCCTTACAGAAACTTTGTAATTTTATGAGGTCCCATTTGTCTATTCTTGATCTTAGAGCATAAGCAATTGGTGTTCTGACCAGGAATTTTCCCCCTGAGCCAATGTCCTCAAGGGTCTTCCCCAGTTTCTTTTCTATTAGTTTTAGTGTGTCTGGTTTTATGTGGAGGTCCTTGATTCACTTGGAGTTGAGCTTAGTACAGGATTTAAGAGTGGATCAATTCTCATTCTTCTGCTTGCTGAACTCTAGTTGAGCCAGCACCATTTGTTGAAAAGGCTATCTTTTTTTTCCACTGGATATTTTCAGCCCCTTTGTCAAAGATCAATTGGCCATAGATGTGTGCGTTCAATTCTGGGTCTTTAATCCTATTCCATTTATCAACTTCCCTGTCACTGTACCAATACCATAAAGTTTTTAACACTACTATTCTGTAGTATTGCTTGAGGTCTGGGATATTGATTTCCCCAGAAGTTCTTCTACTGTTGATGATAGTTTTAGCTATCCTGAGTTTTATGTTATTCCAGATGAATTTGAGAATTGCTCTTTCTAATTCTATGAAGAACTGAGTTGGGATTTTGATGGGGATTGTGTTGAATCTGTATATTGCTTTTGGCAAGATTGCCATTTTAACTATATTAATCCTGCCAACCAATGAGCATGTAAGATTTTTCCATTTTCTGAGGTCTTCTTCCATTTCCTTCTTCAGCAGAGACCTGAAGTTTTTGTCATAGAAATCTTTCGCTTGTTTGGTTAGAGTCACACCAAGAAACTTTATAATGTTTGTGGCTTTTGTAAAGGGTGTCATTTCCCTAATTTTTCCTCAGCTTTCTTATCCTTTGAGTATAGGAAGGCTACTGATTTACTTGAGTTGATTTTATAACCAGCCACTTTGCTGAAGTTGTTTATCAGCTGTAGAATTTCTCTGGTGGAGTTTTTTGTGTCACTTAAGTATACTATCATATCATCTGCGAATAGTGATAGTTTGACTTCTTCCTTTCAAATTTGTATCCGTTTGACTTCCTTATGTTGTCGAATTGCTCTAGCTAGTACCTCAAATACTATATTGAAGAGATATGGTGAGAGGGGGCAGACTTGTCTAGTCCCTGATTTTAGTGAGATTGCACTCAATGAAATTTGGACCAATTGGATCTAACAGTTTTATATATATATATATATATATATATATATATATATATATATATATATCCTTTTATCCTAAAGCAAAAGGCTATACCTTTTTCTCAGCACCTCATGGTACCTTCTCAAAATTGACCATGCAATTGGTCACAAGACAGACCTCAACAAATATACAAAGATCGAACTAATCCCATGCCTCCTTTCGGATCAACATGGAGTAAGACTGTTCTTCAACAGCAACAAAAACAACAGAAAATCCTCATATACATGGAGACTGAACAATATTCTACACAATGATACCTTAGTCAAGGAAGAAATACAGACAGAAATCAAAGACTTTTTAGAATTTAATAAAAATAAAGGCACAACATACACAAATCTATGGGACTCAATGAAAGTAGTGCTAAGAGGAAAACTCAGAGCCCCGAGTGCCTCCAAAAAGAAACAGGAGAGAGGATATACTAGAAACTTAACAGCACACCTGAAAGCTCTGGAACAAAAAGAAGCTATTTCATCCAGGATGAGTAGAAGACAGGAAATAATCAAACTCAGTGCTGAAGTCAATCAAGTTGAAACAAAGAGAACCAAAGAATCAACAAAACCAGGAGCTGGTGCTTTGAGAAAATCAACAAGATAGATAAACCCCTAGCCAGACTTACCAAAGTGCACAGAGACCGTATTCAAATTAACAAAACTAGAAATGAAAAGGGAGATATAACAACAGAAACTGAGGAAATTGAAAAAATCATCAGATCCTCCTACAAAAGTCTATTCTCAACACAACTGGAGAATCTGGAGGAAATAGACAATTTCCTAGACAGATACCAAATACCAAAATTAAATCAGGATCAAATAGATCACCTAAACTGTTCCATAATCACCAAAGAAATGCAAGAGGTCATAGAAATTCTTCCAACCAATAAAAGCACAGGACCAGATGGTTTTAGTGCAGAATTCTATCAGACCTTCAAAGAAGACCTAATACCAATACTCTTAAAACTATTCCACAAAATAGAAACAGAAGGAACACTACCAAACTCATTCTACAAAGCCATAATTACCCTGATACTAAAACCACACAAAGACCCAACTAAGAAAGAGAACTTCAGACCAATCTCCCTTATGAACATTGATGCAAAAATACTCAACAAAATTCTTGCCAATCAAATCCAAGAACACATCAAAACAATCATACACCATGATCAAGTTGGCTTCATCCCAGGGATGCAGGGATGTTTCAATACACAGAAATCATCAATGTAATCCACTACATAAACAAACTCAAAGGAAAAAAAACACATGGTCATCTCATTGGATGCTGAAAAAGCATTTGACAAAATTCAGCATCCTTTCATGCTAAAAGTCTTGGAAAGAACAGGAATTCAAGGCCCATACCTAAACATAGTAAAAGCAATTTACGGCAGACCAATAGCCAACATCAAAGTAAACGGAAAGAAACTTGAAATATTCTCTGATCTTACAACTCAGTTTCTTTCATAATGCTCTGCCTAAAAAAAAAAAAAGCTCATTATGAAAGGTTTTGTTGAGTCAAATCTTTCTATAAAACTGTTATTTTTTTTTCTCTTCATTTTCAGTAGCCTTCTAAAGGTCCTTTCTTTCACTTTAAAATTGTACCAAATTTTTGCAGGTCACTTAAACAGTGAGATTACAAAAAGTCCCAGTACACATAATATTGAGAAAAATTTAAACATTTCAAATAAGTGCATCTTACCATCGTTTCTATGATTTTCTATATTGTTGTTCTTTTGTTTAAGTTAGTTTCTTTCAAACAAGATTTCATTGTACAATCCACATTGTACTCAAATTTAAAATTGCACTGGTTTAGTCAACTAAGTGTAAGGATTATAAATAGTCACACATGCAATGTACATCAACTAATTGAGAAATGTCAGGCAGATCTGAAGGGAAATTGCTAATTTTCACATCAAGCCTTTTTTACATAGGAAAAGAAAGTTTAAAATGTTCATACCTACATTTTTTGTTTGTTTTGCAAGTACTCTTAATTTGAAATCTAAAAGTATATTTTGAGGTGCAGTTTCATGAGTTCCAAGGATGCATGTTATGCTTTAAATTTTAAAGACATTTGCTCATTTTTAATTTATCGCAAAACTACTACTACTCAGATTCTATGTCTACTCATATAACCTTTTTGAAATATTCTTTATAATTATAATTAAACAATATCTACACTCCTTTCCAATCTTTAAATTATTCTAACATTAAGATTATTTGCCCACAGGTGCTGCCATTTTTGCTTCTGCTTTGATTGAGCAAGCAGAACTAGGTACGCAAGATATCCCGAGTTTAAGATCTCTGGGGACCCAGGCCGCCAGGCAGCAATCTGAAAATAGGAGCTACACACAGCAGCAGTTCCTGTGTCCCAGCCAGGCATGGGTTCTGTGCCCTGTGGGGGACCCTGCACTCCTCACAGCTGCCACTAACTTTGCTGCTGGTTGGACTGAGCAAGCTGAACCAGGTACCCAAGATATCCCGAGTTTAAGTTCTCTGGGGACTCAGGCCGCCAGGCAGTGGTCTGTGAACAGGAGCTAGGCAGAGCAGCAGTTCCTATGGGCCAGCCAGACGTGTGTTCTGGGCCATGAGGGGTACCCTGCAGACCCCACCACCACCAACTTTGCTGCTGCTTGGACTGGACAAGCAGACCCAGGTACCTGAGTTATCCCAAGTTTAAGATCTCTGGGGACTCAGGCCACCAGACTGAGACCTGCGCAAATGATCTGGGCAGAGAGGTGGTTTGTTTGTGTGCCAGCCAGGCCTTGGTCTCATGCCCGGCAGGGTGGTCAGCACTTGGAGGGGCTCTCAGACACCATCGTTGCTCTCTGACAGAGCAGACAAGCAGCATCAGGTCCACAGAGACAACCGAGTATAACATTGCTTGGAGCAAGTTACACCAGGGGTCCAACAGCATCCAAGAGGAGGGCAGCACATCAGCAATCTGTGTTAGGGGAAACCCAGTCATCCCATGGTAGGAAAATAGCCTTATGAGCCCACAGGAGGATCAAGCACCAGCTAGTGACTCCAGGACCAACTAACACCAGAGATAACCAGATGGCAAAGGCAAATGTAGGAACGCTACTAACAGATATCAAGGCAATATGGCAGCATCTGAACCCAGTTCTCAATAGCAGTAATTCCTGGACACAAACCACCTCTCTGCCCAGATCATTTGCGCAGGTCTCAGTCTGGTGGCCTAAGTCCCCAGAGATCTTAAACTTGGGATAACTCAGGTACCTGGGTCTGCTTGTCCAGTCCAAGCAGCAGCAACAGGAGATACAGGAGAACATGGGTCAACAAGCAGAAATCATGAAAGAGTAAACACAAAAATCTCTTAAAGAAATACATGAAAACACAAACAAGCAAGGGAAAGAACTGAGCAAACCCATCCAGGATTAAAAAACAGAAGTAGAAACAACTAAGAAATTGCAAGGGGAGACAACTTTGGAGACAGAAAACCTTGGGAAGAAATCAGGAGCCATAGATGCAAATCTCAACAAGAGAATACAAGAGATAGAAGAAAGAATCTCAGATGCTGAAGAAGCCATTGATTCAACAGTCAAAGAAAATGCAAAATGCAAAAAGCTTGTAACCCAAAACATCCAGAAAATCCAAGACACAATAAGAAGAACAAATTAATTCCATGCCTCCTATCACATCACTATGAAGTAAAAGTGGTCTTCAATAGCAACAAAAACAACAGAAAGCCGATATACACATGGAAACTGAACAACACCCTACTCAATGATTCCATAGTCAGGAAGAAATAAAGAAAGAAATCAAAGACTTTTTAGAATTTAATGAAAATGAAGGTAATACCTACCCAAATCTTTGGGACACAATGAAAGCAGTGCTAAGAGGATAACCCATAGCCTTAGTGCTTCCAAAAAGAAACTGGAGACAGCATACACTAGCAGCTTAAGAACACACCTGAAAGCCCTGGAATAAAAGAAGCTAATTCACGCAGGAGGAGTAGAAGACAGGAAATCATCAAACTCAGCCTGAAATCAATCAAGTAGAACAAAGAGAACCATACAAAGAATCAACAAAACCAGAAGCTGTTTCTTTGAGAAAATCAACAAGATAGATAAACCCTTAGCCAGACTAACCAAGGGGCACAGAGACAGTACCCAAATTAACACAATGAGAAATGAAAAGAGAGATATCACAACAGAAATGGAGGAACTCCAAAAAATTGTCACATCCTACTACAAAAGTCTATACTCAACACAAACGGAAAATCTGGAGGAAATGGACAATTTCCTAAACAGTTACCAAATACCAAAATTAAATCAGGGTCAAATAGATCAACTAAACATTCCCATAACACCTAAAGAAATAGAAGGTGTCATAGAAAATCTTCCATCCATAAAAAGCACAGGACCAGCTGGATTCAGCGCAGAATTCTATCAGACCTTCAAAGAAGACCTAACACCAATACTCTTCAAATTTTTCCACAAGATAGAAACAGAAGGAACTCTGCCCAACTAGTTCTATGAAGCCACAATTACCCTGATACCAAAACCACACAAAGATACAACAAAGAAAGAGAACTTCAGGCCAATTTCCCTTATGAATATTGATGTAAGAATACTCAATAAAGTTCTTGCCAACTGACTCCAAGAACACATCAAAATGATCATCCACCATGATCAAGTAGGCTTCATCCCAGAAATGCAGGGATGTTTCAATATACGGAAATCCATCAATGCAATCCACTACATAAACAAAGAAAAAAAAAAACACATGAACATTTCATTAGATGATGAAAAAGCATTTGACAAATGTCAGCATCCGTTCATGCTAAAAGTCTTGGAAACAACAGAAATTCAAGTCACATACCTAAACATAAAAAAGAAATATACAGTAAACTGGTGGCCAACATCAGCCTAAATGGAGAGAAACTGGAAGCAATCCCACTAAAATCAGAGACTAGACAAGGCTGCCCTCTCTCTCCATATCTTTTCAACATAGTACTTGAAGTTCTACCCAGAGCAATTTGACTACATAAGGAGGTCAAATGGACACAAATTGTAAAGGAAGAAGTCAAACTATCACTATTTGCAGATGATATGATAGTATAATCTAGTGACCCAAAAAACTCCACCAGAGAACTCCTACAGCTGATAAACAAATTCAGCAAAGTGGCTGGTTATAAAATACACTCAGACAAATCAGTAGCTTTCCCATACTCAATGGATAAGCAGGCTGAGAAAGAAGTTAGGGAAATAACACCCTTCACAATAGTAGCAAACAGTATAAAGTATCTTGGTGTGACTCTAGCCAAACAAGTGAAAGATCTGTATGACAAGAACTTCAAGTCCTTGAAGAAGAAATCAAAGAAGACCTCAGAAGATGGAAAAATATTTCATGCTCTTGGATTGGCAGGCTAAATATAGTAAAAATTGCCATCTTGCCAAAGGCAATCTACTGATTCAATGCAATCTCCATCAAAATTCCAAATAAATTCTTCATAGATCTAGAAAGAGCAATTCTCAAATTCATCTGGAATAACAAAAAACCCGGGATAGCTAAAACTACTCTCAACAATAAAAGGACTTCTGGGGGGGAATCAATATCCCTGACCTCAAGCAGTACTACATAGCAACTGTGTTAAAAACTGCATGGTATTGGTACAGCGACAGGAAAGTAGATCAATGGAATGGAATTGACGACCCAGAAATGAACCCACTGAGTTATGGTCACTTGATCTTTGATAAAGGAGCTACAACCATCCAATGGAAAAAAGATAGCCTTTTCAACAAATGGTGCTGGTTTAACTGAAGGTCAACATGCAAAAGAATGTGAATTGATCCACTGTACTCTCCTTGTACTAAGATCAACTCCACGTAGATCAAGGACCTCCACATAAAACCAGACACACTGAAACTAATAGAAAAGAAAATGGGGAAGACTGTGGAGGACATGGGCATGGGGGAATGTTCCTGAACAGCACGCCAATAGCTTATGCTCTAATATCAAGAACCACAAATTTTCTGTAAGGCAAAGGACACTGTCAGAAGGACAAAACAGCACCCAACTAATTGGGAAAATATCTTCACCAACCCCACATCCAACAGAAGGCTAGTATCCAATATATACATAGAACTCAAGAAGTTAGACCCCAGAGAACCAAATAACCCTATTTAAAAATGGGGTACAGAGCTAAACAAAGAATTCTCACCTTAAGAAATTCAGATAGTTGAGGAGCACCTTAAGAGATGTTCAACATCACTAGTCATCAGGGAAATGCAAATCAAAACAACCCTGAGATTCCACCTCACACCAGTCAGAATAGCTAAGATTAAAAGCACAAGAGACAACAGGTGCTGGTGAGGATGTGGAGGAAGAGGAACATTCCTCCACTGTTGGTGAGATTGCAAGATGGTACAACCTAGATATCCCTCAAAGGAGGAATGGATACAGAAAATGTGGTATATTTTTACAATGGAATACTACTCAGCAATTAAAAATAATGAATTCATGAAATTTGTAGGCAAATGTTTGGATCTGGAAAATATCATCCTAAGTGAGCTAACCCAATTACAAAAGAATACACTTGAAATGCAATCACTGATAAGTGGATATTTATGGGCCCAGAAGCTCTGAGTACTCAAGACACAATTAGCAAATGAAAGGATTCCCAAGAAGAAGGAAGGAGAGGACTGATCCTGAAATGACTGGATCCAGTTTTGTAGGAGAGTACCAAAACAGAGAAATGTGTGTGTGTGTGGGGGGGTGCTGATTGAAGAATGGGCATAGGGAAGAGGACTTATAGGACATATGGTGAGGGGGAACTGGAAAAGGAGAAAGCGTTTGGAATGTAAACAAAGAATATAGAAAATAAAAAAAGAAAAAGAAAAAAATGATTATACATTACAAATTGTTTCAGAGTTTCTTAATATGGCATACTTTTGAATTAATGGATACCTCATTTGTCTGATAAAAAGCCACATGTATGATAATATTTTCTTACTCATATCATTCACAAATTTCTTTTATAATACCTTGGTCCATAATTTATTTTTATACCATTTTGGTGTTAATTTTCATTAAGGTTTCACTTTTGTCACTCAGAATATGAGGCAAGTCCTGTTTTGTTTTGTAAAGTATTATTTCTAGATACTCATTGAATGAATAAAGATGCTTGCATGGAAGCATGACTATTTGATTTCCATTACAGTTACCCACATAGGATATTTACCACAATGTACACATGTCCTAAATTAAGCATTGTCATAAAGAATGAATTCTTAAGAAAAAAATTAAAAATATTTTTCTCTAAAGACAGAGCTCTATTAGTAATTTTTACACTCCAAAAGAATACATTTGAATATTCAATATCACTAGACTATGTCCAATTTTACAAACTTCAATTTTTTTCTAAAATCAATAGAAGAAATTTGAAATATATTCTCAATAAAATCATGTCAACTAGAGTACTTTGAAGTGTACACATATGCATAAATATACCTATAGATGGATTAACTAGAACAACATAGTAGGAGAGAAATAGAATGCTACAAATTAAAAGCTTAACCTTTTGGTGCCTTTTGATCACAGTTCAGTACTAACCTGTTATAACACCTTCACATTACTCTGTGAAAGTTTTGAAATGTATTAGAATCAACAGAATTGTACTGTTCGTGACAAAGTAATTCCTGTAATCTACAGACTAAATTACCATACATATTTGATGACCCTCACAAAGGGATTTTGAAAATCCATTCATTAAACATTTTATTTTGTTCTGTGATTAGAAAAATTTTGTAACCTCTTGTACAATGGAGTTCATTATGCAGACCTTATGTTATAGTTGATATATTAAACATTCCTGATTTGATTCATACATTAAATGCTTGGTTGAAATAATGATTTTAAGAAATAAGAGATAGTTGGCCTTATTTTGAAATGCTGGATATTAGGATCCGGTAGATAGAGCCTATCTGGAGGAAGTGGGTCACTGGAACTGTGTACTGGGCAAGTTATGTCATATCCTACTTCCTTGTTTTAATTTCTGTTTTGAGAAGTGACCACCTTACCACTTTTGTGTTACCAGTTTGGCAGCTTCATATTAAGAGGCCCAGAATTAGCCAATGCAGATCTAGACAAAGTATAGAAACACAGCCATAACTATATATGACAATAAATCCTCTTTTCCTGATTTTCTGTGGTATTTTTCCAGAGTGATACCAAGTCTGTCTAGCATAATCTCTTATTGTTGGCTTGGTATGAGCTATTTACTTCCTTTATGTCAGGTCATGTTTTATGTGAATATTTAGCAATATTATTTGCAAAGAGGACATGTGATTTCTGCTTTCTATTAATTTGGCTCAGACAGCAATCAGGATTGTCAACAGTTTCTTGAATTACTTTTATATCTATCATCTGTAGAGATATAAATCAGTTGAAGGGATTAACAGTGGAAAATGAAACTGTATAAAAACCAGTCAATAGAAAAGTATGAAGCACCAATTATATTTATACATGCTTTACTTTCAAATAGTCCTATAGCCCATTTTTTACATAATCGCTACTCATCAGAAATTGTTTCATTATTACCACTATGATGCACAACAAAAGAAACAGAATGAAGCCATGATTGAGTTTCTTACTTTCCAGACATAGCAGTAACCCATATCAGATGGTTTATCTTTTAGTAAATAGTTTTATAATTTAAGTGGTTTTACCTTTTTTCTACTCCTTAGTTTCAATTTTACTCATTGTTACATATATAAAAAGGCTAGAGAAAGGGATATTGAAAAATTTTGTCATAATAAAATTATACTGATTATATGATGTACATGTGTGTATATGTGTGTGAGAAACAGCATCAAATTTTACCTCACTAGCATGTTCATTTTTTTACATTTGTAACATGTATATTTAAAAATAATTTAAAATTTTAAAATAATTTAAAATGCAAATAAGAAAAATTCCATTCACTAAAAAAGAAATTTTTTGGAGTTGGTTACACAATGGGAATACATTTTTCTCACTATACTAAATACATGGGGAGGACTAGAATGGTAAAGCTGAAATTCTAATAAATCATTAAAATATTGTGTAAACATTACATTTATATGGTACATATAAACACTAGTATTTTATATTATTAAATAAAAATAGTCTATGGGAACATTGTCAGTAGTCTTACTTTTATTTAAAAAATTATCTTATTCAATGAAAGGAATGAATTTATAATGTATTTGAAAGAAAATAAAAATAATCTCTAATTTAATTCTTAGAAAGCCAGTCAATAATATTATATGTTTGTTTTATCACGTAGAATTGTGTATGCATGTGTGTGTGTGTGTGTGTGTGTGTGTGTGCTTGTGGTGTACCTACCAGCAGCTACTCTGAACTGGGTCCTGGAAAGGAAGCAGAGGGATGGATGGGGAGGCGGCAAAAAAGAACGAAGGCCAGGATGATAGTTTTTCCTATTGAGGCTCCAAATTTAATGGAGGTCAGATACTATAACAGCTTCAGCAAACCCCTCCTCCCTGACTCCAGGCTGATTTCCTGGTACTGGTCTGGCCTTTCTGTTCCCTGGGCGTTGTTGGTTCCACTACTCAGGCAGCTGGGTGGGTCACCTGCTTAATTCAGGAATTTGTAGACCTGAAGGAACTTCACCTTCACTCTGAGCACTCCACCCTAGGAGGAGCCGAATTCTGAATAGCACAGGAATTCTTGCTCAACAAAGGCTGGGGGAAGAAGATCACCTTGACCAATGTCAAGTTCCTACCATGTGGCAAGACACCCCAATATGGCTCTGTACAATATGGGTGCATGTGCATGTGTGACATGTGCTCTTTTTATGAAAATATATTTATGATTAAAAAGATGTATAATTTAGTAAGAGAACTTTCTGCTGATGCAGTGGACTATAGTTTGGTTACCAGCCCTTCCTGTTGGGCAGCTTGCAGCTACTCATTACAAAAACTTCAGCAGGTTTTGATGCATTCTGCCCACCATGAAAACACACACACACACATACACACACACACACACACACACACACACAAATAATAAATAAATAAATAAATAAATAAATAAATAAAACAATGCAGAGTACATTACAAATGATAGTGGAAACTAAAGAGCAATACAAAGGTAATGTCATTCTATATCTCAACCATATACTCCTTAGAGAAGTAGTAGATTTCTCCATCATCTGAATTTTTTTAATGTAAAAAGCAGTTCATTCCAGTGAAAAAACAAACTGTATATATTTCTTTAAGATACATTGCTTCTAAATTCTTTTCTTATTATTTTTGTGCATGTGTTCTACCTAGGGAAGTTTACAAGTTATTTATTATATCTCATTTATTTTTTGATAAATATTTGTTCACCTTGAGGGTGAAGGCATATTAAGTTCATATTCTTCTCCTTTCCCATGCTTTAGAAAATAAACAGAATGGAAAATTTGAGAATGGGATGGTTCTTTGTGAAACATTACAAATAACTCTTTACATGGTGTATTCATACAGAAATCTAAATAATTTTCTAAAAATATATTTTATTCAGGAATTTTATAGCATGTCACACTTTTTAATCAAAGATTTAGTTTATGTAACATTTATTTGGGAGTGTGTTTTTGGTGTTATTCTCTAAAAGTGAAGGGACTTGTAAAAAAAAAAAGACAGAATGTGTTTGGGTAAACAGTTGAAAGGAGAGGATTGAAGGCTGGCCCCGTAACAGGAAATGCGTAACAGGAAGCTCTGCATGACCCTGTGCATGGCAGCCATGTAAGTGGAAATGACCTAACTAGTTTATCTATCTTCTATAGAAAACTGATTTGTTCTCAGAGAGTGTGGGCCCGGGTGATTTAAACTGATTGGGTTGGAAGCTATGGAGTGGCTTGTGTTAGGTGGGTTTTGCTGCACTCGGTCTTCACAGTCACCTACCCCATGTGGGGAATGGCTGTGACCCCAGAGCTCTGGAATAAAAATCCTCCTGCTATTGCATCAAGACTGTTTCTTGTGAGTGATTGGGGTGACGCCTTCCAAGGTATGGGCCCTCAGGTGCCCCTGTTTTTCTTTCGGGTCTTACGTTTTGGTGCATGGTCCAGGAGGTGCGATCACTACCCCCCCCATACACACCCAGTAACCTACTTGGAGGTAAGGGGACCCTCTCTGAAATGTCTGTTTGCTGGCTGATGTCTTTGTTCGGAGTGTCCTGAGTGTTTGAGTGTGGTGCCGCTGTCTGTGTGTATGTGTGTGTGTCCTGGATTTGGTTTGTAACAGGAGTGAACGTGGAATCCCACTCTGTGTTATAGCGGGAGTGGATATGGAATCCCACTCTGTGCAGCTGCCACTGTGGACCGTAAGGACCCAGGGACCATGGGAGGGGACGCCCTCGTGCCACAGGCTGTGACCCTGCTTGGAAGACATTACACGGGGACGGGGGACAGTCAGGGGTTCTGACTGTATAACAAAGGAGATGGAGTGCTCTTTCTACCGAGAAGAGAGTGGACGTGGAATCCCACTCTGTCAGAGGTTTTGTTTGGCTGTTTGTTTAAGTCCAGGCATGGATGAGTGCTTGGATGTGCTAGTGTCTGTTGATTTTCTTCTGTTGTGTTTTTTTGTTCTTTACCATGTGGCAGACTGTGACAACGCCTTTGTCTTTGACTAAAGACCATTGGACGGGTACTTCGGTTGTTTTTCTGTCTGTCTCATTCTTTTGTCAAAAGCCTCTCTGAATCTAGACAGTCGCAGGGTCAGGCTGTCTACGTGGTGAATGCTCTTCTCTGTGTTGTCTTGTATATTGTTCTGTGTTTTCAGAATGAGATGACTGACGAGATGACTGATGATTTTGTTAGGAATTTAAACTGACTGAAAAGCCCACCATGTTAGACTCTGTGGCACCAAGACCAGGTCATATGACTCAAGCCTGCCATGTTAAGACTCTAGCACCAAGATCAGGTCACATGACTCAAGTCTTCCATGCTAGAACAAAAAAAGAGAGGAAATATTTTAGCTCTAAGGCCCCCTGGTGGGAAAAATAAGTTTTAACAAGACATTCAAGGTGGCAGATATGGGAATTCTGGGTTTAAGTTACAGATGGCTTATTTCATTTATTTTAAATTGTTTAGGTTATTATAATAGATATGATATTAAACTTCATGTTTATATTGTTCCTCTGGGAAAGAGGTCAAAATAAGGCAGACCTCCAAAAGACTATATTAAGTGAAAAATCTGTCTCGGTAATACTAAAATCTTGTTTTGAGATTTATATTACAGAAATTGTTATTATGTTCAAGGCACAAATTCTTATTTGATACAGATTTTATTTTGATACAAAATCAAAGTTTTTATTGGTACAAATACTAAAAATGTAAAAGTGCAGGATTTATACCCAGTCCATCTTTGCTGTTATTATTACAGATCTAAGATGTTTAAGCCTGTGAGTTTAGGGCCAAATAAAAATATAAGGCTCTAAGTTTATTTTTAGGGTGTTTTCTATATTTTAATCAGAAATAGCTGAAGATAGTTTAACAGACAAGAGTCCACATTATTTTACATAAGTAGTTGGTTTTTAAAAATGTCAAAATCCATGGAATATGATGTTTAATGTTATTTATTTTTGTTATAGAGACTAGTCTGCTCCTGACAGCTTCCCTTTCTTGAAGAAACAGCATGTGTAGAGTTGCTTCTGTTATGGAGAGGGAGAGGGAAAGAGAGAGAGAGAGAGAGAGAGAGAGAGAGAGAGAGAGAGATGAGATTGCCTCTCTTCATTTACAAACTTAATGTGTCTGTAGATTATTATATGGCTTAATAATTCCTGATTCTTTAAGTCTGTCAGATGTTCTTATGCCAGAAGGCTGAAGACCAATGCTCCAACATTTTAAAGTATAAACTCTGCAGGTGTTTAGCAGTATCTATCATTTGGCTAAGTCTTAGAGGCTGTGTTAAGCATTCTATATATTTTCAGTTAATATTGGTCACTCTTGGATTTCTGACGGGGATAAAATCTGTTAGTATCATAGTCAGCCCAAGCTCTTTAATCTTGAGAAAGCTAATAGATTTACATAAAATGATTCTCAGGTGGCATAAAGTTTATAGGCAAGATATGAGTCAGGTGTTAATTCTCATAGTCTTTTAAGATAGTAAAGATGATAAAATCTGTTTGATTGGCAGAAATGATAGATTGAATGTTAGGACTATCTTATAGTTTATAACTTACAAAATAATAATAGTATGCTCAATTTCTATTTAGAGAAGGCAACAGAGTGGAACAGGAGAAGATCTGAGACCATCTATCCTGATTCCACGGTGGCTCTCTCTCTCTAAGGACATATTTCCCAAGAGTCTGATTAATCTCTTTGAAAATGTTTTATTTGTAATACAGGAAACCAGAAAAGAATACCCCCTCAGATAAAAGGTAAGAGGCACCTGAAGGACCAACCCCAGACTCCAATGGCAGGTCTCGAGGGCATGGCAGCCCACAGATTTGACAAAGGTATGTAAGGTTAAGCAGGGACCAGATGAGTCACTGGCAGCCTTTCTAGAGCAGCTCATAGAAGCATTTTGCTATACACTCTATGACCCCAGAGTAGAGGGAATTTAATGTAGTTTGCTGAGAAAATATGTAGAAAGATTTGGTGCAGGTTATTTAGAAGGTCTATGGAGAGATTTGGTAGTGTTGATTGTTAGAAAAGTTTATAGAGAGATTTAGTATAGTTTGCTGAGACAGGGAGACAGAGGAGAAAAAAGAAAGAAGAAAATGACAGAGAAGGAAACAACAGAAAATCCTGGCTAAAAAGACAGAAAGGGATCAATGTGCATACTATATGGGGAGAGGTCACTGAGCCAGAGTGTGCCCTAACAAAAGCTGGAAGCAGGAACTCCAAGGTCTTGGGAGAAGTGCCCCAAATGGCAAAGGTTGTATCCCTGGGTGAAGACAATGACTAGCGGAAATGGGGGTTCTGACCACCTCCCCCAATCCTGGATAACTGTAAGAGGGAAAGAGAAACCCACTCAGTTCTTGATGGACACAGGGGCTTAACATTCGGTTGTCCAACCCAATGGCCCTGTTTCCAAGAAAAGATCTTGGGTCCAAGAAGCCACTGGCACCAATATGTGTACATGGACTACCCGAAGAACAATGGACCTAGGGATGGGATGGGTAACCCATTCATTTAAGGCCACCACAGGCTGTTTCTACCTTCTCTGTTGGCACAAGGAATACTCTCCAAAATGGCAGGGAGGGCAGATATACTTCCTGTCCAATGGGCTGCAGCAACTGGCCCAAAAAGAGAGACTGACCACTGCTGAAAGTTGCTACAGACAGGAGCAATTTTCTCCATGAACGACACAGACAAGCAGGTACTGCTATGGTGGACAGCACAAATGGCATCTGGATAGAAAAATCTTTACCCCCTGGCATGTCAATGCAGAAAGTTGAGCTAATTGCCCTTACCAAGACCTTGGAACGTGGAGACAGCAAGAAAATCAACATCCACATGGATAATAGGTATGCCTTTGCGACAGCTCACATCCACAGGTGTATATGCCAAGAGGTCTGCTCTCATCAGAGGAAACCAACAAGAAATCTTGGACCTCTTAGATGCCCTAATGAAGCCATCAACCGTGAGTATTACCCACTGCCCTGGACATTAAAAGGGAAAAGAATCAGTGGGCAATAGCCAGGCAGAGCAAGTAGCTCCAAGAGCGGAAATACAGGAGCCTATACTGGTTGTGGGTCTGCAAGAGACACCCACTGAGAAATAGGACAAAATTAAGAGATAGCCTCACTTAAAATATGCTGAAGAAAAAAAGGACTGAGATTGCTAGCCATCCGACCAACTATTACCAAGGAAAGGTGCACACAAGAAGTTATACTCCCAAGAAAGTAAGCCAAGGACTCACTAGGCCAAATGCACAGATGAACTCATTTAAGGAATTAATAGAACAGTATAAGGTATGCCAGCAAGTGAATGCTTATGTAGCAAAGAGTAAACAGGGCAAAAGACCTAGAAGAGAACAGCCTAGAGTATATAGAAGTTTTATAAAAGCTAAGGCAGGAAAATATGGTTATGAATATCTTCTAGCATTTGTAGATAGTTAATCTAGATGGGTTGAGACTTCCCCTAGCAACCAGGAAACAGCAGCCACGGTTAGAAGAAATTTTCCCGAGTTTCAGAATGCCCAAGGTAATTGGATCAGACAATGGTTCTGTTTTTGTTTCTAAGGTAAATCAGAAATTGACAGAGATATTGGGGACTAATTGGAAACGTTATTGGATGTACTGTCCCCAGGGCTCAAGACAGCTAGAGAAAATAAACAAAACCCTATGAGAGACCTTAACTAAATTGACCTTGGAGACTGGCTTAGGCTGGGTGGTGCCTCTCCTCTTGGTCCTGAATAGTCCTTGCCATTTTAACCTGACCCCCCTGGAGATCCTCTTTGTTACCCCAATTCCTTTGTCATCCACTGGGCCCTCCCAGGAGGTGTACCACAATATGAGATTTGGCTCAAACTGTCTGTTTTAATGCTCCAGGCATGTCAGAGACTCCTCACTGCTTCCAGACAGGTTACTAGATCTGTGAAAGAAGGCTTCAGGAACAGTTGCTGGAACCCTGGTGAAAGAGACCCTCACCAAATTGACCACAGAGACTGGACTAGGCTTAAGGTGCTCCAGTGGATGAGGCATCAAGGTCTGGGAGGCCTACTCAAGAGAAGGAGATCTGCAAGTCCCACATTGCTTCCAAGTTGGAGATATGGTCTACATTAGATGCTACCACATGGGAAAACTTTAGACTTGGTAGAAAGACCTTTGTACTCTTGACCACCCTGTTTTCTGCCCTGATAAGACTCCTAATGATAATGCTCCTGTTGCTTACAATTAGACCTTATATAGTTAATAGGTTAGTTACTTTCATCAGGGAACAGGTGAGCGCAGTCCAGATTATGGTACTTAGGCAGCAGTATAAGACCCCTCCGAGCCAAGAGGAGGCTGACCTTTAATTCTCCTAGTTCTAAGATTAGAACTATTAACAAGACAAGAAGTGGAGAATGGAAGAAGGAGGGTTGCAGGCTGGTCCCATAACAGGAAATGCGTAACAGGAAACGGCTGTGTGACTCTGGTGTGACCCTGTGCGTGGCGGCCACATAAGTGGAAATTACCTAACTAATGTATCCGGCTTCTATAGGAAACTGATTTGTTCTCAGAGAGTGTGTGCTTGGATGATTTAAACTGATTGGCTGAGAAGCTGTGGAGTGGCTTGTGTTAGGCAGGCTCTGCTGTAAATCTATAAAAGCCATCCTGTTTCTGCACTTGGTGTTCACAGTCACCTACCCCGAGTGGGGAATGGCTGTGACCCCAGAGCTCTTGGATAAAAATCCTCGTACTATCGCATCAAGACTGCTTCTTGTGAATGATTGGGGTGACGCCTTCCAAGGTGTGGGGCGCTGGGGTGCACCCGTTTTTCTTTCGGGTCTTACACAGTCATTTTCTTTTTTGCAAAGACCATTTTTAGAACCTTCAAGAAATACTCTGACACAAATTCTCTCTCTCTCTCTCTCTCTCTCTGTTTAGACTTTTACTTATAATATAATCCAGGTTGTATTCTATCATTCATACTCACCTTTGATTAAATATGATCTAATAAATATGGCTTTGAATGTTAATAAATAATCATTTTAATTTATTATTTGCAAATTTTTAAAATATTAAAAATGCATACAGAGACAAACTTACCCAGTAACTGTGTTCAATATGCAATTTATCTCACTCTTGCTGCAAAGTGCAAAATGTTTCCTTAAAACAACAAAAGCCCAGAACAAGCCACCAGAGGCACATGACTTAGTCTCTACTAGAAATCAGACTGCATGAAACCTACCTGGATTATGTATGTACACAGCTAGTCTACACTGAAAATGATATTCTACTTACATGAGTGAGAATTAATTTTCTACTAATATCCCAGCTTTTCTCTTATATGTGTTAAAATACTTTCTAAACATGCCCTTTACTCTAAAATAACACATTTATATTACTGAATAAAATATAGTCCAGAAAATTTAATGACAAGAGAAATGCCATATTGGCAAAATTCATAAAAACCTCAGAAAATATTGATCAATATCTAAATAACCACTTACTACAATTTGTATTTTGGTTTGAATATACTGATAAATAGATTAATATAGAATGAGAGAAGATGGCTTGTTGTTGAATGAATGTTAACTTTATCCTAAAAGAAAAATGATATTGTTTGTAAATATAGCAGGGGATTTCCAACTGACCAGGACTAAGTTCATATTGGCAAATAACTGCTATTAGTAAAATGCAGAATGATTTAACTCATTTTAATATGGATTTTGTGCCTCTAAGCCTTAAAATTCTCAGACTTGCCACTTCGTTTCTTGTTCACAAATTCATTTTAGAGATCATGTAATCTAAATAATATTTAATCACAGTAATCAATACTTGATATTAAGAGCACAAAAGAAAAAATAGCAAAGGAAGGTTCTGTGTACTATCTTTTTAAATGGCTTTTTAAATAGAATGATCAAACAATATCTCTCCTTATGACTCATTTATAGTGACTTCACACATTTAGACTAGAATTTGCAATGAGACTGTGCTATTGCAAATTATCAAAATTTATGTCTAACACTATTGCATTGAATATTCTAAAATCCAATGCAATAAATATTATTACTTATTAGAATCTGTGCAAAATTATTAAAAATGAATGATTATTAGCAATTCTTTCTCATATTCTCTCATAACATTTGAGAAGGGATTAGTTTATGCAACTGTCATCTGAAGGCTTGACTAGGAGTCAATCAATCAAACAACAAACAATGATATCCAAACAGATGTTAGAAACAAAGCCACTCTCCTGATACTTTGGAACCAGAAACTGAGTTTCTTCTTTTCTCCCTTGATTGAACAAATGAACAAATTATTATTTTGTGAGTGTCCAAAGATGCAAACTGGCTAACAAGAAGAGACAGAAGTTAAATGCATTGATTCACTCCCAGAAATTTCATAGCATCAACAATTATATATTTTTCTTTTATCTAAAAACAATAAGTATTTAGTTCAGTGTGCATATAATAACATAGACAGAGAATATAAATAGCTATTTTAATGACTAGTGCAAAGTTCTACTAATATTTTTTCATGCCAGTACATAAGAAAAATCACAAGTGCTGAATACATTAAGAGTGGGTAAGTTAAAACAGAGTCTCCTATCTGATGAATTGAAAGCAACAATAGCGGAATGTAAGGTCAAGGAGTGTGATTGGTCAGAAAGGATGGCTCTTTCATGAGAAAACAATACTCATTTATGTCTGGAATTCTCATCAGTGGTATAGAAGTGAATTAGTAGCTTGCAAATGGCCTTCTGTTAATTAGCATATTTATATTATATTTATATTAGTATATATATATATACACACACATACACACACATGCACTGCACACATACACACATACACATACACACATGCTCAGATTTCTACATTTTTGATGTCCATAGTTATATGAGTCTGTCTTTCCATTATTGCTTCTATTTCTACTTTTAGTTCTTGAAAAAAAATTTTCATTTCCTTTAACTGTTAGTTTTTTTCTTAGCTTTCTTTAATTCATTAATTTTTTCTGTCTATGTCTTTCTCAATTTCATTAAGTGTTTTATATATTACCTCTTTAAAGCTTCTGTCATTCTCAAAAAGTTAGTTTAAGCTTGTTTTCTTGTGTTTCAGCTCCCTTGGAATATTCAGTGCCTGCTGTAGTAATATGGCTGAGTTCTAGTACAGACATATTGCTCTGACTGTTATTGACCATGTTCTTATGTTGGAGTCTAAGCCTCTGGTTTATTGTGATTATACATTTATGTGAGGTTTTGGAGTTTGTCTTTGTTTAATGGGTCTATTTCCATACTAGATGTAGCCCTTGGACTTGGGTCTGAGGGAACAAAGAGAATGGAGAAGATCTCTAGCCATCTACCCAGACTTCTAGCAACATGTTAAGCAGGGGCTGTCTTTCTCTTGTTGGAAGCTGAGGAACATCAAGATGGGGAGGAAGACCAAAGATTGTGGGTCTTTGCAATCAACAGAGGGCATATACAGGGTGAAGGAGGGGCTGAAGCTGTTATTCTGCTGCAGAATGAGTGGTGTCCATGAGAACTGGGAAAGCAGAGGAAATCCATACCACAGTATTTCAAAGTCCCTAATGGTGTGACCATTCAATACAATTATTTATATTGTGTGATTTTCCAACCATAAATTTTTTTCTTTGGTACTTCATAACTGTAATTTTGCTACTACCATGAAGACTATTCTAAAAATCTGTGTTTTCACATGGACTCAATAACAAATGTGAAAGGATCAGTTTATACCCAAAGAGGTTGATGGCCCACAAGTAGAAAACAAATAGCCAAAACTGTCATATCCACTATTTATATATTTCATAAGACAGCCTTCAAAATTAATGAGAGGTGAAATTCAGGACCATGATTCATTGATTTGTCACATGGTAAGGGTATTGAATAAGGTTAAAATAATTTGTATGGAATTCACAAAGAATATTAAGTCATTTGTGGCTCTATATTTGACTTACCTAAACTTAGCCAACTATTGATTTTATACCCATCCTCCAAATGTTAGTTAAGCACAATTTTCCTGAAATATGAGCACCAGAATTGTAATGAAATCCTTTTTTTTGGTTAAATTGTCAAGTTTGAGGACCTAAGAACCACTACTCCAAAGGAAAGAAAAATAAGGAAAAGCTTGAGAAGCTACTTTTCCTTTTGTTATAAATAGCGTGTACCAAGAAAACATTATATTATTTAATTTTAACTTTATTTCTTTATTTCTAAAGCTGAATTACACTAAATTACAATCATAAAATGTTTACTGTTTTTATTAACATATTAAACAATGTAATGTAAAAAATATTTATGTTTATTCTGTAAATTAATAGAATTTCTTTTATACAAAATGTTCAAGGTTAAACATTCTGAATGTGTAAGAATCATTGTGATTTTCTTGTACACCATGGTCAATTTCCATATTGGAATCTTTTAACGTGGATCTAGGTGATATATAGCATGTCTCCAAAACTTTGAGATTGACTAATAGCCTGCATTTCTTCTGTTCAACATATTGCCCAGTGATAATGTAGTGATGAATTTTCATGAGGCTTTTTCAGATATTAGGAGAATGGCTTCTCTTAACTTCTATTAAATGCACACATTATATCAGTTGTTTGTTTTTTAAATAGTCAAGAGTCAAATTTTTTACTTAACTAAACAATTGTAAATAACTGCAGTTATTTTGCAAACAATGTGCCTTGTCAAGGACTCAAAAGGTGAAATAAAATAAACATGACCTATAAATGCAGGCTTTCTTTGGGAAGAAAACATGAACATGAAATAGCATAGTGTTCTATCTCAAAATTACACATAACTCATTTTGTGGCCACAATAAATTCTTAGAAAAATCTATACATAAACTCACTGACAAGCAGACACATAGACACATAATCACATACATACACATGCATACACACACATGCATGCACAAACAAATAATGTATTACATTTTTACAGCTTAACAGTAAATATGAATCTTTGAAAATTAATATTTAAGCTTTGGCAATAAAATAAATTGTATATAAAATAATACTAACATAATTCTATGACAAAAATAGTTCAATATGATCAATATGTATAAAATTAGTAATGCATTTTGTTAAGCTTATCAATATATAGGTATTTTGGGGCTCTAGTGGTAAAATACATTTACAGTTTTAATTTCTCAACATATTGCTATGCTTATGCCTAAAACCTTCACATTCAAAATTCTAACAAAGTAACAATCCTTATTCTTGCTTCCTTATTATTATTCACTGTATATACAATCACTGGATTTCAAAACATGTTGAATTTAGTTTATTAAGTAAAGTTTTTTTGCCAATTATTGTGGATGCTTCAAACATTGTATAAGCCATAAAAAGTACAATGATATGGAATCATGTATTTTTGTAGACAGCCAACTTTTGAAAGTTCACTCACAAAGATTTCAGTAATGGAGCATGCATAGAGAATGAAATCTTTTCTACATTTTCTCTATCTCATAAAAAGAAATAAATCCTGTATGATTAGTGCCTTACCATTATGATTTCATTACCTTAGTTTTTTCCTCATGAATATGATTTTCACAGCATGGTGACACATGCCTTTATACAGGACATAGAAACCTCATGCAAAGGCAATAACAATAACATTTGAAATGCAAGTAAAGAAAATTTCTTAAAACAAGCAAGCAAGCAAGCAAACAAACACAAACCAAGAATATGATAATCACTTCTGTGCACAGGTCCTGCCAAGAGAGAGCTGGTCTCCAAGGAGTGCTCTCACTCTGGGGCTCAGAGGTGAACTTTCCACTTTCTCATCAATCAATGACCAGAGAGGAACTGGCCAGGAGCACACAGGGTGTGGGAACAGTGGAGCAGTTGGGACAGGATCTTTTCACCTTCCATCTGCACCTGGAGCTGAGGGTATTCCACAGCCCTCTGAACATAGGTTCTGCCAGAAAAGAGCTGGCTTCTCCGCAGTGCTGACACAGGCTTACAGGCCCACTGGAGGGACAAGCTCCAGCCAGAGACACCAAGACCAACTAACACCTGAGATAACCAGATGGTGAAAGGCAAGTGAAATAAGCTTTCCAACAGAAATCAAGGCTACTGGCCATCATCAGAACCCAATTCTCCCAAGACAGCAAGTCCTGGATACCCTAACACACTGGAAAAGCAAGACTTGGATTTAAAAGCATATCTCATGATGAAGGTAGAGCACTTTAAAAAGGACGTAAATGCTTCTGCTGCCCAGTCCTTTCTGCTGGGGTAGACTCTTGGCTGCTCTGCCTCATTGAAGACAACATTTCCTGATCCATCTTAAAAAAACTCGCTGTGCTCAGAGCAGTTGAGAACCAGTTGCACTCAGAACAGTTGACCCAACAGTCTGAAGACCTCCTAAGAGATCTATGGCATCCAGAGCACCATATCAGAACCCTCTTTGCCGCTGTGAAGAGCCCCACATTGGAAGGCCCCACAGGTGATCTGCTGCAACCTGAGCTATAAGCCTACCAGGAAAGTTGAAGCAACCTAGGGTCAAAAAAGGCTGACTCCAAACAATCACCAAGTCCAACATACACCAGGGATATCCAAATGATTAAAGGCAAACACCAGACCATAAGTAACAGAAGCCAATATAAGGAGGTATCATGAGAACCCAGTTCTCTCACCACAGCAAGCCCTAAATATAGCTGACCTAAAATCCTATCTCATGAAGATAATAACACACTTTAAGGAGGATATCAATAATTCACTCAAAGAAATACAGGAAAACACAGGTAAAGGGGTGAAGGAATTGAATGAAGTGATTCAAGAACTTAAAGTTGGTTGGAAAATACCAACACAATAAGGAAAACTACAACCTAGAAAAAGCATGAAGTTATTGTTTCAACAAATCCAAAAGGAGATTGACACACAAACATAATTCCACCTTTAGTAACAAAAATAAGAGGAAGTAACAATCACTTTTCCTTAATATCTCTTAACTTCCTTAATATCAATGGACTCAATTCCCAAATAAAAAGATATAGACTAAAAGACTAGATACCTAAACAGGACCAAATATTTTGCTGCATATAAAAAACTTACCTCAGTAATAAAGACAGTCACTATCTCAGACAGAGTAAAAGGTTGGAAAAAAGTTTCTATGCAAATGGTCCCCAGAAACCAGCTGGTCAAAATCAAGCCTGAACAGATACAGGAATATTGATAGAATTCTATGTACCCTATCAGATCGCCAAAGTCTATGGCTAGTCTTAAATTAAAAAAAACAAAAACAAAAACAAAAACAAAAACAAAACAAAAAACAAAAACAAAAAAAAAACAAAAAACCCACAACCACACACATGCACATGGAAACTGAACAATGCTCTCCTCAATGTTAACTTGGCAAAGGAAGAAATGAAGAAAAAAATTAAAGACTCTAGAATTCATTGAAAATGAAGAGGCATCATATCCAAACTTATGGAAGACAATGAAAGCAGTGCAAAGAGGAAAACTCATAATTCTAAGTGCCTCCATAAAGAAAATGGAGAGAGCTTGCACTAGCAGCTTGATATCACATCCCAAAGCTCTAGAACAAAAAGAAGCAAATACACTCAAGAGGAGTAGATGGCAGGAAATAATCAAACTCATGGCTGACATCAATCAAATAGAAACAAAAAGAACTATACAAAGAATCAACCAAACCAGGAGCTGGTTCTTTGAGAAAAGCAATAAGATAGATAAACCCTTAAGCAGAATAAACAGAGGGCACAGAGGAATTACCCAAATTAATACAATCAGAAATGGAAAGGGAGACATAGCAACAGAAAACATGGAAATTCAAAAAATCATCATATCCTACTACAAAAGCTTATACTGTACAAAATTTAAAACCTGGAGGAAATGAACAATTTTCTAGATACATACCAGGTGCCTAAGTTAAAACAGGATCAGATATACCATCTAAATAGTCCCATAATCCCTGAGGAAATAGAAGCAGTCATTAACAGTCTCTCAGAAAAAAAAATTCCAGGACCAGATGCCTTTAGTGGAGAATTCTATCAGATCTTCAAAGAAAACCTAATCTATTCCACAAAATAGAAACACAAGAAACACTACACAATTAATTCTCTGAAGCCACAATTATGCTTATACCTAAACCAAAGATCAAACAAAGAAACAGAACTTCAGAACAATTTCCCTTATGAATATTGATGGAAAAATACTTAATAAAATTCTTACCAAATGAATCCAAGAATATATCAAAATGATCATTCACCACAATCAAGTAGGCTACATCATAGACATGCCTACTATTCCTCAATACAGAAACGCAAGAAATACTACACAATTTATTCTATGAAGCCACAATTATGTTTATGCCTATACCAAAGATGAAACAGGGAAACAGAACTTCAGGACAATTCCCCTTGTGAACATTGATGCAAAAATACCCAATAAAATTCTTGCCATCTGAATCCAAGAATATATCAAAATGATCATTCAACATGATCAAGTAGGTTTCATCTCAGGAATGCAGGGATGGTTTAATATATGGAAATCCACCAATGTAATCCACTATGTAAACAAACTCAAAAGAAAAATATGAACATTAAGTGCAGAAAAAGCATTTGACAAAATTCTGCATCCCTTCATGTTAAAAGTCTTGGAAAGATCAGTAATTCAAGGCCCATACCTAAACAGAGTAAAAGCAAGAAACCAGTAGCCAACATCAAACTAAATGGAGAGAAACTTGAAGCAATCTCACTAAAATCAGAGACCAGACAAGACTGCCTACATTCTCCCTATATATTCTAACAGCAATTAGAGAAGAAAAGGAGGACAAAGGTATACAAATTGGAAAGGAAGAAGTCGAAATATCACTATTTGCAGATAATATGGTCATATACTTAAGAGATCCCAAAACTTCCACCAGAAAACTCCTAAAGCTGATAAACAACTTCAGGAAAATGGCTCAATATAAAATAAACTCAAACAAATCAGTAGCCTTTCTCTACTCAAAGGATAAACAAGCTGAGAAAGGAATTTTGGAAATTGCTCCCTTCACAATAGTCACAAATAATATTACATACCTTGGTGTGACTCTAACTAAGCAAATGAAAGATCTGTATGACAAGAATTTCAAGCCTCTGGAGAAAGAAATTGAAAAAGATTTCAGAAGAAGAAAAGATCTCCCATGCTCATGGATTGGCAAGATTAATCCAATTAAAATGGCTACCTTGCCAAAAGCAATGTACAGTTTCAATACAATTCCCATCAAAATTGCAAATCTATTCTTCATAGAGCTAGAATGAGCAATCTGCAAATTCATTTAGAATAATAAAAAACACAGAATATAAAAACTATTCTCAACAACAAAAGAACCTCTGGGGGAACCACCATCCATGACATCAAGCTCTGCTACAGAGTAATAGTGATAAAAACTGTATTGTATTGGTACAGAGGCAGGCAGGAAGATCAATGGAATAGAATTGAAAACTCAGAAATGAACTCTCACACCTATTGTTACTTGATATTTGACAAAGGAGCTAAAAACATCCAGTGGAAAAAAGACAGCATTATTAACACATAGAACTCGATCAACTGTCAGCATGTAGAAAAATGCAAGTCAACCCATTCTTATGTACTTGTACAAAGCTCAAGTCCAAGTAGATCAAGAACCTTACACATAAAACCTGATACACTGAGGCTTATAGAAGAGATACTGGGAAAGAGCCTTGACCAAATAGGCATAGGTGAAAATTTCCTGAACATAACACCAATGGCTTATGCTCTAGGAACTAGAATCAACAAATGACACTTCATGAAATTGCAAAGCTTCTGAAAGGCAATAGGACAAAACAGCAACCAACAGATTGGAAAAAGATCTTTCCCAATCCTACACTCAATAGAGGGTAATAACTAATGTATACAAAGAACTCAAGAAGGTACATTCCAAAAAGTCAAATAACCCTGTGGAAACAAGGGGTACAGAGCTAAAAAAAATTCTCAACTCAGGCAACTTGAATGGCTGTGAATCACCTAAAGAAATGGTATTCTACATGTTGACCTGCAGTTAATCGAGCTCCATATGTTAAAAATGCTGTCTTTTTTCCACAGGATGTCTTCAGATCCTTTGTCAAATATCAAATAACAAGAGGTATGTGAGTTCAATTCTGGGTTTTCAGTTCTATTCCATGATCTTCCTGCCTGTCTCTGTACCAATACAATACATTTTTTATCACTATTGCTCTGTAACGGAGCTTGAGTTCAGGGATGGTGATTCCCCCAGAGGTTCTTTTTTGTTGAGAATAGTTTTTGCTATTCTGGGCTTTTTATTATTCCAAATGAATTGCTCTTTCTAGGTCTATGAAGAATTGATTTAGAATTTTGATGGGGGGGGCAGTCTCTAGATGGCCTTTCCTTCAGTCTCTACTCCACATGTTGTCTCTGCATTTCCTCCTGTCACTATTTTGTTCCCCCTTATAAGAAGGAGTGAAGCATCCAAACTTTGGTGTTCATTCTGCTTGAGCCTCATGTGATTTTTGAATTGTATCTTGGGTATTCAAGGCTTTTAGCCTAATATCCCCTTATCAGTGAGTGCAAGCCATATATGTTCTTTTGTGACTGGGTTACCTCACTCAGGATCATATTTTCTAGTTCCACCCATTTGCCTGTGAAATTAATCAAACAATATTCAGATTCAATGCAATCTCCTAAAAATTCTAACTCAGTTATTCATAGACTTAGGAAGAACAATTTGCAAATTTGTTTGGTATCACAAGATCCCAGGATAGTAAAAACTATTCTCAACAATAAAAGGAATTGCTCAGTGGAAACACGATCCCTGACAGAGCTGTAGTGTAGAGCAAAAGTGATAAAAAAGCTACAGGGTATTGGTACAGAGACATGCATGTAAATGAGTGGAACAGGATTGAGGACCCAGAAATGAACCCTCACACTTTCAGTCACTTGCTGTTTGTCAATGGAGTTAGATCCATCCAGTGGAAAAAAATACAACATTTTCAACAAATGGTGCTGTTTTAACTGACAGCATGTAGAAAATTTCAAACTGATCCACTCTTATCCCTTGTACAAAGCCCAAGCCCAAGTAGATCAAAGACCTCCACATAAATGAGACACATGGAAACTAATGGAAAAGAAAGTGGGGGAAGAGCTTTGAGCACATGGGCACAGGAGAAAAGATCTTTAACAGAACACTAATAGTTTATGTGCCAAGATCAAGAACTGACAAATGAGACCTCATAAAATTGCAAAGCTTCTGTAAGGCAAAGGAAACTATCATTAGGACAAAGTGACACACAGCAGATTGGGGAAAGATCTTTACCCATACTATATATGATAGGGACTAATATCCAACATATACTAAGAACTCGAGAAGTTAGACTCAGAGAAAGAAATAACCCTATTAAAAATGTGGGATAGAACTAAACAAAGAATTGTCAACTGAGGAATAAAGAATGACTGAAAAGTACCTAAAGAACTGTTCAACATCCTTCATCATCAAGGAAATACAAATGAAAATAACCTTAAAATTCCACCTCAAACCAATCAGAATGGCTAAGATAAAAAACTCAGGTGAAAGGTGATGCCAGGATGTAAAGAAAGAGGAATAATCCTTTATTGCTGATGGGATTTTTACTGGCAAAACCACCCTAGAAATTAGTTTGGCGGTTCCTCAGAATGTTGGAAATAGTACTATCTGAGGACCCAGCTATACCAATCCTGGGCACATACCCAAAACATGCTCCAACATGTAATAAGAATGCATGGTCCACTGTGTTCATAACATACTTACTTATAATAGCCAGAAGCTGGAAAGAACCAAGATGTCCCTCAAAATAGGAACGGATACAGATAATATAGTACATTTACACAATGGAGTACTACTCATCTATTACAAACAATGAATTCATGAAATTCATAGGCAAATAAATGGAACTAGAAAATATCATCCTGAGTGAGGTAACCCAAGCACAAAAGAACACACATGATATGTAATCACTAAGTGAATATTAGCCCAGAAGCTCAGAATACCCAACATATAATTCACAGACCATATGAAGCTCAAGAAGAAGGATGACCAAATTGTGGATTCTTTGGTCCCTCTTAGAAGGGGGAATAACGTACCCATGGGAGGAAATATAGAGACAAAATGTGGAGCAGAGACTGAAGAAAAGGCCATTTAGAGACTGCCCCACCTCTTATACATTTACCAAACCCATACACTATTTTAGATGCCAACTATTGTATCAGGAGCCTGATATAGCTGTCCCCTGAGATGCCTGGCCAGTGCCTCACAAATACAGAGGGTGATGCTCTTATCCAAATATTGAACTGAGCACAGGGTCCCCAGTGGGGGAGATAGAGAAAGAACTCAAGGAGCTGAAGGGGTTTACATCCCTATATGTTGAACAACAATATGAACCAACTAGTACCCCCAGAGATCTCATGACCTTAATCACTAGTCAAAGAGTACACATGGAGGGATCAATGACTCTAGTCCCAGGTATTGTAGAGGATGGCCTTTTTGGACATCAATGAGATTTGAGGCCCTTGGTCCTGTGAAAGCTCATTGCCTTAGTCTAGGGGAATGCAAGGACATGGAAGCAGGAGGGGGTAGGTTTGTGAGCATGGGGAGGGGGTGAGATAGGCGATTTAGGAGTGGAAATAAGAAAATAGCTAATAAAAAATTAAAAAATAAGAAATTTATAAGAACAACAACAACAAAAAGACAAACAACATGACAACAAAATAATAAATCTTTTCCTTCTCAAGTGACATTTGGTTATACTGTTTTATCACAGCAAACCTTAATAGAGTTGGTTTCCGTGTAGTTTAAATAAAAACTTGAAAATAACATAGCTGATTGCTTAAAACAAAGTGTTTAATAATCATTCTATAGAAGTAATATATAATAAATTATAGTATGTAGCCCAGTATTATTATATACTTTATTGCAGTGCATATACACACATGTATACACATCTACTTCAATTCCAAATAAATAACATATTAATACATATTCATATTTTCAAATGATTTATGACTAAATATTAAACATTTGTATTTGCGCTGTTGGTCCCATATATATGTATTTCTGTGACACACACACACAAACACGGAACAAAAGAAGGAGATTGCTTTATCATTACATCCTTTCATCATTGGAATCCTTACTGATTCAATAGCCATGAAGAGTTGTATATTATCCTTGCTTGTATTCACTATTCTGTCAATGAAATTATAGTTCATCTTGTTGCAAGGGTTAGTATTTATTTCTACTTTGGCTGTATTTAGAATCACTTAGATGGCATATTCCTGGGTATATCCATGAGAGTAATTCCATTGAGATTTAATTGAAAAGGGGAAACTAGTAGGTAGGAAGTATCATCTTGTGGCTTAAAACTCAGATGTACTAAAAAAATGGAATGTAAATGGTGGTTTAAATAGTCATGACCCCCCCCCATATGCTGGTTTCCAACCTCAAGAAGAGCGTAACTTTATCAAAGCCTAGGGATAACTGGTAGACAAATTAGAAAACATACAATTGAAAAACAATATTGACAGACTGGTTGTTGTTGTTGTTGTTGTTGTTGTTGTTGTTTTAGACATATGAACCCTTGAATTCCTGACTCAAGGTGCACATAACCTTGACTCAGTTCAGTCTTTTATTGAGCTTATACAAGAAAATTTGGTTACACAACTTGAATTGGGTATGTGCAGGTAAATAATTCTCTATTTTTCTGTGCCCACACTTTCTTGTGACACAGAGATTTAGTTAAGAAAAAAGGGAACTCCATAGTCTCAGACATAATTTTACAGCAAGCACAAATTTTTATATCTACAGACTACAGTCTCCAGTGAGGTCAGGGGCAGCAGTACTGTGGTTACAAAGTCAGTATCTTTCAGACACATATAAGATTTCATTAAATGGCAAATATGAGGTTATATTATTCTCTCGGCAGTCTTTATAAATTTTGGACCCCATCTTTCCACCAACAAAAACATCCTCACCTAACCTGTATGGAGAATTCATAGGGGCCTGCCTCCATTGTCCTTAAACCCAAGGAATGCTTTACTAACTTTCTGGGAAATTAGCTGTATATTATTCCATTCTCAATGTTTTGATAAAAATATTATATTTTTATTATACAGAATTGAGACTAATACTGAGGGACCAGCTGTACAGAACAAGAAGAACTCATCTCTTTCTGTAGCTCTAGGTTAATTTCTTGAATTAATGAACAGCCTTCACTTTAATATTATTTGTAACATCTAACTTCTAAAAATAAAGAGGATTCATACTAGATCTTGTCAGATCACCAAATACCTGTTTAATCAAGGAAGGAAAAAAGAGAAGAAACAGTAAATAGATAAAAAGTATAATATGTGCGAAGAATAATTGCAGAAATGACATCATGAGGTACATGCACCAAAGAAGTAGGCCTTTGGGGCCTATCAGTACTCATACTGTGGCCCACAAGAGGTCAAAACCTCATACTCTGAAACATGGTACCCCTGGCAAGTTTTTCTTCCTTGTCATCAAGAGTCCCAGTCATCTTGCACTTAATGTGAGGTGTTGCCAACACCCATAGACTCCTATGTCTGAATGATTGTCCATAGAGAATAGCACTATTAGAAAATATAACTGTGACAGACAGCTAGCAGCTGGGGCCAGGTACATGGACAGAGTCCCAGTCTAACATCAACTACCCTGTCAGTCAGGCACTTGCCTGCACCCAGAGCCAGATCAGCTCGGCGGGCGGTCTCTGCGACCCTCTTGGGCAACAACTTGCTCAGGGGTCTGTGCCTGGAGTAAAATGGAGACCAACATCTTGCCTTGGGGCACCACAGACAGCTAACCAGACAGAGAAGTGTGGACTGAGAGCACCACCATCTCAGTCCAGAGAGCCCCAAGACCCACCACCATCTTGGAGCTGGTGACCTGACCAGGTCACCATAGAAAAATAAAAGAGGAGCCCAGGTCACCATAAAGATCTAACAGACAAGCCTAGATTGGTGGAAACAAAAGATCTGATTCTCAAGAGCTGGCAACTAGGCAGGCCAGGAGGAGATGGGGGGCGGGGGAGGCCAATTGCCTGTCCAGCAGCTAGCTGGGGGTGGGGAGGAGACTTGGATTGGGCCCAGCAGAGCTGAGGAGGCAATTTGGAGCCCAGTAGCAGAAACCTTCTGGTCTCCACCTCAGAAGCACAGACGCCCTCTAAGACAGCAGCACCAAACACCAGGCTCACAGGAACTTCAAACAACAACCAGTAACAACAAGACTAACTAACGCCAGAGATGAACAGATGGCACAAGGCAAATGTAGGAACGTTACTAACAGAAATCAAGGCAATATGGTAGCATCTGAACCCAATTATCCAACCACAGCAAGTCCTGGATACCCCAACACACCAGAAAAACAAAAGTTGGATTTAAAAGCAATGGTCCTGATACTGCTAGAGGAACACAAAAAGAACATAAACAAAACTCTTAAAGAAATGCAGGGGAACATGAGTAGGGTAGAAGCCCTTACAATGCAAACACAAAAATCACTTAAAGAATTCCAGGAGAATATGGATCAACAGACAGAAAGCAATAAAGCAGAAATGAAAAAAAATGACTTAAAGAAATGTAGGAGAAATTGAGTCAACAGGCAGAAGTCATGAAAGAGGAAACAGAAAAATCTCTTAAAGAATTGCAAGAAAACACAAACAAATGAAGTGAGCAAAACCATCAAGGATCTAAACACAGAGGTAGAAACAATTAAGAAATCACAAAGGGAGACAACTTTGGAGATAGAAAACCTTGTAAGAAATCAGGGGTCATAGATGCAAATATCAACAACGGAGATAGAAGTAAGAATCTCAGATGCTGAAGATACCATAGTAACCATTGACTCCACAGTCAAAGAAAATGCAAAATGCAAAAGGCTTGTAACCCAAAACATCCAGGAAATCCAAGACACAATGAGAAGACCAAATTTAAGGATTATAGGGATAGATGAGAGTAAAGATCTACAATTTGAAGGGCCAGCAAATATGTTCAACAAAATTACGGAAGAAAACTTCCCTAAACTAAAGAGAAGCCCTACAGCTGATAAACAAGGTCAGCAAAGGGGCTGGTTATAAAATCAACTCAAGCAAATCAGTAGCCTTCCTATATTCAAAGGATAAGCAAGCTGAGAAAGAAATTAGGGAAATGACACCCTTCACAATAGCCACAAACCATACAAAGTATCTTGGTGTGACTCTAACCAAACAAGTGAAAGATTTGTCTGACAAAGACTTCAGGTCTCTGAAGAAGGAAATGGAAGAAGACCTCAAAAAATGGAAAAATCTTCCATGCTCATGGGTTGGCAGGATTAATATAGTTAAAATGTCAATCTTGCCAAAAGAAATATACAGATTCAACACAATCCCCATCAAAATCCCAATTCAGTTCTTCATAGAGTTAGAAAGAGCTATTCTCAAATTCATCTGGAATAACAAAAACCCATTATAGCTAAAACTATCATCAACAGTAAAAGAAATTCTGGAGGAATCAGTATTCTGGACTTCAAGCAATACTACAGAGCAGTAGTGTTAAAAAACTGCATGGTATTGGTACAGTGACAGGGAGAAAGATCAATGGAATAGGATTGAAGACCCAGAATTGAACCCACATATCTATGGCCAATTGATCTTTGACAAAGGAACTGAAAACATCCAGTGGAAAAAAGATAGCCTTTTCAACAAATGGTGCTGGTTCAACCGGATGTCAACATTCAAAAGAATGAGAATTGATCCACTCTTAAATCCTTGTACTAATCTCAACTCCAAGGGAAACAAGGACCTCCACATAAACCAGACACACTAAAACTAGTAGAAAAGAAACTGGGGAAGACCCTTGAGGACATTGGCTCAGGGGGAAAGTTCCTGAACAGAACACCAATAGCTTATGCTCTAAGATCAAGAATTGACAAATGGGACCTCAGAAAATTACAATGTTTCTGTAAGGCAAAAGACACTGTCAAAAGGACAAAATGGCAACCAATAAATTGGGAAAAGATCTTTACCAACCCTACATCTGACAGAGGGCTAATATTCAATGTATACAAAGAAGTTAGACCCCAGAAAACCAAATAACCCTATCAAAAATGGGGTGCAGAGCTAAACAGCGACTTTTCACCTGAAAAGAAATATGTATGGCTGAGAAACACCTCAAAATGTTCAACATCATTAGTCATTAGGGAAATGGAAATCAAAACAACCCTGAGATTTCATCTTACACTAGATAGAACGGCTAAGATTAAAAACTCAGGAAATAGCAGGTGTTGGTGAGGATGTGGAGAAAGAGGAACACTCATCCACTCCTGGTGGGACTGCAAGTTGATACAACCACTCTGGAAATCAGTCTGGAGGTTCCTCAGAAAACTGGACATGATACTTCCGGAGGACCCTGCCATACCACTCCTGGGCATATAGCCAGAAGATTCTCCAGCATGCAATAAGGATACATGCTCCACTATGTTCATAGCAGCCTTATTTATAATAGCCAGAAGCTGGAAAGAACCCAGATGTCCCTCAACGGAGGAATGGATACAAAAAATGTGGTATATATACACAATGGTGTACTATTCAGCCATTAGAAACAATGAATTCATGAAATTCTTAGACAAATGGAGTGGAGAACATCATACTAAGTGAGGTAACCCAGTCTCAAAAGAATACCCATGGTATGCACTCACTTATAATTGGATATTAGCCTAGAATCATGGGACACCAAAGACACAATCCTCATACCAAATGATATCCGACAAGAAGGAAGGAGTAGACCCTGGTGCTGGAAAGGCATAAGCATCAGTGTAGGCGAATACCAGAACAGGGAAGTGGGAAGGGGTGAATGGGGGAACAGTGGGAGGGAAAAGGGCATGTGGGACCTTTGGGGGGCACAGAGAACCAGGAAATGGCAAATGAAATGTAAACATAGAATATATCCAATAAAAAAGGAAGTATAACTGTATTGGAGGAGTTGTGGCCTACTTAGAGTAAGTTTGTCATTATGCAGGCAAGGTTTTGCAATTCTATATGTGCAGACTATTACCAGTGTGATACAAACCCGCTTTCTTCCTGGCTGTTTGCAGATCAAGATGTAGAAATATTGGTTCCTCCAGCACCATAGCTGCTTATATGCTTCCTACCATAGCCATGGTGATATTGGACTGAACCTCAGAAACTGTAAGCCAAAATTATGCTCTCCTTTGTATGAGTTGCCTTGGCCATGGTACCTCTCCACAGCAATAAAGCTCTAAAAAGGAATCTGTGGCCAAGAATTCATCCTTCTGCTTCTTATCTCAGACTCATTATAAACAGCATATCACCCACTTGTTCCCATGCCTTTTGGCTGAGGTGGATTGTACCAGTCACAACATGAGCCAGAATAAATTCTTTCTCAATTTGTGTCTGTTGAAGTTTTGTAACTGTTCTGAGTAAATCAACAATATATTTATCCTTTGGAGTTTGTGTTCACCTCTACCCTTAGTAGATTATGGATCTAAAATAATCTCTGATCTCAACATATTTTTACCATGTGATTTTCCACCTCTAGAATTTGAACCTGAACAGGATGTGGTGTACATACCATTGATATGAGCAACTAAGAACCATTGCTGCCTGCAGCTACTGTGAACTGGTTCCTAGAAGAGAAGCTGAGGGATGGATAGGGAAGCTGCAAAAAGAGAACTGAGTCAAGACAACATGTTAGCAGTCATCAAGACTGAGCTTTAATTAATGTTAGTCAATATATTAGCTTGGGGAAAACCCTCCTCTCAGACTCTGAGGTGAGGTCAGGGATCTTGCTGGCCCCACTCTCAGCATGTCACCTGCTGAGTTCAGAGAACTGCAAGTCTAGCAGATCTGGAACACTTCTAGGTGGGGCTGCTATGGCTTCCAGGTGAGCAGAGGGCTGTATTGTTCTATAAAGAACAAAGTCAGGAATTTCACAGGCTGAGAACTGATGATCAGAACAGAGACTGAAAGCCCAGCTCAAACACTGGATGGGGGAAGGGACAAATTCCCCCTTTTTCATTTTTTTTCAAAAGAACCAGTGGATACATATATCCATTTAAAGACAGTGGGTGTTAATCAGTGAGGGGTAAACAGTGTCCTGAGTCCTCTTAAATGTTATATGATGTCTTTTGCAGAGGAGGGGGTAATGAGCATCCTTATTATTTAAGGACTGCCCTTTTACATCAACCCCTATGCAATCAGGTATGTTTCCAGCGAACTCAGAGCCAGAACATTTCCTTCCCTTGCAGTGCCTCGCCTTGAACCTCATACTGATGCTCATGCTTGTTTAATTAGCAAACACACATAGCTCTGAGTTCTATGTGGCTCCCTTTTTGGAGATCTATTTGGTTCTGTAAATGTCCTGTGAATATGAGCTGGCTGGCCTACACAGCAGCCCACCTTCTAGTCCTGGAAGCCATTGAGCTGTATCTGAGAGAGATCTGCTTGAAACACAAAAGAAGAGATTAAGAGGAAAAACTGCTTGGGCAGTCTCTGGAAGGTCCAAGGTATGCAATTAGATTGCAAATTCATGACTCAGGCACAAGGCCTGGCTTGCAAATTAACTGCTAGAGAACAAAGGAGCTTACCTTCCCAAATATGAAAGAAGCGGCTTTGAGAATATTTTTGAATTAGTCATACTTACCAGCTGATTCAAGGTCTCTGTTTACATGTTGTACCAGTCTTTCTGGCAGCCATCAGGCTCCTTCTTCTTTTTGGCAGAAAATAGAAACAGAATCTCTGCCCCAAATTAAAACAGGGACTGGGTCATTTCATGTATTAATTAAATGGTCTCACCATTTAACCATGGCATAAGAATTCAAAGTATCAGGATGCCAATGGTGATCTGCTGCAGACTGACCTTTAACATCAGTTTGCAGGCCACCCTCCACTAGACAGAAATTCTGATGTCAGTGTGAACATCAAAGACTTTATCTCAAACAAACAAACAAATATCAGCAACAAAAAGATATATCAAAACCCTGAACTATGTACACTAACACCCTTTTATTCTCTATTCACTATTTAAACACATCTCATTGAGTTCATTGAAACAACAATGACATTGTTACAAAAGACCATTCATTGTTCTTGAAATTCCACATAGATCCCATGGAAAATCTAGCCTCCACATTATCTTCTAGCTTTCTATGATCATTCTCAAAATCAGTTCTGTTGGGGACAAAAGCCCACATTAAGGGGCTGGAGTGCAACCATCTTACAAATCCTCCTAGATCACGTATGCAGCTGATTCAGCACCCTCCCTCATCCGCTGTTCCAGGAGTTAGCTAACCAATAAACTGACCAAATATTTAGTTACTGGAACCCTATACAGGAACTAGCTAATCAATAAATTGACCTTTACACAACCGTCCTTACCCTTGCATTCCGAGGATATTTCACCTGATTGTTTCAGATTTATTACCTTTCCCCGTTCCCACTCCTTACTGCTTAAAACCCCCTGCCCTCATTACAATAAACAGACATTGACAACGATTTTGCTTGGTCTTGCTCTCCTATCTCCCTATTCTACTTTTCAGGACCAATCCCCCTCGAACCCCACGAATAACTGAGTCCCACGGGACGGGACACAATTCATTATTCTAGTGTGTTTTTGATTACAAGTTTCCCAAATTAATAAATGTAAGTGCCTCATATATCTTATTTTTTTATAATATTTTGGTATGGATTCAGTGATAAGGCTTTACTGTCTGACATTTTAAATGCCTTTATCTCCAATTTTCAGGACTGTGGCCCTTGCTCCCAGATAATTCCGAGATCAGCTGCCACTGGCACAACTCCTGACTTAGTTCTTTCTCTGGGCTTAGCTATGCCAAAGCCAGCTACTGCTTTTCCTGAGAGCTGTGATCAGTCATTCTCCCAGCCCCTTCCAGCTTAGTTTTACCAAGCTGCTATCAAGGACCCTTTATCTTTCTATCACTGCCCACCTTTACTCTGTGGAAGAAAAACATTCAGCCTTATTTATTAATTTCAATTTTTTCAAAAAAGCACAATTGTTAGGCTCAGAATCTTTTGCCCTACTCTTATCAGCTAATCTATATCAGCCAGCCTCCAATGATCTCCTTGGTTAACTGCAGGTGGGGGAGGCTAAGGGTTCTAGTTTCCCTAAGATCTTACATGGATTCTGCTTTTTTCTTTTTCCAAAGCCTGGCCAGGGAAAAAAAGCTCCCCCCATATTTTGTATGATTAAAGGTATATAGATGTCTTACTCCAGTTTCAGAAAACCACTGAGGTCATATATGTGGCAGAGACATCCTTTCATATACTCCCAGAAAGGCCATTGCTTGAAGCTGTGGAAGTAAAACTTGGTTCCAATGGTGTCTCTAGATGTAGGAAATATTTTAAATACAGGCTGTCTCCCAAGAAAAGTTTCACAGAGAATGTAAAACCAGCCTAAAAGAGTTAAGAAGGAAAGCTGGAAGAGCAAAATACAGAATAACATAAACCAGTTGACATCAGACATGGAGCTAGATTATTTGGAAAACTTCCTTTTGGATTTAAGGCTTATTTTGCCCTAGGATTTCCTCACTATAGTCCATTTGGGAACAACAACATATATTTAAAATATATTATTTACTGTTTGATTTTATAGGAATTTGAAGTTAAGAGATTTATTTGAACTTCAGAAGGTACTTCATATTTAAAAACAGTACTGATATTATGAGAAACTAAGGTTGTGTTTAAAGTTACCCTAAGTGTATTTTGCATTGAGACTATGGGGGCCATGAATAAGTTATGATGATTTGAAAGATATGTTCCCCATATAATCAGTAATTTGAAAAAAAAATGTTAAAATTTTGCCTAGACTCTGTCTCACCGTTACCTAGCAACAGCCAGGTTTTCCTGACTCATTATAAAAGGGGCTACTTGCTCCCTTGTCTCTGTCTTGCCTTCTTCCTCTATTTCTGAGGTGTGGAGAAAAGGGGTGCCTCTGAGGGCCCATGGTGAGGCATTCCATCCCCATGAGGAATCAGCCACATTATTCAGTGCATGAGGAGGGGAGTTGAGAGGGTAGTAGAGACTGAGAATGGCAGAGAGAGAAAGAGAGGAGCATGGAGTAGAGTTGTGCCATAATATGTAAGAGATTGGAGAAAAAGGGGAGGGGAATAGGGAGAGAGGAAGATGAAGAGGGAGAGAACAGAGCTAGAGCAAGATTGACTGTAATGATTTTTCTTATATTATTTCTTATTTTAGTTCCATAAGTAGTGTAATATAAAAACTAATGATATCCCATTCACAATGTATAAGATATTATAAGTAATATATATATATATATATATATTATAAGTTATATATATATATATATATATATATATATATATAGAGAGAGAGAGAGAGAGAGAGAGAGACTTATATTAAAATATTTTGCCACTTCACATGCTGGTAATGAGCATCTTGCACATTTGGTTATCTACATCAAGAGAGGTCCCTGAAACCATTCCTTACCACTACTGGGGAAAAACACTGTCTTTTACAATCTGTATATGAATTTCATCTTTCCCCATTCATAATTAAAAATTATAACTAATGACTATTTGACTATCACATACCACTTTTTATACTTTAATCCTCACCATCTTCTTTCTGTCTTCTTTTTTATTACATGCTTTCTTTTTCTTTTATTACATTTCAAATGTTATCCCCTTTCCTCTTTGCCTCTGAAAACCCCGTATCACATACCCCCTCCCCAACTCACAAATCTACCTACTACCACTTCCCTGTCCTGGCATTCTTCTTCACTGAGGCATTGAGATTTCATAGGACCAGGGCCTCTTCTTTCCTTGATGTCCAACAAAATCATCTTCTGCTACTTAATCGGCTGCATCCGTGGATTCCTCCATGAGTATTCTTTTGAAGCCCCTGTGAGCTCTGGGGTACTGGTTAGTTGACCTCCTACAGGGCTGCAAATCCCTTGGGTCCCTTCTTTAGCTCCTCCATTGAGAAACCAATTTTAAAATAACATTTCCTCGATTTTGGTTCTTTCAACTCAGATAACTCTAGCTTGCAACACATTAATAAATCTTCAGAACAAAAATTAAAATCATTATGATACAAGTGTTTTTGGTAATATTGGGGTTTATGTTCTATTCATTTTCAATTTTACAAATTGCATACCATCCTACTTTCCATTGTGATATGCCAATGTTAATGTCATCTACTTATGTATCCTTTTATGTTAAAATTTATTCAGGTCTGATTTGCATTATTCTTTCATTTTTATTTTTGTGCAAAGATTCCTATTAATGTTTATAAGTAATGGGCAAAATGAAATTACCTTTATTGTTTATCATTAATGCTATACTTTTCTCTATAAAATATTTAAATTTTATTATATTAATACTTAATAGTTTACTGATTAAATAAATAATATTTTAAATTTTTGAATGATTTTTGTAACATATTTATGTTTCTTTCATTTGTTTTTGCTCCTACAGTCACTGGGCACTTAACTATAGTCTCTTGTTAATAGAAATAAAGGATAGTGTTGCTTTTCTACATGTATTCCATAGAGCAGTGAATGCAATGTATACATATTAAAATTTAAAACAATGTAATTTATTTACTTGAATTCTACACATATTGTTAAAAATATGAGCATATTTCAAAGAAAGTTAGCAAACTACTTGTATCTCTTTACATTTAAGATAATAAGATATGAACCATTCTTATCAAGAAAGTGATAAACCTAAATAATTCTAAATGTTATATTGTTGTATATTTTTTTCTTGTTTGATGAAGACATAACAAATATTTTACCATCACCACATTATATAATGTATAAAAAAATTACATTACTTTCATTTTTTTCCAGGTTTGCATGATCTTTGTAAGTAATATGACAAGTCAGTTGCTGACTTGCTGGATATTTATGACTGGATATTTGATTTCTACATTAGACTACTGCTAATTAGGATGATAATGTCATTTAGCCTTTAAATGCCCTTAATATGTGTGTCAGATTAAAGGATATTTTAAAAGAAGTTACTAATGAATTCTATCATTGCACTCGAATATTGTTGAGCATTAAAAAATAAGTTCTTGAGGGCCAGTGTAATAGTGGGTTAAGTCACTTGGTGTTAAGACTGACAACTGAATTTGAATTCCAAGAACGATAGATGTCAAGAGAAAAATGACTCCTGCTATTTGTCATTTGTTCTTCATTTTCCTGAAGTAGATTGTGTACACACACACACACACACACATATGTTCACACACACTTACATATAGACACACAAAACAGAGGAAAGTATACATTTTAATTCTAATAAAGGCATGAAAATTAAAATTTCTTGAACATATTTGTTTCAGTATTTTACTCAAAACAATTATATTTCAATTTCTAAATAATACTGTAAATGATACCTTTTCATTGTTGGAATTTGGTTTTGATACCCTATTTGGTGAATTTTATAAAACTAATTAACTCTGTTTTGATTGTCTGCCAGATGTCTATAAAATTAAACAGGCTTGAAAGAATAATTTCTGCTTTTACAACTAAGTATTACAAAGAAAATTTTATTCTTATTTTCTATTTATTTTATTGAGATATTTGTCACTTGTTTGACTTAATTTCCTGTATTTTAGTTCTGAAGTAAGCTAATTTGCTTATTTTTTTATTAAATGAGTACCAGAACTTAATTCTTAGCAAACATTTAATTATTTTAATGTCTTCATTCAATGTTATTTTGCAATTATATCTTAAAATGCATTTGTTTTTTTTTGTCATGATTAATTGTAGCAGAGGTCTATCTATTTTAGTATTTTTAATGAACAAGTAATAATTTGCTCACTCCAGTTTTGTCTTCCCCCCAACTTTAAGCCGTACTTGATAACTAGTGGGCCATTAACAGAGTTAATAAACATGAAATCGGTACATGAAAGACCATAAGAGACTTACATATTCTAAATATTATCATTAATATATTCTATTATATTAGGTTATTATCTTCATTATTATCACTCTTAATTGTGTTTTTTGCTGTTGTTGATCTTAATATTGTTCATTAGCATTGTTACAAATGCAGACATAAGAAGTTTGAACCTATCATTTCATTGAGCAATTCCTTTCCACTCTTACAATTAAGGTTTAATGTATTTAACCACAGGTTTTCACAAATCCTGTTTCAATCCTGGAATTAATTTGCATACAAAATAAAACACATTAACTACAGTTTTTCTACCTGGTATCTTGTAGTCAGTTGTCTATTTTGCATATATGAGTAAACAAACTTTGAAACTGTTAAATATCATTGTTTCCTTCTAAGAAGGAAAATCAAATTCCACTCTTTTATTTATTTTATTTTTTATACTATAGAATAGAGTTTATTTATGGCATAGGAGGAGAGATAAGGGAAGATGCAAGGAAAGGCAGAGAGAAGGAGAGAGTAGAGAAGGAGAGGCTGGCCTTGATCATGTGGAAAGAGGGGGGAAGGGAAAGAGGAGAGAGGAGAGCCCAAGAGTGCAAGAGGTAAGAGAGAGATACAAGAGAGTAAAAGCAAATTCCACTTTTTTAAACAAGAAAATAGAACTTTAGATAAATGACCATGTGTGTAATCTTTAAAATTTTAATCTGATTTTGAAATTACAGTAGACTAAATTCATTGGATCACAAGTATAAGTATCTACACATGTATTCTTGACTAAAAGTCAGCCAATTTTGCAAAGTGACAGCTTTAAAAGTTATTATTACCAGTTTGTCTACTGTAGCAAGTTACCTTAAATTACAACAAAATCCTGGGAAACAAGACTGAATAATATCTGTTATATAAATACCCTATTCTTTACCAACTCCTACCTTTGTGCTTTTAAAATCATAAACAGCTCTCTTCTGTGCCAGACAAAATATGGAAGAATTGTCAACCCAGTTTCTGTAGTGTATCCTTGGTCCACCTTCTGGTCATTCTGTCATGTTCTGATTTGTGGTCATTTAGTAAGTGGCAATAATTTCCACCAAGGCGTCAGCAGAATTACAGTCTGTAAGGAGTAAGCAGAGAGTAGGACTTTTGAGAGAGGTAGTGCTGGGCTACAGATGTCTTTCAATATTTCCAAACAAAAAAAAATCATTGTCTATGAATATTACAGTGGTAAATTCTTGCATGAAGTGTAATCTTTGGGGACTGGAAGAAATATCCCAGTGTAAAAGTTACATCAAGGAAAAATATACTACCTTCATATAAAGATCTTGGAGATTCAAGAGTGATTGATCTCTACTCATAGATGTTGTCACCTTTGGAAACATTGCTGTAGTTTGGTGGAATCTAAAATGACATGTCAGCCAGCTCCTGGATCATCTTGCCACTTTTGGAGAGGTGCTTTGAGAATTTTTTTTTTCTCAAGCAGACTTTACTCTTTTCTGTGGAAATGCTGGCTTCTTTCTCTGTCTGTGGGTTGGAGTACATAGATGGGGAGACTCGTGCTGGCATCCATTAGGCTGCTTCATGCTGTCCCTGTGGCTGCTGCTGGGGTTGCAGCTGAGTCTGGCCACTGGTGTCTCGCTCTTGCTGAAAGTAAATTGGGTTTTTCAGGTTTATTACAATATTTTATTGATTTGTTTCCACATCAAATTAATTTACACTCTTTCATCTAACAAAAATATAAATTTAATATTAATTTAAAAATAATCTTTGTCTTTATAGTTTTTAAAAAATATAATTTTATTTTGTGTTTCCTTTTTTATTTCATATATTCTATATTTACATTTCATTTCCCTTTTTCTGGTTCCCCACCCCACAAAGGACCCACATGCCCTTTTCCCTCCCCCTGCTCCCTCATACACCCCTTCCCACTTCCCTGTTCTGGTATTCCCCTACACTGATGCTTTGAGCCTTTACAGCACCAGTGTCCACTTCTTTCTTCTTGTCAGACATCATTTGGTATGTAAATTGTGTCTTTGGTGTCCCAAGATTCTAGGCTAATATCCACTTATCAGTGAGTGCATACCATGGGCATTCTTTTGAGACTGGGTTACCTCACTTAGTATGATGTTCTCCAGCTCCATCCATTTCTCTAAGAATTTCATGAATTCATTGTTTCTAATGGCTGAATAGTATTCCATTGTGTATATATACCACATTTTTTTATCCATTCCTCCATTGAGGGACATCTGGGTTCTATCCAGCTTCGGGCTATTATAAATAAGGCTGCTATGAACATAGTGGAGCATGTATCCTTATTGCATGCTGGGGAATCTTCTGGTATATTCCCATGAGTGGTATGGCTGGGTTCTCCAGAAGTATCATGTCCAGTTTTCTGAGGAACTACCAGACTGATTTCCAGAGTGGTTTTACCAGCTTGCAGTCCCATCAGGAGTGGATGAGTGTTCCTCTTTCTCCACATCCTTGCCAACACCTGATGTCTTCTGAGTTTTTGTGTTTCCTTTTGTATTTCATCTAAAATATGCTTTTTCTTTAATATAAGGTCATTCTTAGTATTTACTTTAGATTTCCAGTTTCTAATTATAAGCATTTCCAATCATAAGGATTTTATTTCCACCATTCATTCTCTTCTACTCTCCTTCTCCCTGTACTGGCTGGTTTTGTGTGTGAACTTGACACAGGCTGGAGTTATCAAAGAGAAAGGAGTTTAAGTTGAGGAAGTGCCTCCATGAGATCCAGCTGTGTGACATTTTCTCAATTAGTGATCAAGGCAGGAGGGCCCCTTGTGGGTGGTACCATGCCTGGACTGGTAGACTTGGGTTCTATAAGAGAGCAGGCTGCCCAAGTCAGGGGAATGCAAGCCACTAACTAATATCCCCTCCACAGCCTCTGCATCAGCTCCTGCTTCCTGACCTGCTTGAGTTTCAGTCCTGACTTCCTTTGGTGATGAACAGCAGTGTGGAAGTGTAAGCTGAATAAACCCTTCTCTCCCCAGCTTGCTTCTTGGTTATGATGTTTGTGCAGGAATAGAAACATTGACTAAGACACTCCTTCATTACCTCTTCTTTCTCTGCCTTTCCCTCTCCTTCCTTTCCTTGTGCCACTGAGACTCAAATCCAAGCTTGCTCATATTAGGTATACATCTTATCATTGAACTGTGATTCCAAACTTATTTTCTAATTTAATCCTTGATTCAAACATGGATATCCACAGTGATCAAATTTAAACCCCTGGATAGTATATTCACTCTTATCCCAAAACACACATGTAGAGAAAGCATTTTTTAACGGCTCTCAATATTCCCATACCGTGAAAGTAAAAATTGCTTATGTTTTGATTTTGTTTGTTACATTGCATCATCCCTTATAACTTTATATTCAAGACTTTTGGAGTGTTTTGTTTATGGATAATTATTAAAGATTGCCATTGCCAATATGAACAAAATTTCCCAGACAGAAATTATACCATCAACTGAACTTTCTATGAGGCTGAACAAGTGATAGGAGCCTGATACAACTGTCTCCTGAGAGGCTCTGCCAGAGCCTGACAATTACAGGGGTGGATACTCACAGCCAACCATTGGACTGGAGCTTGGGGCCCTCAATTGAGGAGTTAAAGAAAGTACTGAAAGAGCTGAGGGAGTTTGCCACCCAAAAGGAAGAACAGTGTCAAACAACCAGACCATCCCCCTTCCCCAAGAACTCCCAGGGGCTAAACCACCAACCAAAGAGTACACATGGAGAGAACCATGTAGCCAGCCACATATGTAGCAGAGGACAGACTTTTCAGGCATCAATGAGAGTAGAGGGCCTTGGTCCTGTGTCTTAATGATCCAGTGTAAGGGACTATCAAGGAGGGGAGGCAGGTGTGGGTTGGTTGGTTGGGGAACACCCACATAGAAACGGTGGGAAAGAGGATGGAATAGGGTGTTTCTGGGGGTAGGATACAGGAAAGGAGATAATATTTGAAATGTAAATAAAGAAAAATCCAATTAAAAAAAAGTCTTCACAAGGTTTACTCCCAGTCCTTTTAATAACTGTTATTACAAACTCTTTAGAATAATTAAATAATTCAATTTAATGGTCAATTAAAATCATGTTCTTGTTATATTTGACTCTAGATTATCACAGATACATACATCCTGAGTATATTATTGTTCAAATATGCTAGAGACCGTCTTCAAAAACTCCAGAGACTCATAGAATATGACATTTAAAGATAATTTCATTAATTTAAGGATTTTTTTTAACATTGAACTTAATGAATGTAGAGAGTTTTTTCTGTTGCATGTCCACAGCCCAATTAAAATTAAGCCTAAGCTATCTTTAGCCCTCTAAATAGCCATTCCTTTTCAATCTTTATAATTGACTTAATATATTGTGATGTAATAGTTGTACCTTCTGGAATGTATTAGCAAAATTATACTTTTCCAACTAAAATTCTAAAATTGCCATCTGATACCATGTGAAATTTTAATAGAGGTTTCTATTGCTTTAATTCAACCTACACATTTAGTATTTCTACCAAAGCATAATATATACGTCTTCTCTTTTTTTTTTTTTTTGAAATTATTTTCTTTTATTGGATATATTCTTTTTTTTTGATTTTTTTTATTGTATATATTCTATATTTACAATTCATTTCCCTTTTTCTGGTTCCCCACCCCCAAAGGTCCCACATGTCCTTTTCCCTCCCCCTGCTCCCGCATCCACCCCCTCCCACTTTACTGTTCTTGTACTCTCCCACAATGATGTTTTGGTCCATTCTAGCACCAGTGTCCACTCCTTTCTTCTTGTGAGACATCACTTGATATGTGATTTGTGTCTTTGGTGTTCTAAGCTTCTAAGAATTTCATGAATTCATTGTTTCTAATGGCTGTATAGTACGAGGGAGTTTGCCACCCAAAAGGAAGAACAGTGTCAAACAACCAGACCATCCCCCTTCCCCAAGAACTCCCAGGGGCTAAACCACCAACCAAAGAGTACACATGGAGAGAACCATGTAGCCAGCCACATATGTAGCAGAGGACAGACTTTTCAGGCATCAATGAGAGTAGAGGGCCTTGGTCCTGTGTCTCAATGATCCAGTGTAAGGGACTATCAAGGAGGGGAGGCAGGTGTGGGTTGGTTGGTTGGGGAACACCCACATAGAAACGGTGGGAGAGAGGATGGGATAGGGTGTTTCTGGGGGTAGGATACAGGAAAGGAGATAATATTTGAAATGTAAATAAAGAAAAATCCAATTTAAAAAAAGTCTTCACAAGGTTTACTCCCAGTCCTTTTAATAACTGTTATTACAAACTCTTTAGAATAATTAAATAATTCAATTTAATGGTCAATTAAAATCATGTTCTTGTTATATTTGACTCTAGATTATCACAGATACATACATCCTGAGTATATTATTGTTCAGATATGCTAGAGACCGTCTTCAAAAACTCCAGAGACTCATAGAATATGACATTTAAAGATAATTTCATTAATTTAAGGATTTTTTTTAACATTGAACTTAATGAATGTAGAGAGTTTTGTCTGTTGCAGGTCCACAGCCCAATTAAAATTAAGCCTAAGCTATCTTTAGCCCTCTAAATAGCCATTCCTTTTCAATCTTTATAATTGACTTAATATATTGTGATGTAATAGTTGTACCTTCTGGAATGTATTAGCAAAATTATACTTTTCCAACTAAAATTCTAAAATTGCCATCTGATAACATGTGAAATTTTAATAGAGGTTTCTATTGCTTTAATTCAACCTACACATTTAGTATTTCTACCAAAGCATAATATATACGTCTTCTCTTTATATAGCTATGTTTATGGATGTTTACTTGTCATTGACCACTTTTCTTAGAGCTACTTAATGTGGGCTGAACACGTTATGATTATTTGTAAACCTTTATTTAAATTTAATTTTTCATGAACTTCTCAAGCCTAACACCTGCCAGTTTATTTGCTGGCCAGCTCTTTAGATTACTATGACCTTCTGTCTGACCTCTGTTATTACCCAGCCATCACATCCTAACATATACAGGTACAATGCAGGAAAATATGTCCTTTTCCCTATGACCGTACCTAATTATTACAAGACCTTGATGGGAGCAGAAAGTCTGACCACATATAAACACATTTGAAGATATGTAGTCATCTGAATCCAGGAATTCGGATTAAAATTGGCAACATATATCATGTAAATTCATTAGAAAAATAGTATTAAACAGTTTATAATATAATTCACATGCATTTTTATATGTTCAACAGATAGACAATGTGTAATATAAAGGCTATTTTACTTTAAATTTTCTCCTGTGTTATTGAGTGTTGCTCTTTATTCAAGTGTTATCTGCTTTCTTTTCCACAACTGTTTGAGGTACCAGACATTATCAGTCATTTTCTGTTCATCTAAACATCAGCAAGGATATCTTGAGACTGATAGATGTTGAATGGCTTTAAGGTACATGTTTATATTTTTAATGCAGCTTCTGAGTTGGGAGGGGGATTCATTCTCAGAAAAATAGACATTGGAAATACCAAATGAATCTGCACTGCTATTTTTCAGAAAGCATTGCAATTACAAGTTTGTTAATACAAATATAACAATGTGTGTTTTGGTATTTTCAAATTGTCTAGGAAATTTCAGAACAGGATACTTCATTATTCTTTTTGTCCTTGATGTTCTTCATAGAAAAAAATCCTTCCTGACTGAAGTAAGGACATAACAGTAGAATTTCTCCTAAGAAGAGTGCAAACAGCTGGGCTGTGGTGGCGCACACCTTTAATCCCAGCACTTGGGAGGCAGAGGCAGGCAAATTTCTGAGTTCGAGTCCAGCCTGGTCTACAGAGTGAGTTCTAGGACAGCCAGGGCTACACATAAAAACCCTTTCTCGAAAAACCAAAAAAAAAAAAAAAAAGAAAAAAAAAGAAACAAATCTACAATCTAAAAGAATTTCTAGTATTTTAATCAGATAAATTCCAGAGAGAGTTGCAAATATAAACATATACTTGTAAAAATTAAACATTTATATGTAACTGATAATTACATTGATAAGTAAGAAATGACTGTTAAACGAATTTGTGAAATAATAGAAAAAGTTGTGTTTAACTTTTTTGCCTTCTTTATTTTTTATAAATATTTTTATTAATTATTTTCCTACACTCCATATTTTATTCACCACCCTGACAACACCTGTCTACCCTCTAACTGTTCCACATTCCATACCTCCTTCCCAACCCCTGTGTATACATGGATGTTCCTAGCCCCCATCCCACATAAACTCTAAACTCCATGGGGCCTCAAGTCTCTTGAGGGCTAGGTGCATCAGCTCTGAATGGACACAGACCCAGCAATCCTCTAATGTGTGTGTGCTAGGGGCCTCATACCAGTTGGTACATGCTGCCTGTATGGTGGTCCATTGTTTGAGAATCCTGGGGAGTCTAGATTAATTGAGATTGCTGGTCCTCCTTCAGGGTGGCCCTTAGCTTCATTAAACCTTCTCTAATTCAATATCAGAGGTCAGCTGCTTCTGTCCATTGGTTGGTGCAAATATCTGCATCTGACTCTTTTAGCTGCTTGTTGGGTCCTTTGGAATGCTATCATGCTAGGTTCCTTTTTGTGTGTGCTCCATAGCTTCAGTAGTAGTGGCAGGCCTTGTGGCCACCCTTTGCGCTGGATTCCACTTTGAGTCTATCACTGGACCTTCTTTTACTTGGACTCCTCTCCATTTCCATCCCTATAACTCTTTTAGACAGGAACAATTACAGGCCAGAATTATGAATGTGGGATATCCCCCCTCTCCCTCATTTGAAGCACTGTCTTCCTGTTGGATGTAGGCTATATAAGTTCCCTCTCCCTACTGTCAGGCATTTCATCTAAGATCCCTGCCTTTTAATCCTGTGAGTCTCTCACCTCCCAGTCCTCTGTTGCATTCTGGAGGGTACTCCCAACCTCCTATCTCCTGAGGTTGCCTGTTTTTATTCTTCTGCTGGCCCTCAGGGCTTTGGACCTTTTCTCTCCACCAAAGTCAGATCAAGTTCCCCTCTCCTCACTTTCTACCATCTCTCCCCCTCTTCCCAGCCCCTTCTTTCCCTCCCAGGTTCCTCCCTCCCTCCTCACTTATAATTAGTTTCTTCTCCCTCCCAGGTGGGACTGAAGTATCCTCACTTAGACACTTCAGCTTGTCGAACTTATTGAGTTCTGTGGACAGTTTCTCTGGCATTCAAATTTTTTTTTGGCTAATATCTACTTATTAGTGATTATACACAATACATGCCCTTTGGGGTCTGAGATACCTCACTAAGGTTGATATTTTCTAGTTCCATCCATTTGCTTGCAAAGCTTTGGATGTCCTTGTTCTTAATAGCTGGTATATTCCCAAGAGTAGTATAGCTGGGCTTTCTGGAAGATCTATTTCCAATTTTCTGAGGAATCTCTATATTGACTTTCAGAGTGGTTGTACCAGTTTGCAATCCCACCAGCAACGGAGGAGTGTTTCTTGTTCTCACATCCTCTCCAACATGTTTCATCACCTGATGTTATGATCTTAGCCATTCTGATTGGTATAAGGTAGAATCTCAGGGTCATTTTTAGCTTGCATTTCTCTGATCACTAAGACTTTGAACATTTCTAGGTGCTTCTCAGTCATTTGAGATTCCTCAGTTGTGCAATATCCATTTAGTTCTATACACGATTTTTTGATTGGGTTCTTTGAATTTTGGGTGATTAGCATCTTGAGTTCTTTATCCATTTTGAATATTAGCTCTCTATGAGATATGAGGTTACTGAAGATTTTTGCCAATTCTGTAGGTTGCCAATTTGTCTTATTGGCTATGTCCTTTGCCATGTAGAAGCTTTCCAGATTCATGAGATCTCATTTATCAATTCTTGATCATAGAGCATGTACCATTGGAGTTCTGTTTAGCTAGTTTCCTCCTATGCCAATGAGTTCAAGGTTCTTTCCCACTTTCTATTCCATTAGATTCAGTGTATCTGGCTTTATATTGAGATCCTTTGTCCACTTGGACTTGGGCTTTATATAAGATGACAAATATGTTTCTATTTTAATTTTTCTACAGTCAGAACAGCACCATTTATTGAAGATGAATTCTGTTTCCCATTGTATATTTTTGGCTTCTTTGTCAAAGACTAGGTGTCCATAATTGTGCGGTTTTATTTCTGGATCTTCAATTCTATTCCAATGAACAATGTTTCTGTTTCTGTACCAGTACCGTGTAGTTTTTAATCACTATTGCTCTGTAATAAAGCCTGAGGTCAGGGATGGTGATTCCCCCAGCAATTCTTTTATTGTTAAGAATTGTTTTCACTACTCTGGATATTTTGCCTTTCCAGGTGAATTTGAGAATTGCTCTTTTTCATGTCTTTGAAGAATTGTGTTGGGATTTTGATGGATATTGCATTGAATCTACAGATCACCTTCAGTAGGATGGCCATTTTCACTATGTTCATTCTTCCAATACATGAACAAGGAAGATCTCTCTGTTTGCTGAGATATTCTTTGATTTCTTTCTTGAGATACTTGAAGTTATTGTCATACAGATCTTTCAATTGTTGGGTTAGAGTTACCCCCAAGATATTCTTTATTATTTGTGGCTATTGTGAAGGGAGTTCTTTCTCTGCCTGTTTATCACCTGTATAAAGGAAGGCTACTGATTTATTTGAGTTATTTTATATCTGGCCACTTTGCTGAAGTTGTATCACAGCTGGCGAATTTCTCTGGTAGAATTTTGGTGGTTGCTTATACATATTATCATAACATCGTCAAATAGTGATACTTTTATTTCTTCTTTGCAAAGTTGTATCCTATTGATGTTTTTTGTTGTCTTATTGTTCTAGCTAGCATTTCAAGTGCTATACTAAATAGAAAAGGGAAAAGTGGCCATCCTTCTCTTGTCTCCAATTTCAGTGGGATTGCCTCAAGTATGCCTCCATTCAATTTAATATTGGCTGTTTGTTTGCAGTAAATTGTTTTTATTATGTTTAGGTATGGGCCTTGAATTCCTGATCTCTCCAATACTTTTAATATAAAGGGGTGCTTTATTTTGTCAAATGCTTTTTCTGCATCTAAGGTGATGATCATGTGATTTTTTTCTTGGTTTATTTGTATAGTGGATTACTTTAATGCATTTTTGTATATTATACCAACCTTGCATCCCTGAGATGAAGCTTACTGGATTGTATTAAATTATAGTTTTGAGGTGTTCTTGGATTCAGTTATTAAGAATTTTATTGAGTATTTTTGTATTGATATTCATAAATGAGTTTGGTCTGAAGTTCTCTGTTGGCTGGGTCCTTTAGAGTAATTGGGGCTTTATAAAACAAGTTAGGTACTGTTCCTTCTCTTTCTATTTTATGGAATAGTTTGAGGAAAATTGATAATAGGTATTCTTTGAAAGTCTGGTAGAATTCTATACTAAATCCATCTATCTCTGGGCTTTTTTTTTTTTTTTTGGTTGGGAGGTTCTAATAACTTCTTCTATTTTCTTGTGTGATATAGGCCTGTTTAGATAGTTTATCTGTCCTTGATTTAACTTGGTATGTTGCATCTGTATAGGAAATCATCCATTTCTTCTAGATTTTCCCATTTTGTTCAGTATAACCTTTATAGTAGGATCTGATGATTTCTTGAATTTCCTCCATTTCTTTTATGAGTCCCTTTTCATTTTTGATTTTGCTAATTTGGGTACAGCCTCTTAGCACTATAGTTAGTTTGGCTAGACGTTTATTTATCTAGTTGATTCTCTCAAAGAACCAGCTTCTGTTTTTATTGATTGTTTGTATTGTTTTGTTTTTGTCCATTTGGTTGATTTCCGCCCTGATTTTGACTATTTTCTGCCTTCTGCTTCTCTTGGAAAAGTTTGCTCCTTTTTGTTCTAGAGCTTTCAGGTGTGCTGTTAAGTTGTTTTGTGTAAGATTTCTCCAGTTACTTTACCAGGACTTGCAATGCTATGAACATACTTCTTTGCTCTGCTTTCATTGTATCCTGTAAATTTGGATATGATGTGTCACTATTTTCATTAAATTCCAGGAAGTCATTAATTTCTTAATTTATTCCCTGATAGGGGTTATTGTTGAGTAAAGAGTTGTTCAGTTTCCAAGTGTATGTGGGCTTCCTGTAGTTTTTGCTGTCCTTGAATACCAAGTTTAGGCCAGGATAATCTGATAGAATGCATGGGATTATTTAAAATTTATTGTATAGGTTGTGGGTTGGTTTGTAACCAATTATATGCTCAATTTTTGAGAAGGTACCATGAGGTGCTGAGAAGTGCCCAGAGCCAGCCCTGGCAGAGGTGTTTCTTCTTGGTTCGTCCTGAGGCAGGGGAGGGGCGAAGAGCATCTGCAAGGGTAAGACTTTTTGTCTTACAAACTTCTGGGGTAAGTATTTGTCTTTCTGAAAATTTAGGGCTGCTGTATGATAAAAGATTTACTTATCTAAGTCTGTGTTACTATGCTAATGTAGCTGACCTGCCTTCTGTGTTCCTATGCAGCCAGAGACTGCAGTCTCAGGCATTTAACACGTCATCCTAAAACAGCAGGAGATTAAGGAAAGTATTAGTTGCTAGAGCCTGTTTCCTATTGTCCAGATGCCTCTTTCTTGTCAGTCTAGGGGAAGTTAGGAGAAATAAGTTTTTATTTAACCAGGAGAAGAGAATAGCACTTGGAGAAAGAAAAAACTTCTACATAAGTGAATATGCATAATCTCACATAAATTCATGCATACATATTTCCAGGCAAAATCAGTTGGGCCCAGCTTGCATGTATTCTCACAATTTCATACTTACACATACACACACATGCATACATTCTCACAATTACATTCTTACACACACATCCATACTTACATATGCATATGGAGCAAAAGAACAAGCACTGGTGCAGAAAAAAACTCATCCTGGATGAAAAATGGACTCCAATATTTATTGCATCGAGAAAGACAAAGCTTCCACACTTTTAATGATAAATGAGTTAAATCAATATTTGTAAGAAAAAGGCTTTGTTTCTCTTAAAAAGACTAAACCTTTCTTGGCCTTGCCATGTGACCTGTTCTGTCCCATGGTAAAGAGAAACCTACCTGCTCCTTCTGCTCTCTGCAACATCTTATTTCCTCTTTTCCCTCTGCCTCTTGCTCACTGTGCTCTTAGTTATTTTATGCTACTGATAGTTTCTAAGTTTTTCCACTCTGCATTTTTCTTCTAATCTTGTTCCCTTCTGACTAAGAACTTCTCCTCAGTTCAGTTCTTCTCTCAGCTCTGTTCCTATCACTAAATTAATCTAGCTAGATGGCTATCACTTATCTTCTCTACAGGTTCATAGAAAGTTTAAAACCATAACTAAGTTATACGTGAAGTTTTGTATAGATAAGTCTAGTCAATATTTTATTTTCTGTCCTAACACTTATAATAAATACTAGTTCCCTTTTTATGACCTTTGGCTAATTGTTTTACAACCTTTTGTAATGTGCTCTGAGTAGGAGAAAGTCTGGCTGCTATCTAAGAGCAATTAACTGGTGACACTTGGGAGACTGGCAGAGTTCTCATCACAGTTTTGACTACCAGAAAAGATCCTAGTAGCAGTCCCATTATAAAAGAACTTAATAATCACAGATATAATTTTAGAAATACTTATAGGATCATCATTAAAATGTAAGTCACCTATTTGTCCATATAGCATCACTATAAGACAGTATATCTTCATGGATCTACAGAGATCTGCTCCAAAGGGGTGTGCTATTACTTACTGATTATTCTACATGTTTAATAATAATAGGAAAAGCATATTAATAACAGGAATCTTTCCTAAAATTAGTCTCTCACAGTCTTGATGAATGTGGGCTCACCTGTTGCAGATTATATAATAATCAGAAGCAGGTATTTCAGGATGGTCACCTGCTAGTATATTAGCTTGTCCTATTATGGCTCCCAACAAAGAAGGTGTATTTTTTTTGTTTTGTTTTGTTTTGTTTTGTTTTGTTTTGCTTTGTTTTAGGGTGAAATGTTATGTAGATATCTGTGAAAACCATTTGGTTCATAACCTCTCTTAGATTCATTGTGTCTCTGTTTAGTTTTTATTTCAATGACCTGTCAAATGGTGAGAGTGGAGTTGTTGAAGTCTCCCACTATTATTGTGTGGTGTTCAATGTGTGTTTTGAGCTTTAGTAAAGTTTCTGTTTTGAAAGTAGGTGTGCTCCCATTTGGGGCACAGACGCTCAGAATTGTGAGCTCATCTTGGTGGATTTTCCCCTTGATAAATATGAAGTGTCCTTCATCACACTTGATAACATTTGGTTGAAAATATATTTTATTGGATATTCATATGGCAACTCCTGCTTGTTTCCTGGAATCATTTGCTTATAAGAAGTTTAAGTTTTTCCATCCTTTTATTCTGAGATAGTGTCTGTCTTAATTTTTTAGGTGTATTTCTTATATGCAACAAAATGCTGGATCTTGTTTGTGTATCCAGTCTATTAGATTATGTCTTTTTACAGGTTAGTTTAGTCCATTAATACCGAGAGATGTTAAAGAGAGATGACAGTTGGTTCCTGATATGGTTATTTGTAAGTGGCTTTTTATGCTTGTGGTCCTATTATTTTGGCTTTGTTGTGAGATGTTTTGCTGGGTATAGTAGCCTAGGCTAGCATTTGTGTTCTCTTAGAGTCTACATGACCTCTGACCAGGCTCTTCTGGCTTTCATAGTCTCTGTTGATAAGTGTGATGTAATTCTGATGGTCTGCCATTGTATGTTACTTGACTTTTCCTTTGCAACTTTGAATACTCTATCTTTTTTCTGTGGGTTTAATGTTTTGATTATTATATGATGAGAGGATTTTATTTTCCAGTCCCATTTATTTGGTGTTCTATAGGGTTCTTGTACTTTTATGGCTATCTCTTTCTTTAGGGTGGGGAAGTTTTCTTCAATGATTTTATTTAAGATATTTTCTTGTACTTTGAGCTTAGAATCTTTGTTCTTTTTTTTCCGGTTATTCTTAGATTTGTTCTTTTCATTCTGTCCTGAATTTCCAGGATGCATTGCGTAAGGAGTTTTTTATGCTGTGAGTTTTCTTTGACACTTGTATCAATCTCTTCTATGGTATTTTTTATACCTGAAATTCTCTCTTCTATCTCTTGTATTCTGTTGGTGATACTTGCATCTGTTGTTCCTGACCTTTCCCCTAGGTTTTGCATTTCCAGGCTTGCCCTCATTTATTTCTTTTTTATTGTTTCTACTTCCACTTTTAGGTCTTGAATCACTTTATTCAATTCTTTCAGCTGTTTACCTATGTTTTCTTGTATTTCCTTCAGTGAGTTATTGATATACTCCTTAAAGGACTCTATTAATTTCATGAGATAGGATTTTAGGACAGGTTCCTCATTTTTATGTGTATTGATGTATTCAGGCCTTGCTGTTGTGGGAGAACTGGTTTCTGGTGTTGCCCCTGTATTTTTGCTTCTGTTGCTTTTGGTCTTGTGCTTGCCTTTTGCCATCTGGATATCCCTGGTGTTTGTTGATCTTGTTGACTATCTGGAAACTGTCTCTTTTGTCTCTGGGTTGTTTCAGGTCTTCTAGTAGGCCTTCAACCTTGGCTGTAGCATTCCACTTGTTGTGCCTTCCAAATGGGGACTCTTCACAGAGGCAGAGAAACTGATTGTTGCTCTGGCTGCAATAGATCTCCTGGGAGGCCTTCAGACTGTTGGGGCTTCAGTGGAGCAGTCAAGCTTTTGTCCAAAGGCTCTGCAGCTGATCCTCAACTGTTCTGAGTGTAGTGGATCCTCAACTGCCCTGAGTAATGTGGTCTTCAATTGCTCTGAATGCAGCTGGTCCTCAACTGCTTTGAATGCAGAGGGTCCTCAACTGCTGTAAGTGCAGCAGATCCTCAAGTGCTCTGAGTGCAACAGGTCCTCTGGGATGGGTCAGGATATTGTCTTCAAGAGAACAGACCAGCTAAGATTCTGCACCAGCAGGAAGGATCTAGCAGGCGTGGTGGAAGGGATGGAATGGAGGTGGTATTCAGAGGTCAGTTGTTTTGGTGGGACATGGGTCTCACATCCACCGTGCTGCCAGAGCAGCTCTGGGACTCCAGAGGGGAGTGAGGGTGTTCTTACCAACTATTCTGAGTGCAGTAGGTCTGCTGGGATGTGTCAGGATCTTTATGTTTAGTGTTTAACATTCAGTTTAACAAAAACTTGTATATCTTTTGTATTGTAATAACTTGTTCCTGAAAGTCAAGCAGATAATCTTATGAAAAAGAGCAAGTTTCCAAAAGATGAAAAGCAGTTGGCTTTACTGTTTGATAAAAGGATTTGACAAATAAAATTATATCACAATCTATAGCAACAAAAGTTAAGTTTTATTAAACACAGGTACACAAACTGTTCTTAAGTCTATATGATATTGTCTCACAGCTTCTTCTATAGTATCTGTAGCCTCTATTCTTCTTATTTCACATCAATAATCTGCAATATCCAATTCAAAGGTTTTAGAATCATTTGAACTGTGAATATTCTTTCATTTGAAAGGGAACTCATCATATAGTGGTTAAGAATCTCTTATCTGGTTTGCACACTAGTGAATCATTATTATAAACTCTTTTTGCAAAAGAACTTGCTCTTGCCTGTTCTACACCACCTCATTGTCCTCCACAAAAACAATGATACATACAGTCTTCTTTTGTGGGATTTTTATACATTTCTGTTTGCTGTAGATTTTTGTGCAGTTATTCTTATATCATTGTCAACATCTTAGATCTTACTTTTTGCCTCTTCCTGCTCATCCTGTAGTTGGATGATATCTGTAGCCTTTGCTTCTTCACTTCTCTCCTTATTCCTTAGAAGCAGAACACTATTTTTATGACTTTCTTCATTTTCTTTTCCTTTTGTTAAAAATAGACTTACTCTTTATGTAATGTATTTTTATTATGAATTTTATATCTTCTACTGTTCCTTTTTTCCATGTTCCCATTCCATATGGATTGACTTCCTTTCTGTCTGTCAGTAGAAAAGAATTGGCTTCTAAGTGATAATGATAAAACATTACAAAATAAAAACTAAGGAAAAAAACCAAAATTTATTACACTGAAATTAGACAAGATAAAGCAATAAGGTGAAAAGAGCACAAGAGATCCTGAAATATTGAAAAACTAATTTGATCACATTACAAAAGAATCACTTAAAAACATTTAACTGAAAGACAAAATATCTCTAAATATACCCGTTGAATATCTGCCCCAGCCGTGTACATGCAGCCTCAGTTTCTGTAAGTTCATATGGTCTTTGATCATATTGATTTAGAAGTTCTTATGTCCTTGCTGTCCCTCCCATCTCTATGGTATTTACAATCATTCTGCCTTTTCTCCATTGGGATTCCCTGGAGTCTCATGAGAAGGAATTGATGAGGACATTCTATTTAGTGCCAATTGTTCCTAAGTCTCTTTCTATATAATGTTTTGCTATGAATCTCTGTATTCATTTCTATTAGCTGCATAAGAAAACATCTATAATAATGGCTGAGCAAGGTACTAATTTTTAAATGTAGATAACATCATAAATTTAAGATGGTTATTTTATAACCATTTTTAGTAGTATTTGCATTTAACCAATTTCTTCAGGTATCTAGCTTCAGGTTCTTAGTAACCCAAGCAGTATCTGAATGGTTTCTAATACATGATATATGCCTATGTAAAATGAGATATTGGTTACTTCCACAAACTTGTACCACCATTGAATCAGAATAAGTTGCAAGAGGGAAACAATTTTTAATCAGAGGATTTCTGGCTGTATTAGTGTTATGTATAAATATATATATATATATATATATATATATATATATATATATATGAATTTTCTACTTCATACATTAGGTTTCCATACTACTTATCTAATTGCTCTTAATTTTAAGTATCTCATCTGGTATTTCTTTCCTCATATCCTCTTTCCCATCCCTACTCATTTTATACACCAATTTTATCCCCCTATTCATTGATTACTATCCATTTTATTTACCTTTCTTAATAATATTTATCTTTCCCTCCTAGACCAAGCCAGCTCACTCAATCAACAGGGTCTTGAGGGAGGATGTCAGGATTAAAGAAAAAAAGCCAATTACATAACATTATAATGTGACTCCAGCAAATGATGAAGTGGGGGTACTTATTTCCAGTCTCTGATACTATTCTAGGTACATACAAAAACAGGGTCAGTTCTATGTCAAAGACAAAATAGTTAAGGAACAAGCAGGGCATAAACAAAGATCCCATGATAACTCTATTCAGACACTTTATAAGAAGATCGAGATATCCTCAAACAATATATTCCTCAGTTCTATTCATATTGAGCCTATTTTGTTGTCCTAGCCCAATGTAAATATTCTTGCTAATATCCTTAAAGTAGTACCAAGAGCTCTCCACAACTTCTAGTCCATCTTTTGATAACTATCCTCTGAGATTCTATGAAATATAGATTGGTTATGATTTATGTAAGTGACAATGTGCATTTATTAGTGAAAACAAGCAATATTTGTCTCAGTGTCCGGTACATCACTCCTGATACTTTTCTCTAGTTCAATTCCTTTAACTGTGAATTTCATTTTAGAAGCTGAGTAATACTTCATTTTATTGAGCTACTTTGCTGAAGTATTTGTCATCTGTAGGATTTTCCTGGTAGACTTTTTATGGTCACTTATGTATCATAGCATATTTAAATAGAGATACCTTTACTTTTTGTTTAAATTTATGCCCTCTTGATTTCCTTTGGTTGTCTCATTCCCCTAGCTAAGGCTTTAAGTATTATATTAAATAAATATGAGGAGAATAGATAACCTTATCTTATTCCTAATTTTGGTAGACTGATTTGGCTGAGGACATAATGTTTTTAATGAATTTTTTTATTCAAGGTTTCCTAAAAGAAAATGTTTTCATCCATACATTGATAACATTATACTCAAATTGATATAATAATAGATGATTAAAATGTATTTCTGTGTCATTAAATAAAATTAATATTGGCAAAAAATTGTATAAATGAAAAACGTATACATGTTTCTCTTATTTTAGGCAATTGTGATTATAATGTCTTTTCCTTGTGCGTTTTCCTATCAGAGGTGATCCATTGCTTTTGTCAAAGGGTTAGACAGCACATATTTTAGTCTCTACCAGTCACATGTTGTTATTGTTACATTCTTTTCTGTGTCTTTATCTCTTCAATTTTTAACTATAAAAATATTGTAACTTAATGATAATAAATATCTTTTTGGGAGAAATTTGACTCATGAATCCAGTTTCCTATTTTTTGTTTGTTACAATTATATGCAATAGAGCATAATTCTGAAATATTGTAACATCTATTTTTTCATCCTATAAATATAACATGTAGAAAGTGTTGCTACCTGCTGCTACTTCGAACTGGGTTCCTGGAACAGAAGCCGAGGGCTGGATGGGGAAGGGCGAAAAAGAACGAGGGCCAGGACGATAGGTTATGATCAAGGCCAAAGTTTAATGGAGGTCTGACAATTTAACAGTTTGAGTGAGCTCCTCCTCCCCAGGCTCCTGCCTGGCTCTTTGTTGGGTGTTGGCTCCACTGCTCAGGCAGCTGGGCAGGTCAGCTTCTTAAATCAGGAATTAGTAGACCTGGAGGAACTTCGCCTTCATGCTGAGCACTCTACCCTAGGTGGAGCCAGATTGTGAATAGCACAGGAATCCCTTCTCAAAGGCCAGGAGAGGAAGTTTACCTTTACCATTGTCAAGTTCCTATCATGTGGCATGACACGCCAATATGGTTCTGTACAAGAAAGTTTATAACATTGGTCTCAATAATTCATACCTTCAGGTAATTAACCCACAAGTGTCTCTTTAAGTATGGGTTGAAATAAAATACTACTAATGAATATGGCAATATCAAGAATGCATAACTAGGATTTTATGTAAAACAATAAGACTTGTCTCAGATCCTTGAATTTTCAAAGACCAATTTTCATTTTATCATAGGAGACCATGGATAAGTAGAAGAAGCTTCCAGCTGACTGCCACATGAGTGATTATAAACTCAGAAACTCCAATTTTGGTCATACTTTAACTTCAATTGACAATGGTAATTAATTACTATTTTAAGAGCTATATAAACAAAAAGTAAAAAAATAAAATTAAAATAAATTTCTAGAGATTGAGAGCCCTACGGAAAACTATTTTCACACTCAGAGACATGATATTTTTTAATTTCTTTCTTCCTTACTTACTTTTTTTTTTGAGACAGGGTTTCTCTGTGTAGCATAAGCTGTCCTGGAACTCACTCTGTAGACTAGGTTGTCCTCAAACTCAGAAATCCATCTGCATCTGCATCCCAAGTGCTGGGATTAAAGGCATGTGCCACCACCACCCTGCTCTTTTTTAAGTTTCTTATTCATTTAGTAATCATGGCAGATTGTAGATTAAATCCATTTCATGAGGTAGAACATAGGTTGCACATTTTACTGACCATCAGTTCTTTCTATACAGTGCCACATATCAGAACATCTGGTTTAAAAGGCTTAGTAATGCATAAAAAGAAAAGTAGTTATTTGAAATAAATCATGGTATTCAATGAATATATAAAAATTGTCTGAGTTAATGGATTTAAATTTAAAAGGACCTTGAATTCCTCATCCATGGTTTCTTGAAATAAACTAACCTTATGGTAGCAGTCCATTATTGCTTCTGACACTGTCTTATATTAGAGTATTTATATTCATAACTAACTTATATTAACTTGGAAATTCAGCTGTGTTTCTTCTTTGCAGTGTTAACTGACTAATGATCTAAGTACGTTTGCATCAGTTTTAAGGATGCAGATAAAAGCAAACAAACATTATTTCAAGCATAATATATAACCAAACACATAAGCACAATATAATCAGAATATAAAGTTGTAACTTTTAATTCAAATTTTAAAAAATTCTTGTTTCTGACAGAAAAGAGATTGCAAAATTTACCAAAATGATTGCTAAATAAATTTTAATTTAACTACTTTTGAAATAAATAATAGTTTCACATAAGTGCTTGACTTAATCTCTAAGGGAAACTTGGCATATTAATAGAGTTGTCTGCAAATATTTTGAAGTAGCAAATGTCTACTTTGGATCAACTACTGACTGCCCCATGGTCAAACAAATTAGGATTTATAGATTGTCACTGGTAATGGCATGATTGCAGCTGCAGTACTTAGGTGACCTGAGAAGTGTTCTTCTCTAGGCAAGCACTGCATCTGCATGCTTGATGTTAACACTTAGGTCTTTCATAACTATATTAAAATTGACAATATATGCATAGTCATTCCAGATTTTAAAGTCAAGCAAGATGAAGCAACTGCTTTTCAGGGGCACAGATTCAAATGCTCGGCAGAGCATTTGCAACTGTATTAAAAACAGGAAGCATGTACCATTCACAACACAAGTTGGAGATTTCTGATGTTGAAAAGCTTTCTTCCTGTTACTGGATATATGTAGCACAGAGTTTGTCACTGGTTGCCATATCAGAAAGACCAATTTGATAATGATTTCATACTTATTCAATAAAACAGACTATTTGAAAAAGTATTTTAAAAGTCACATTGAAAATTCAGGAAGACATTAAGGAAAAATGGTGTAAAATCCTTTTGCCATTCATAGTTATTCAATGAAGTTTACTTTTAGTGTTGAAAAATAATTACAAATGGAAAGCCAGCATTTCCAGCCATTTCAAGCATTTTGAACTTTCTTCCTGATCTGGCTTGGTGAGTGCTTGCTTCTTTCATACAATGTGGGTTGTGGAGAAGGCCTGAGTATAAGGTGAACTAATCACAGAACATGCAACCAAACCAGTGGAATTTCAATATCTATTTATGTGATGGAGTGGGATCATTTTTTTTAAAACTTTGTTTCAGTTTGAGAGAACTAATTAATATACTATATAGTCTTCCTATAGCTGGGATTATAGAAGTATCTACTGTCCACCTGTCTCTGGTTCTTTTTTCTTTTAGAACTGATGTTTCTTCATAGAAGCACACAGCATAGGAAATCCATTTAAGTATGACTACATTTCAATATAAAGTCAATAGTTTGTTTGCTAAAAAAAAAATAGTCCCTTTTATCTTTACCAGGAAGCAGTTTCCAACTGTAATTTTTGCTTGTTTTTATATATATCACAGTTGGTATCAAAGACTTTCTCAGACCCTGATAGCTTCTATAGGTAATCATAGTTATCCTGAAACAAAAGCATAGTTACTAAGAAATAATTGAAAGTCTTTCAATATTGCTTTTTAATGTAGACATGATTGAACTTTGTATTATGACTTTTCAATGAGCAATTCAACCTGGAAAAAACATAGGAAGTAACACAGAAAAATTTTTTTATCCAGATCAGAAAAGGTGCCTATAAATACAAGATGGATTCACTTTTCAAATATTATCAAAGAAAGCCTGTTTGGCATTTTTGCTATTAGCTACTTGTAATCAAATTAGACATACCTCCCAGGCTGCACCACAGCTAGATTTCTCTAGCTTGTGCTCATCCCTTTTCAGAGTCTCTGCAGTGTGCCCTGCCCCTTTTTGGCCTCTTAAAAACACACAACCTTTAATTATTTTCTTATTTTGGCAATGTTCACGCCTCTACTTATAACTTTTTTTTCCAATCTGAGCTTGGATTTTATTCAAACCCAGAATGTCAATAACAGTAATAACTTTATAAGGGGAGGAGTTCTGGCCCAATTTATCTAGTTCCCGAGTAAATGACACAGAGACATTATATTTTAATAACAAGCTGCTGGCACTGCTTTACACAGGTTTTTAAGAGATTCTAACCTGACTAGTCTAATAATAACCAGACAAATGCTCCTTTACTTGCAATTTGAGTATTGCTCTATTCCATGTGTGTCATAGATGGAGCTTCTTGGTTATGTGCTTGGTTATGTCTGTCCTGCATAATGGTGAACTCTGTCTTCTCCCTTTGCCTTCTTTCTCAGTTTCCCTATCTGGGGATAGGGAAAATACCTTCACGGGATTAAAGTTAGGTCCACCTCTCTGCTATACCTACTTAGATGCTTTAGGTTTTCATTCACAAATCAGAGATTATTGGGTAGCATTCTTTACTGCACATTGGTAAATACAATGCCCATGTCCAGAATGCAAACTGATCATGTAGTACAATACTCAGCATCTGAATACACAGTGTTATATTTAGAACAACCCCTACAGTAACTATCAAAAATAAATAAAAGAAAGAACTTAGTAGAAAGCAAGTAAGGCTAGAATTTTTTTCATGAGTTCTAGTATGTAATTTGGTCAGGGTATGAAACAGTCCAAAATTATTAAGCCAGCCAGGTTAGGCTTCACTGTGACACAATATCTAAGAAAAAAAATTTTCAAGAACTGGAACTGAATAGAGAAAATATTTCTGAAAAGCCTATGGCTTTCAAATCTATCTGTGTGTAATTAATACTACTATTAAATCACAGCTTTCTATTCATTGTAAAATTATTCTAATTCATGTTGTCATATTTTGTTCTTTATAAATGATGGCAGCCTCCATTCGAAAAAAAATGCATCGTATAGCTCTGTTAAAATTACTTCAGTCTAGGGGGATGAGGGACATCTTGAGGATATGTCAGAGATGTAGGATAGAGAAGGCTACCAAGAATCAAGGGGGTCTTAACTAAGAATCAAAGCAATAGGGATATAGAACCCCAGTGGAGAGATGAGGACAGTGTTCACCCTTCCACCCACAAAACTTTCAACCCAAAATTAATCCTGCCTACAAAAAAAAAAAAGAAAGAAAGAAAAGGAAAGAAAGAAAAGAAAGAAAGAAAGAAGGAAGGAAGGAAGGAAGGAAGGAAAGAAAGAAAGAAAGAAAGAAAGAAAGAAAGAAAAAAAGAAAATGAAAAGAAAACCAACCAGGGATGGGGGGAACAGATACTGAGACAATAGCCAAGCAATAACCAGCCCCAGCCTCATTAGACACCCATGTGAAATGGAAGCACTAATCTCTGACACCTTTAATGGTTCTCTGCTATGTTTGTAGACAAGACCCTAGCATGGCTGTCTTTTGAGAGCCACACAGCAGCAGCTGACTCAGACAAATACAGAAACCAACAGCAAAACAATTGAATGGAGCTGAGAAATTCTTATGGAAGAGATCAGGGAAGGATTGAGGGCCCTGAAAGGGATGGAAAGAAGACCAATAGAGTCAATTAAACTGGATCCTTGGGGACTCTCAGAGACTGAACCAGCAACAAAAAGTAATTGCACAGGCTGGGCCTAGGACCCTTGCATGTTTGCAACAAATGTGCAGCTTGGTCTTCTCAGGGGTCCTCAACAACTAGAGCTGAAACTATCTCTAAAACTTGCCACAAACTGCTGTCCTTCACAGAGGTTCAGTCATGGGGAACTGGGATTTTCTGCACCAGGAAGGTACAAATTCAGTGGAAAAAATGACACTCAGACAGCAGGTTTGGTTACATACTGAAAAACATGTGTCATTTCTCCAGTAAGGAGCCTCTTTTTGAGCACCAGGTTCTTACATTTACATATTAAAAGATGTAGCTAGTCAAGCAGGAACAATTAGCATAACCATACCACACAAAGAACTGTAAAATCAGCCAGGTAAAATGTATCCCATGTAACAAGTTTTGAAACTCAAACATAGACAGTAACAACTTTAGTCTAAATGAGTCTTTATGAGTAAAATCTATCTGATATCTAGTTTTTGTCTGTAAAATTTAAGGTCTCCTATAACTTGTATGAAGCAGACAAACCAAATTCTGAAATTTTTCCTTAAGTTCCACATAGCCTCATTAATATTTCATGAGCTGAAATCTGAGCTACACCTGGGTAAGCCAAAAATGGTTTTGTGACTCCTCTTCCTAGATGGCTGGTGACTTCCTAGATGGCTGGTGTTAGCAAGACAAAGGAGGCAGTTCCTGCAAGCCTCCATTGAGGAAGCTCTGAGCTTCCTCAACTCAACTCAACTCAACTCAACTCAACTCAACTCAACTCAACTCAACTCAACTCAACTCAACGCAACTCAAATGTAGATAATCTAGACTGAGCCTATTGTTTCAGACCAGACTCAAACCTGAGTATTCTGAAAAGACTTTTATCAAAATAACAAAGGGAACTCCCACACTCCTATGATTCCCAGAAAATTTTTTACTTGCAGTATCATATTTTCCATGGGAATCCTGTCTCAAACTAAATATGGCTGAAGCAAAGCATCACGGTTCCAAAAGGAGGTTACTGGCCAGGAATAATACTTCAAGGAGTGGGTTACAAATTACTTTCTCAAATCTACTCGGTCTTGGCTACCAGGAATAAAAGAAATTTAGAAAGGAAAATAAATTGCCAAATGAAAAATTATGACTTCTATGTTGTGGGAACTCCGAAAACCCTAAGAGGCATTTTTCCCACCTCAGTTCTGCAGAATATTATCTTACAGAAACAATTAGGACTATCACAGCAAAAACTATTGCATGACTGTAAAATATGTTCCCCTAACTCTGCTGTCTTTTCTGGCCTCACCTAGACCTGCAGAGATTTGATGTGCCAAGGGTTGGGGGTAAAAAGAGGGGAGCCTCTACCCTCTCAGAGGAGAAGGGAATGGGGCACAGGAGCAGGGACTATGGAGGAAGGCTACTGGGATGGAATAAACAGAGATCAGGTTGTAAAATCTATTTAAAAGCAAACAGTAAGCTGGTAAGCAAGTAAGAGATAGAGAGATAATAGCTGAGGATATAATATAATATTGGTGTAACTGGTGTAATATTGGTAAATTATTTAAAAACAATGAATTAGAATATCCCAGATGCCAGGAACCCAAGAGGTCCCTAGGGCTCAAGAGGGATTACAACAGCTGAAAAAAAAATCAAAACAAAGTGGGAAATAGAACTCTGTAGAGACCATATCCAGAGGTTAAGCATGGCCCCTGGTTGAGGGATAGGGCCACTCACCCATCTCTAAAATTTTTCCCAGAATTGCTTCTGTATAAAAGAAATGCAGGGACAAAGAGTGGAGCAGAAACTGAAGAAAAGTCCATCCAGAGATTACTCCACCTAGGGATATATCCCATCTGCAGACCAGACACCCCAACACAATTGCTGATGCCAAGAAACACTTGCTGACAGAAGTCTTGTATAGCTGTCCCCTGAGAGGCTATTCTAGAGCCTGAGCAATAGGATGTGGATGCTTGCAGCCATCCATCAGACTGAGTGTATGGACCCAATAGAGGATTTAGGGGAAGAACTGAAAGAGCTGGAGGGGTTTGAAACCCCATAGGAAGAACAATAATATTAAACAAACAGACCCCCCCAAAGCTACAGGGACAAAGTGAACAACCAAAGAGGGACATATGGTGCTAGCTGCTTATACAGTGGAGCTGGCATTAATGAGACAAGAGATCTTTGGTCATGTGGAGGCTTCATGACCCAGCATAGGGGAAAGCTAGGATGGTGATGAGGGAGTGTGAATGGGAGCACCTTTATAGAGGTGGAGGGGAGGGGATTTGGGGTTTGTGGAAGAGAAACTGAGAAGAAAGATGACATTTGAAATTAAATAATTAATATAATGAATAAAATAGTTAAATTTCATATAAAATATAAACAGAATAAACAAGCTCAAAGTGTTTTAAACATTGAGAAAAACAGTTTTAGGCAATTAAGTAGTCTTCATTGCCTTTGAATATTAAACTAACTACATCAACTATACTGTCTCAGAGTTCAACTAATATGGAAAATATTAAATGGCACATATGAATCATCCAAAAAATAAGATATTGCATTCTAAAGAAAAGTTTAATGATCTAGCTCTACCCTATTGAAGAAAGCACTACAGATTTTATTTTTAGACATTCTTATGTTAAATTTATATGTGTGTATTGGTGTTTGTTTATGCATGTGTGTTTATTGTTATGGGTGTCAAATATGGAAAAGTCAGAACACAATTTAATTTTATATTTGTCATCTGTATGTGTATCATGATGGTCCACAAGTCATCAAGCTAAGATGGCCAATGTTCTTACAGTAAGTTATGTTGGAAGGATCCAGTTTCTTTCTGTTTAACCACTAACAAAATTAGTTATATTTCTCAAAAATATATTTGGTCATTTTATTAAAGAAAAGTTATATATTTAAAAACAGCAGCCTGATAAGATAATAAAATTAATTTTTAAATCTTAAAGCTAAGCAAAATGATTATTATAGTTATGTCACAATGCATTAATTATAAAATAATGAGTCTGGTTCTAGCATTTTAATAATAATTTTTCTGGTTGCTGACAAATATAAAATGTACCCACTAGTTTTACTACTTAGAACATATTTGAGCATTAGCTATTTGACTCTTATTTTCTGTTTCAGAAAGAACCATTCATCTGGATAAGAGCACTGATTTCAATTTGTTTGACTTTATTTCATAAAAGTTGCCTAAAATAATTATCATGTAAATTTTGATTTGATTTTGTTCTTATGAAGTTGATTCAATAAATGCATATATAAAATTAAACCTTTTGAAAATGGATAAGTATTAAGCGATTTATCTTTATTTTAATAAAAAACTTTCAGTTTTATATATTTAAAAAAAAAAACTTTATTTTTGGAGACTGCTCCAGTGAACATACCAAATCCTGACCGATCATAAAGGACCCAATGCACACAGAGCAGTAGATTACCTGCTGCACTCAGAGCAGTTGAGGACCAACTATACTCAGAGCAGTTGAGGATCAGCTGCACTCAAAGCAGCTAGACAACAGCTTGACTGCTCCACAGAAGACCCAATTGTCTGAAAGCCTCCCAGGAGATCTACTTCAACCAGTGCAACAAATCAGCAGCTTCTCTGCTCCAGTGAAGAAGCCTCAGATGGAAGGCCACAGAGGTGTCCTGATAGATCCTGGGCTGCAGGCCTATTGGAAGACCTGAAGCAACCAAGACAGTCATCCAGATCAACAAACACCATGGATATCCAGATGGTGAGAGGCAAGTGCAAGACTATAAGCAGCTGAAGCCAATATTCATGGGCATCATTAGAACCCTGTTCTCCCACGAAAGCAAGCCCTGAATACAACAACACATTGGAAAATCAGGAATCTGTCCTAAATCCTATCTCATAAAGATAATAGAGTCCTTTAAGGAGAATATCAATAACTCACCGAAACAAATACAGGAATACACAGGTAAATAGGAAAGAAATTGAAAAAGTGATCAAAGACCTAAAGATGAAAGTAGCAAAAGGAAAGAAAACAAAAATGGAAGCAAACCTGGAAATGGAAAACCTAGAAAAGTGGTTGGGAATTACAGATGTAATACTCACCAACAGATTACAAGAAATAGAAGAGATAGAATAAATAGAATCTTAGGTGTTGAAGACACAGTAGAAGAGATTGACACAATTGTCAGAGAAAATTTAAAACATAAAAAAAAAACTTTTAACTCAAAGCATCCAGAAAATTAAAGGCACAATGAAAAGATCAAACCTAAGAATAATCGAAATAGAGGAGAACAAAGATTCTGATCTCAAAGGACCTGAAAATGTCTTCATCAAAATCATAGAAGAAAACTTCTGGAACCTAAAGAAAGATACAGCCATAAAGGTACAAGAAGAATATAGAATACCAAATGGGACCAGAAAAGTAAATCCTCTTGTCAAGTAATAATCAAAACACTTAAGACACAAAACAAAGAAAGAATATTAAAAGCTGCAAGGGAAAAAGGCCAAGTAACATAAAAAGGTGGACTTATCACAACTACCCCAGGCATCTCAACAGGGACTATGAAAGCCAGAAGAGCCTTGCAGACTCTGAGAAGACAAATGCCAGCCTAGGCTACTATACCCAGCAAAACCGTCAATCAACATAGATGGAGAAACCAAAATATTCCAGGAAAAACAAATTCAAACATTACCTATCAACAAATCTAGACCTAGAGAGGATCCTAGAAGGAAAACTCCAACACAAAGGCAGTACCTGCACAAAAGAAAAGACATGATATTAAGCATCTCACAACAAAGCCAAAAGGAGAGAACTACTAGCACATAAAGCCACCTACAAAAATAAACATATCATGATTGAACAGTTATCCCTCTTCAATATCTCTCATTGTCAATGGATTTAACTCACTTATAAAAAGGCATAAGCTAACAGACTGGATACACAAACAAGATCCAGCATTGTGCTGCATAATAGAAACACACATCAATAACAGAGACAGACAATATTTCAGAGTAAAAGTATGGAAAAAGGTCTTCCAAGATCCTTGGAATCAAGTAGGAGTTGCCATCCAAATATCTAGTAAAAAAGACTTTGAACCAAAAGTTATCAAGTGTGATTAAGAGGGTTATTTCAGACTCATCAAGGGGAAAATCCAACAAGAGAGTGTCCCAATTTTGAACATGTATGCCCCAAATGCACAAACACCCTCATTCATAAAAGAAATATTATTAAAGCTCAAAATACACATTGAAACCCACACAATAATAATGGGAGACTTTAACATCCCACTCTCCTGAATGGACAGGTCATTGAAAAAGAATCTAAAGAGACATAATGAAACTAAGAGGCTCATATCATTCAAGGAAATAGAAGAAGTCATTAAAAACCTACTAACCAAATAAAGCCAAAGGCTAGATGGATTTAGTGCAGAATTCTAGCAGCCCTTCAAAGAAGACCTGATATCAACTTTCCTCAAAATATCCCATAAAATAGAAAGAGAAAGAAGGCTGCCTAACTCATTCTATGAAGCCACAAATACTCTGATACCTTAACTACACAAGAACTCAACCAAAAAGAGAACTTCAGACCAATCTCACTTATAAATATCAATACAAAAATATTCAATAAAATTGTTGCAAACCTAATCCAAGAACACTTCACAACCATCATTCACAATGATCAAGTAGGCTTCTTCCCAGGGATGCAAGATTGGTTTAATATACAAATATCTATTACCATAATCCACTTTATAAACACACTCTTAAAAAAATACACATGATCATCTCCTTAGATGCAGAAAAATCATTTGACAACAATTAACACCCCTTCATGTTAAAAGTCTTGGAGAGATCAGGAATTCAAGGCCCATACCTAAATATAATAAAACAATTTACTGCAAACCAACAGCCAATGTCAAATTGAATGGAGACATACTTGAGGCAATCCCACTAAAATAAGTGACAAGAAAAGGATGCCCACTCTCCCCATATCTATTCAATACATTATTCCGAGTGCTGACTAGAAAAATAAGACAACAAAAAGACAACAATAGGATACATATTGACAAAGAAAAAAATAAAAGTATCATTATTTGCAAACAATATGATAGTATAGATAACTGACACCAAAAAATTCTACCAGAAACCTTTTCTAACTGATAAACAATTTCAGCAAAGTGGCTGGATATAAAATAACTCAAATAAATCAGTAGCCTTCCTTTATACAAATGACAAACAAGCAGAGAAAGAACTCCCTTCACAATAGCCACAAATAATATAGACTATCTTTATGTATCTCTAACCAAACCAGTGAAAGTCCTGTATGACAATAACTTCAAGTTTTTTTTTAATTTTTTTATTGGATATATTCTATATTTACATTCCATTTTCCTTTTACTGGTTCCCTGCCCCCCAAAGGTCCCACATGCCCTTTTCCCTCCCTCTGTTCCCCCATCCACCACTTCCCAATTCCCTGTTTTGGTATTCCCCTACACTGATGCTTTGAGCCTTTCCAACACCAGGGTCCACTCCTTCCTTCTTGTTGGACATCATTTTGTATGTGGATTGTGTCTATGGTGTTCCAAGATTCTAGGCTAATATCCACTTATCAGTAAGTGCATACTATGGGTATTCTTTTGAGACTGGGTTTGGGAAAAGATCTTCACCAACCCTACATCTGACAGAGGGTTAATATTCAATGTATACAAAGAACTCAAGAGGTTAGACCCCAGAAAAACAAATAACCATATCCAAAAATGGGGTACAGAGCTAAACAAAGACTTTTTACCTGAAGAAATTCAGATAGCTGAGAAACAGCTTAAAAATGTTCAACATCATTAGTCATTAGAGAGATGCAAATCAAAACAACTCTGAGATTTCACCTCATACCAGTCAGAATGGCTAAGATTAAAAACTCAGGAAACAGCAGGTGTTGGTGAGGATGTGGAGAAAGAGGAACACTCCTCCACTGCTGGTGGGACTGCAAGCTGGTACAACCACTCTGGAAATCAGTCTGGAGGTTCCTCAGAAAACTGGACATGATACTTCTGGAGGGCCCAGCCATACCACTCCTGGACATATACCCAGAAGATTCCCCAACTTCAAGTTTCTTAAGAAAGAAATTAAAGATATCAGAAAATGGACAGATCTCGCATGCTGATTGATTGGCAGAATTAACAGTTAAAATGTGCATCCTAGCAAAGGAAATCCACAGATTCAATGCAATTCCCATATAAATCTCATCATAGTTCTTCAAAAATATGTAAAGAGCAATTCTCAAATTCATCTAGATATGCAAAAAAAATAGCTAGATCAATTCTTGAAAATAAAAGAATGGCTGGGGAAATCACCATCTCTGATCATAAGCTTTACTACAGAGCAAAATAGTAAAACCGCTCTGGAAATCAGTTTGGCAGTTCCTCAGAAAATTGGGCATGTCACTTCCAGAGGACCCTGGCATACCACTCCTGGGCATATACCCAGAGTATTCCCCTGCATACAATAAAGACACATGCTCCACTATGTTTATAGCAGCCTTGTTTATGATAGCCAGAAATTGGAAGGAGCCAAGATATCCCTCAAAAGAGGAATGGATAAAGAAAATGTGGTATATTTATACAAAGGAGTACTACTCAGCAATTAAAAATAATGAACTCATGCAATTTGTAGGTAAATGGTTAGATCTGGAAAATATCATCCTAAGTGAGCTAACCCAATCACAAAAGAATACACATGAAATGCAATCACTGATAAGTGGATATTAATGAGCCCAGAAGCCCTAAATGCCAAAGGCACAATTAGCAAGTCAAATGACTCCCAAGAAGAAGAAAGGAGAGGACCCTGGGTCTGTAAAGATTGGATCCAGTATTGTAGACCCAGAAAAGAGAAATCGTGGAGGGGGGAATGATTGGGGAATAGCTGGGGGGGGGAGAGGAATAATGGGACATATGGTGGGGGGGGAACTGGGAAAATGGAAAGCCTTTGGAATGTAAACATAGAATATAGAAAATAAAAATTAAATAAAAAAAACTGTATAGTATTGGTACAGACAGACAGGTTGATCAGTGGAATAGAATTGAACCCCCAGAAATAAAACCACACAATTATGGACACTTAATCTTTGAAAAAGATGCCAAAAATATACAATGAAAAAAAAAAAAAAGCTCCTGATCCACGGAGAGCCCAGTGGTTAGACAGAGCTCCACAGTCCGACATATCCTGGGGAGAAAGAACAGCTCAACCAGACGGAGCCCTGCTGACCGAGAGAGCCACTGTCTAGGCTTCAACAGTCCAGCCAGGGAAGCCCCAGTCCTGAAGGGATTCCCATGGTCAGACAGAGCCCTGAGACCCGCTACTATCTTGGAGCTGGTAGACTAACCAGGCAAAGCAGGAAGAGACCATGGGAGGCCAGTTAATCACACAGAGGCAAGCCTGGGGGAGACTTGAGTTTGGCCCTGCAGAGCTGAGGAGTTAATTCAGAGCCCAGTAGTGGAAACCTTAACGTCTCCGCCTTGGGAGCACGGATGCCCTCTGAGAAAGCAGCACCAAATGCCAGGCTCTCAGGAGCTTTAAACTCCAACCAGTAATAAGAATACCAATTAAGCCCAGGAATTTTAAAAAACTGGCAAAAGGCAAATGTAGGAATGTTACAAGCAGAAATCAAAATCAATATGGCAGTATCCAAACCCAGTTCCCCAACAGCAGTAAGTCCCGGATACCCCAACACACCAGAAAAGCAAGACTCAGATCTAAAATCACTGGTCAGGATGCTGATAGAGGAACACATAGATAAGTCTCTTAAAGAAATACAGGAGAAAATAGAACAAAATTTAGAAGCCCTTAGAAGGCAAACACAAAAATCACTTAAAAAATTCAGGAGAATATGGATCAAAGAATAGAAGCCAATAAGGGGGATATACAAAAATCACTTAAAGAAATACAGGAGAAAGTGGGTCAACAAGTAGCAGTCATGAAAAAGAAAATATAAAAATCTCTTAAAGAATTACATGAAAATACAAACAAGCAAGTGAAAGACCTGAGCAAAATCATCCAAGATATAAAAACAGAAGTAGAAACAACTAAGAAATCTCAAAGGGAGACTACTTTGGAGATAGAAAACTTTGGGAAGAAATCAGGGGCCATAGATGCAAATATCAACAGTAGAATACAAGAGATAGAAGAAAGAATCTCAGATGCCAAAGATACCATAGGAACCATGGACTCAACATTCAAAGAAAATGCAAAATGCAAAAAGCTTGTAACCCAAACATCCAAAAAATCCAGGACACAATGAGAAGACCAAATCTAAGGATTATAGATATAGATAAGAGGGAAGATTTACAACTTAAAGGGCCAGCAAATATCTTCTACAAAATTATGGAAGAAAACTTCCCCAACCTAAAGAGAGAGATGCCCATGAACATACAAGAAGCCTACAGAACTCTTAACAGACTGGACCAGAACAGAAATACCTCCCATCACATAATAATCAAAACCCCAAATGTACTAAACAAAGAAAGAATATTAAGGGCAGTAAGAGAAAAAGGCCAAGTAAGAAAGAAAGACCTATCAGAATTACACCAGACTTCTCACCAGAGACCATGAAAGCTAGAAGATCCTGTGCAGATATCATGCAGACTCTAAGAGAACAGAAAGTTCAGCCAAAACTACTATACCCAGCAAAACTCTCAATCACCATAGATGGGGAAACCAAGGTATTCCATGACAAAACCAAATTTGCACGATATCTTTCCACAAACCCAGTACTATGAAGGATAATAGGGAGAAAACACCAACACAAGGAGGGAAGCCACACCCCAGAAGAAGCAGATAGAAACCTCCTCTCATCAAACCCAAAAGAAGATAACCACTCAATTATAAAAAATAATTTCAAAAAAGTCAGGAACTAATAATTACTATTCCTTACTATCTCTTAACATCAATGGACTCAATTCCCCAATAAAAAGACATAGACTAACAGACTGGATATGCAAATAGGACCCTACAATTTGCTGCATACAGGAAACACATCTCAGTGTCAAAGACAAACACTACCTTAGAGTAAAAGGCTGGAAGACAATTTTACAAGCAAATGGTCTCAGGAAACAAGATGGAGTAGCCACTCTAATATCACATAAAATTGACTTTCTACCTAAAGTCATCAAAAGAGACTCAGAAGGTCACTTCTTGCTGGTCAAAGGGAAAACCCACCAAGAAGAACTTTCAATACTGAACATCTATGCTCCAAGTGCAAGGGCACCATCATTCATGAAGGAAACTTTTCTAAAGCTTAAAACACACATTGTACCTAATACAATAATTGTAGTTGACTTCAACACTTCACTCTTTCAAAGGACCGATCAGGAAACCAGAAACTAAACAGGGACACAGTGAAACTAATTCAAGCTTTGGACCAATTGGATTTAACAAATATATATATATATATATATATATATATATATATATATATATATATATATATAACATTTCATCCTAAAGCAAAAGACTATACATTTTTCTCAGCACTGCATGGTATTTTCTCCAAAATCGATCATATAATTGGTCACAAGACAGATGTGAACAAATACAAGAAGATCAAACTAATCCCATGCCTCCAATCAGATCACGATTGAGTAAAAGTGGTCTTCAATAGCAAGAAAAACAACAGAATGTCCACATACACATGGAAACTGAACAATACTCTACTCAATGACACCTTGGTCAAGGAAGAAATAAAAAAAAAAGAAATCAAAGACTTTTTAGAATTCAATGAAAATGAAGGTACAACCTACCCAAATCTATGGGACACAATGAAAGCAGTGCTAACAGGAAAACTCATAGCCCTGAGTGCCTCCAAAAAGAAACTGGAGAGAGCATACACTTGCAGCTTAAAAGCATACCCCAAAGCCCTGGAACAAAAAGAAGCTAAATAAAGAATTTTCACCAGAAGAAATTCGGATGGCTGAGAAGCACCTTAAGAGATGTTCCACATCATTAGTCATCAGGGAAATGCAAATCAAATCAACCCTGAGATTCCACCTCACACGAGTCAGAATGGCTAAGATTAAAAATGCATGAGACTACAGGTGCTGGCAAGGATGTGGAGAAAGAGGAACACTCCTCCATTGTTGGTGGGATTGCAAGATGGTACAACAGCTCTGGAAATCAGTCTGGCAGGTCCTCAGAAAATTGGGCATGACACTTCCAGAGGACCCTGTCATACCACTGCTGGGCATATACCCAGAAGATTCCCCTGCATGCAATAAAGACACATGCTACACTATGTTCATAGCAGTCATATTTATAATAGCCAGAAGCTGGAAAGAACCCAGATGTCCCTCAACAGAGGAATGGATACAGAAAATGTGGTATATTAATACAATGGAATACTACTCAGCAATTAAAAATAATGAATTCATGCAATTTGTAGGCAAATGGTTGGACCTGGAAAATATCATCCTAAGTGAGTTAACCCAATCACAAAAGAATACACAATCACTGCTAAGTGGATATTAATGAGCCCAGAAGCTCTGAATACTTAAGGCACAATTCACAAATCAAAAGATTCCCAAGAAAAAGAAAGGAGAGGACCCTGGTCCGGTTTTGTAGAAGAGTACCAGAACAGAGAAATGGTGATGGTGGAGTGATTGGGGAATGGGTGGGGGGAAGAGGACTTATGGAACATATGGTGAGGTAGGAACTGGGAAAGGGGAAAGCCTTTGGAATGTAAACAAAGAATATAGAAAATTAAAATAAAAGAAAGCATCTTCAATATAAATAGTGCTTGTCTAACTGTAGGTGTTATATAGAAAAATAAAAATAGTTCCATATTTGTCACCTTGTACAAAGCTCAAATCCAAGTGGAACAAGGAACTCAACATGAAAACAGATAAACTGAATGTAATAGAAGATAAAATGGGAAAGAACCTTGAACTCATTGGCAGATGGTGAGATTTTCTAAACATAACTCCAATGGCTAGGCTTTAATTTTAAGAATTGAAAAATGGGACCTCATGAAACTGGAAAGCTCCTATAAGGCAAAGGACATAGTCAATAAGACTTAACGGCAATATTCAGATTTGGAAAAAAAATCTTCACACATTCCACATCTGATATTGGGCTAACATACAAAATATATAAAGACCTCAAGAAGCTAATAATAATAATAATAATAATAATAATAATAATAATAATAATAAATAACCAAAACAAAAAAAAGGGTGGGCATGTATAGAACTAAACATAGAACCCACAAACAGGAACCAGGCTGTCTGTGCATAGATCACCACCTCAGACAATGATACTGCCTAAATACAATCTGAACAAAGAAGACAACAACAGACTTAGTAAATATGGGTTATGCAGGTAATATATGATATATATCCATATGTTCATGAGAAAATGAATTAATGTGCAAACAGGACATGAATCCCAAATTGTCAAGAAAGGAATAAATTAGTGGGCTAATTCATAAGAAAGGGAGAAGAGAAATATAATTAAATCATAATCACAAAGGAAAGAAATATATGTTCTAAAAACTATATAATGAGCCAATCAAGAAAAAGTATGCCCTAAACTATACATAAAGTAGAATACTAAAAAACTACTTAAAATGTATTGTATAAATGATTGTTTAAATTGAAACAAAATTATGATAGGAGAAATAAGTTTACCTTATATTTTTTTGTATCAACACACACATTTTGGCATTTTATGTACAAATAGAATGCTCTTATTTAGTGGGTGATATTCCATTATGTGAATATGTTACATTTTAGTTACAAATTTATCTGAACCTTGCCAGTTCAAACATTCTTGTTTTTCTAAGCAATACTGTCAATAATATATGTTTGGTTTGTGTTTGAATTATAGATGTTCAGATTTGATATATCATCAGAACAGATTTTTCCCACTCATGAGTATTTAGCATCCTTCCCCATCTGTTTTTATTAATTTGGTGACTAAGTGTGCATTTGTGTGTGTGTGTGTGTGTGTGTGTGTGTGTGTGTATTTATGTTTCCTTGCTTTTGCTGAAATGGATTTATTTTCTTTGTTTTCTTGTATATAGCTATCCTTGTTGGGTAGGAGTTTTTCTTCAAGTATTTTCTTAAGGGCTGGTTATTTAAGTAGATATTATATGAATTATTATTTGTTGAAGTGTCTTTTTTTCCTCCATTTATGATGATTGAGAGTTTTTCTGTGTATAATATTCTAGATTGGCATCTGTGGTGTTTTTGAAGTTGCAAGATATTTGTCCAGGCCCCTCTAGCTTTAAACATTTCTGGGGAGAATCAGTGTAAAAAGGTAGATAAATCTACCTTTTTATGTCACCTGCACTTTCTCCTAGCTGTTTTTTAATATTATTTCCACCTTCTATTTATTTTGTGTTTGATTATTATGTGGTGTGAGGATTTTCTTTTGTGATCCATTATAATTAGTATTCTACATGCTTCTTGTATATTAATAAGCACTTCTTTTTTTAGGTTGGGAAAGTTTTGTTTCTAAGATTTTGTTGAAAATAATTTCTCAACCTTGGAGCTGGGACACTTTACCTTCTTCTACTCCTCTTATCTTTGGGTTAGATCTTTTTATGGAAGCACAGATTTATTGGATGTATTTTGCCATGAAAATTTGACTGATGAATCAGTTTCTTCTATCTTCTTCACCTGAGATTCTTTCTTTCTTCTCCTGTACACTGTTAGTGCTGCTTGCATCTGTTGTTGCTGTTCTCTAGGCTTTTCATTTCTAGAGTTCCCTCAGTTTGTGTTTTCTTTACTGCTTCTATTTCCTTATTTATTTCATCCTCCTGTTTCATTGTAATTTTTTTATATAGTTAAAGGGTTTACTTGTTTCCCCTTTAGGGCCTCTACCTGTTTGGTTCTATTTTTCTGTATTTCTTTGAGACATGTATTCATTTCTCTTTAAATACCTCTCTATGCCTCTATCATCTTTACCAGGTTAGATTTAAAGTCATTTTCCTGTGCTTTTATTGTGTTAGAATATCCCTGGCTTTCTGTAGAAGAGCAGATCTTCTCTGAAGGCATGGGTCTTTGCCTTTGTCATTGTGTTCCTTCATGGACATTTAGTTATCTGGATGGTTGTGTTCCCTGGGCATTCTTGATATAGCAGGTTTGGGGAGGGGTATTAACCTCAATATTCTTGGTTTGACAGGTTCTGGTTTGGATGGTGATATTTGGGTTGTATGCTTCTGGACCTGCAGGTCTGTATCATTCATGAGCCACAGATCTGATGTAGGTTGGTAGAGAGGTAATGAGAATATGAATGTACTCCTTGGTTATCTGTCTGCTCAGGACAGCTAGGAATGCCCAGAAGAGTCAGCACTTTTCCATTGCTGGTTGGAATTTAAACTTATAGAACCACTTCAGAAATCAATTTGATAGTTTTTAGAAAACTTGGAATAATTTTACCTCAAGACTGAACTATACCACTCCATGCCTATTCACAAAAGTTGCTCCAATATCACACAAAGACAATTGGTCATCTATATTCATAGAATATTTATTCATGATAGCCAGAAATTATAAATAATCTAGATCTCGGTCAAGTGAAGAATGTATTTTAAAAAAGAAAGTGTGGTATAGCTATACAATGGAATACTATTCAACTACTAAAAACAAAAACATCATGAATGTTGCAGGCGAATGGATGCAAGATGAGAATTCTCATGTGTAATATAACCCAGTTACAAAAGGATACACAGGGTATGTATTAAGTTAAAAGAAAATATTAGCTAACCTAAAACTTTGCAGAATCCACAAAGGAATGCAGCCTACTTGATTTTCTCATTTGCTCATGCAAATATAAACTCGTGTTTATACAACAGGAAAACACCTGCCCTAGGAAAGCACAACCCACAGTTGCTGGTCTCTCCTACATTAATTATCTAGAAAAAGCCCCATAAATTCACCTACAATTCAGTATGATGGAAGAGTTTTCTCAGTGGAGGTTCCTCCCTCTTCCTAGATAACCTTAACTTGTCTCAAAAGAATGCTGTATATAATCAGTTTTTTTAGTTGCTCAATGAAAATTTGCAATTTTCCAAGCAAAAGAGGCAAAACTAAACCAAATAAATGTCAATAATAATAATTAGTTAGAGGTAAAGAGATTAATATATACTTGTGATTAATATATATATCATACATCACATATATTTTATATTATACATTCTACACTATATTACATATTATATATGTATTGCATATTAAAAATTATTTGTAACACATGTGTTTTTATATATTACCTGTTATTACATACTATGTATTGCATATTAAATAATATATGTAACACATGTCTTTTATGCATTTCTGTAAATTTAATTGAATGTAATTGAATGAATACACAAATATATATACAATATACATATATATTGCATTAGAGAAATCTTAAAATAAATGAACTTAAATAGAAAGCACCAATTTATTGGCTTTTTAAATTTTTAATTTTAATAATTATTTTGAGATTTTCATATCTCAGCTCTCTATTTACAGTATTCTAACTTCTTTACCCTATGAAATACCTCTAACATTATTTATTCTTACTCTCTCTAGTTTTAACCCCTTTTTCTTTAAATATTTTTGTTTTCCACTTACACACATATAAGAACACATAAACACACAAATATACACATCCCAATGAGTCCATTTAGCATTGGTTATACATACATGTGTTTAGGTCTGACAATTTTGTTTAGATAACCTATCACAGGGTTCATTTCTTCAGAAACTGATTGTGCTTCTTCCAGCAGCCATTGATTGTCTGTAGCTGTCCATTTTGCTGTGGGGCCTTATGAGAATTATGCAGTCTAAATTAGCATGACAATTGTTATTGTCCTTCTGCAAGTCATGAAGATATTAATGTTTTATAAATACCTTTTCCTAATAAATCAGTACTACTACTTGAAAAAGCATAAGATTCTAATATAGGGCATACATATTTAAGATAGTCCATGAAGTTAGAATCTCAAGCTGTAAGTACTATGCTATCACATAACTTTATGCATATGCCTAATGCACATGATAGCTTGTGAACAACCTCATCATGCACAAATAAGAGAACAAGTACCTACAACCTAAAACATTTGTCATACATAAGATTTTAAACCATTTTAAAAATATCACTGAATCCATACAAATTCAATAAAGACATAACATATAATATTAAATATAAATATCTCCAATGTAAAAAGAATGAATAGGTATCTAAAATTCATCTCAATGCAGGGAAAATAAAACTTCCCAGCAGTAAAGGATGAGTTGAATATGCTGATACTTATTATTATTATTATTATTGTTGTTGTTGTTGGTGGTGGTGGTGGTGGTGGTGGTGGTGGTGGTTTTTCCCACGCAGTTCAGTGACATGCAGCCCTCGCGAATCCACCTGTATGCCCGCCCCTTGGGCCGCGGGCAGCGGCAATGGAGGAGCCGGGAGATGTGGGCCGCTGCAATGAGAGACTAGACAAGACAGCTCCACGTGGCTTTATTTAAGATGGGGGTAGAGGTGAGTGGGTAGGAAGAAGGCAGGGAATGAAGAGGAAGAGAGAGGGGGGAAGAAACGCTACCCTTTTATACGGGTGGTAATTTAAATTACAGGTAAAAAGGTAGGCCCATTGAATTCTGGGTACATGGTGGCCGTTGCATTGGTAACAGGCCTATGCTTGTGGGGCAGTGCTAATTGTCGCCTATATGACATCACAGGTCTCAGAACCAACAATTATTATGTGTACCTGTGTTTGCATGTGTGTATGAGTGCAGGCACATACCAAGAAACTCATAAGTTATTCAGAAGACAACTCTCAGGAATTGATTCTATACTTTTTCCATAGGATCTGAGAAATAAACAGAGGTCTCAGGCATGCAAGGCTAGAATTTTTATGGTCTAAACCATTTCATATCATTTTAAAGAGCATACATTTGAAAAAGATTAAGAATAATTTTACAACAGACATATCTAAAAACTACTATCCAGCAAGTGATTACATTTTATATAGTAAATCATATAAATCACACTCTAACAACAAAGTCATTTCATTGTGAATATTCTCTCAACAATTTATCAGAAATCTGTCCTGCATAAATAAAACATCAGAAAGTTGACAGTACTGAGGTACCTTAAAAATATCTAACAAAATCTTGCCAAATAGCCCAAGTTATCATATACATGACGAGTAAAAAACTATCTAACTTAGAAGTCTAAGAAGTTTGCATCACTGTATTACTCAGGGGAACTCACAGCATAAACACACACACACACACATACACACACACACACACACACACACACATACATGACTATATGAATGTATGTAAACAAGGTTCTCAGCAATTACTACAGCCCATGAGGCTTGGTGCCTTACATGGTCTTCAGTGCACACCAGAATCCCAAAGTCTTTCACTTTAATGCTAAGAGATGGACTTGCCAGTCACATCAGCATATGAAAAATGTCTAATGTGAACTGGAACAAGTTAGTAATTTTGGGAACGCTTCAGTGAAATATTAAAAAAATTGTCTGTTCAGTTTTGTAATATACTTTTATTCTACATGAAGTATGTTAAATGAGTTTATTTCAAAATCCATAGGTATAAGGCAATTAATATTTGGAATTTTATAGTTTCTCCTATACTCAATATAATTTTATGCTAAAAACTGCTTTATATGAAACTGTGTTAACAAATGCATCATTTACAAATAAACCATATTCATTTGACAATATTTCATAGCCAATTACTTTTATTTCCATGCAACTTTTTTATATTTTTTAATCTACCTCAAAATTTTATGGTTTTACCTTTATTAGTCCTAGATCAATAAACCTGGAGAATAATATTTGTTTTTTGTTTTCAGTGGGGAGAGTAATTGGAGTAAATAGAATAATATTATTTAGCAAGGAAATTAAAATTTATGTATCTTGTTGAAATGAATGTACTAAATTGAAGGCACAACACATTGCAACAACTGACTCCTCATTCAAGAAAAAAACAAGAAAAGAAATCCCATAGTTGCTAAGGAGATGAATATATAATACTATTTTGTCAGTTACATACTATCTAGACAAATGCACATTAAATATACAGGTATGCACAAAGACAAATTATTTCTATTTTAAAAGTGATAGATAAAGTTTAACCTTGACAAGAGAAATTCTACTTTAAAAAATGAAATCAGTGTAAAATTATTTTTCTGTCAATACTAAGAAATTCAAGTAAAAGACATTCCTGTCTCATGGTTTGTGCTTAAAAGTATTAAAAATGTGAAGTTGTTAGAGTAAATATTTGTTGCTTTAAATCTAATTAAATTTAAAATAATTTGAGTTTTCCAAAAATATGGAAGTAGTATATGTTATTTCAAATGAAGCTTCAAAATTAATAGGTTTCACATTTGAACAGATAAAACCTGATATATGAATTGAGGGAGACATTGGTTTTCAAAATTAATTCATCACATACTCATGGCAGATTGTTGATGATTAATAGCCGTGCATTTATACATAAACTTATGCTGACTTTATTGAAAGAATTATGAATTTTCTATGTTTGTCTCTGTTTTCTTTTTTTAAGTAGAAATTTAAAGTAGAAAAATAGAAATTAATATGAAATATTTTTATTAGATATATTCTTTACCTATATTTCAAATGATTTTCCCTTTCCTGGATCACCCCTCCCTGAAAGTCCTATAAGCCCTCTTCCCTCCCCCTGTTACCCAATCAACACCTTCCTGATACATTGTTCTGGCATTCCCCAGACACTGATGAATTGAGCCTTTCCAGGACCAGGGGTCACTCCTTCCTTCTGCTTGGGCATCATTTGATATGCAAATTGTGTGGGGTATTCTGAGCTTCTGGGCTAATTAGTGTCAGTTAGTACACACCATGAGTGTTCTTTTGTGATTGGGTTAACTCTCTCAGGAATACATTCTCCAGTTCCACCTATTTGCCTAAGAATTTCAAGAATTCATTATTTTTAATAGCTGAGTAGTATTCCAGAGTGTAAATATGCCACATTTTCTGTATCCATTCCTCTGTTGAGGGACATCTGGTCTATTTCCAGCTTCTGGGTATTATAAATAGGGCTACTATGAATGAAGCATGTGTCCTTATTACATGCTGGGGAATCCTATGGGTATATGCTCAGGAGTGGTATAGAAGGATCCTGTGGTAGTATTATGTCCAGTTTTCTGTGGAACCACCAATATTATTTCGAGAGTGTTTGTACCAGCTTTCAGCACCCTCAGCAGTGGATGAGTGTTCCTCTTTCTCCACATCCTCACCAGCACCAGCTGTTTCCTGAGTTTTTTACCTTTAGCCATTCTGACTGGTGTGAGGAGAAATCTCAGTTTTTTTTAATTTGCATTTCCCTGATGACTAAGGATGTTAAACATTTCTTTAGGTGCTTCTCAGCCATTCAATAATATCAAAGTGGAACACTCCTCCACTGCTGGTTGGGTTGTAAGCAGGTACAAACACTCTCAAAATCGGATTGGTGGTTCCACAGAAAACTGGGCATAATACTACCACAGGATCCTGCTATACCACTCCTGGGTATATAACCAGAGGATTATCCAGCATGTAATAAGGACATATGCTCCACTATGTTCAAAGCAGCCCTATTTATAAAAGGCAGAAACTGGATAGAATCCAGATGTCATTAATAGAAGAATGGATATAGAAAATGTGGTATATATACAAAATGGTGTACTTTTAAGCCATTAAAAACATTGAATTCATGAAATTCTTAGACAAATGCATGGAACTAGAGAATACCATGCTGAATGAGGTAACCCAAACACAAAAGAACACTCATGGTATGCACTCACTGATAAGTGGATATTAGCCTAGAAGCTTGGAATACACAAGACACAATTCACATATCAAATGATGCCCAAGAAGAAGGAAGAACAAAGTATGGATCATTGAGTCCTTTGTAGAAAGGGGGAAAATACCCATAGAGGGGATACAAAGACAAAAGGTTGAGCAGTGTCTTTGGAAAAGACCATCCAGTGACTACACCTCCCAGGGATGCATCCTATATACAGTTATAAAACCCAGATAATATTGTGGGTGTCCACAAGTGCTGACTGTCTGGAGCCGGATATAGCTATCACCTAGGAGGCTTTCCTCTTGCATGACAAATACAGAGGGGGACACTCTCAGGCAGCCATTGGACTGAGCACAGGGTCCCCAATGGGGGAGCTAGAGAAAGGACCCAGGGAGATGAAGAGGTTTGTAGTCCCACAGGAGGAACAACAATATGATTCACCCAATACTCCCAAAGCTCCCAAGAACAAAACCATCAACCAAAGTGTACACATGGAGTTACCCATGGCTCTAGACACATACATAACAGAGGATGGTCTTGTTAGACACTAAAGTGAGAAGAGGCCCTTGGTCATGGAAAGACTTGATGCCATAGTGTAGAGGAATACCACCAGGACAGGGAAGCAGGGGTGGGTTGATTGGGGAACGGGAGATGGCTTATGGGGTTTTCGTGGGTGGGAGGAACAAGGAAAGAGAACAACATTTGAAATGTAAATAAAGGATATACCTAATAAAAAAGAAAAAATATGAGATAATTTTGAAATTTGGAGTTCATGTTTCTTGGCTACTCTGAATCTGGATTCAGGACATTGTTGGTCAGAACATATTGCAGAGGGTGCTTACTGCTCTGGTGAGAAAAAACATAAAGATCCAAGGCTGAGATATATTAGTTAGCTGGATTTTTCCATCTCTGAAATATTAAATGAATGAACTACTGGTAGAAATTAAGTATGAAGTAAAGTCCACATTCATGTTGTAGCAATATATTCATGATATTCAGAAATTGCATCTCTTAATATACAATTGATTTTTCCTATTACTTGGCCTTAACATCATCAAAAAGCGGGTTATGAGGGTTTCAGGTAAGCAGTAAAGTGTGGTCCTGGGATGTACAAAACCCAAGGGACATAAGTAAAGTTTGAATTGATGTCTAGCACACAAAATGTCCTAAACATAGACAGAAGCCATAAATTGTCTTCCCAACATTCATGTGGCATGTGGTTCAGAGTCAGCAAAAAGAAAATTCTTGACTGATCATAAGTTTGCATTCCTTTATTTTATTTTATTTTATTTTATTTTATTTTATTTTATTTTATTTTATTTTATTTTATTTTATTTTATTTTATTTTATTTTGTTTTTTGTTTTTTTGGTTTTTCGAGACAGGGTTTCTCTCTGTAGTCCTGGCTGTCCTGGAACTCACTCTGTAGACCAGGCTGGCCTCGAACTCAGAAATCCACCTGCCTCTGCCTCCCAAGTGCTGGGATTACAGGCGTGCGCCACCAGGCCCGGCTGCATTCCTTTATTTTTAAAATGAACCTGTGAGTTATTAGTGAGTTTACAATGGCACACTGCCAGGCACATTTCCAGAATGGGTGGATGATTTTCCCTACTAGCAGCTGTTTATGAAATCCCCATCTATCTACATATTCAGCAAAATTCCTGCCTGTCAAATTCATTATTTATATTTTTCAATTTCATAATGAGATCTATGTGTTAAATGATTCCTTTCATCTTTCTTTCCTTTCTTCTTTCCTTCATTCCTTCATTCCTTTCTTTCTTTTCTCTCTCTCTCTCTCTCTCTCTCTCTCTCTCTCTCTCTCTCTCTCTCTCTCTCTCTCTCTCTCTCTCTCTCTCCATTTTTTTCTATTCAAAATAGATTTTTCTTTCATACAATACATCCCAAACACACTTTACCAATTCTCTACAACTCCCACCTCTGTTTCTACTTCTCCTCTTCCAAGATCCACATCCTCTTTATATTCTCTTCAGAAAAGAACAGACCTATAAAAGACAGACAGTCAAACATAACAAAACAGGATACAATAAGAGAGGCCGAAAACCCTCACTCATATCAAGGCGGAACAAGGCAACCCAATAGGAGAAAGATGATCTCAAGAGCTGGCAAAAGTATTAAAGATACACACAACTACCTACTCAGGTGTTTCACAAAAACTCCAAACTAACTACAAAGCTATATGCAAGAAAGATATTGTACACCCATGCATGGAAAGCCATTGATTTCCACTTTGTTCTCTCTGAGACTGTATATCTACTAATTAATTAATTCAGTGGGACATGTTCTCCTAGTTTTGTTCAAACCCTCTGCCTTCTATACTTTTTTCTCCCCTTCTTCCATCAATTCTGGAATCTCCAATGGGAAGGAACTGATGGAGACCTCTAATTTATACTCTCTCATAATGTGTAATTGCAGATATCTGCTCTTGTTAGAGGAAACCTCTCTGCTGACTGCTGGATAAGACTTCAATCTACAATTATACCAGAATATAATTAAGAATCTTTTTTTTCAACAATAGACTGCCCTTTCTTTTCTTTTCTTTTTTTTTATTTTTCTACTTTTTTTGTATACATTCCAAATGATTTCCCTTGATTTCCCTTGCCCAGTTCCACCCTCTCCATAAGTCCCATAAGCCCTCTTCCCTCTGCCCATTCCCAAAACACCCACCTCCTATTTCTCTGTCCTGGTATTCACCTACAATGCTGCGTCAAAACTTTCCAGGACCAAGGCCCTCTCCTTCCTTCCTTCTTGGGAATCATTTGATATGTTAATTGTGTCTTGAGTATTCAGAACTTCTGGGCTAATTAATATCCAATTATCAGTGGCTGCATTCCATGGGTAGTTTTTGTGATAGAACAAAGGATGATATTTACCAGTTCTAAACATTTTCCTAAAAATTTCATGAATTCATTGTTTTTTTGTTTTTTTTTTAATTTTCTATATTCTTTGTTTACATTCCAAATGCTTTCCCCTTTCCCAGTCCCACCCTCACCATATGTCCCATAAGTCTTCTTCCCTCTGCCCAATCCCCAGTCACCTCCCATTTCTTTGTTCTAGTACTTCCCTACCATACTGCATCAAGTCTTTTCAGGACCAGGGCCCTCACCTTCCTTTTTCTTGGCAGTCATATGATTTGCTAATTGTGACTTGAGTATTCAGAGCTTCTTGGCTAATTAATATCCACTTATCAGTGATTGCATTTCATGTGTATTTTTTTGTGATTGGGTTACCTTACTTAGAATGATATTTTCCAGTTCCAATCATTTGCCTACAAATTTATGAATTCATTGTTTTTAATTGCAGAGTAGTATTCCATTATGTAAATATACCACATTTTCTGTATCCATTCCTCCTTTGAGGGACATCTGGGCTCTTCCCAGCTTCTGACTATTATAAATAAGGCTGCTATGAACATAGTGGACCATGTGTCTGTATTGCATGCCTGGGAATCCTCTGGGTATAACAGGTTACTCCGGAGGTGTAATGCTCAGTTTTCTGAGGAGCCACCAGACTGATTTCCAGAGTGGTTGTACCAGCTTGCAACACCATCAACAGTGGAGGAGTGTTACACTTTCTCCACATCCTCGCCATCACCTACTGTCTCCTGAATTTTCAATCTTAGCCATTCTGACTGGTGTGAGGTGAAATCTCAGGGTTGTTTTGATTTGCATTTCCCTAATGATTAATGATGCTGAACATTTCCTAAGATGCTTCTCAGCCATTCAAATTTCTTCAGGTGAAAATTCTTTGTTTAGCTCTGTACCCCATATTTTAATAGGGTTATATGGCTCTCTAGAGTCTTTCTTCTTGAGTTCTTTGTATATATTGGATATTAGCCCTCTGTCAGATGTAGGGCTGGCGAAGATGTCCTTTGCCTTACAGAAACTTTGTAGTTTTATGAGGTCCTATTTGTCAATTCTTGATCTTAGAGCATAAGCTTTTGGTTTTCTGTTCAGGAACTTTCCCCCTGTGCCCATGTCCTCAAGGGTCTTCCCCAGTTTCTTTTCTATTAGTTTCAGTGTGTCTGTTTTTATGTGGAGGTCCTTGATCCACTTGGAGTTGAGCTTAGTACAAGGAAATAAGAATGGATTGATTTTCATTCTTCTGTATGTTGACCTCCAGATAAAACAACACAATTTGTTGAAAAGGTTATCTTTTTTTCCACTGGATTGTTTTACCTCCTTTGTAGAAGATCAAGTGATCATAGGTATGTGGTTCATTTCTGGGTCTTCAATTCTATTCGATTCATCTACCTGCCTGTCACTGTACCAATATCATGCATTTTTTACACTATTGCTCTGTAGTACTGCTGAGGTCCAGGACCATGATTTCCCCCAGAAGATCTTATACTGTTTAGGATAGTTTTAGCTATCCTGGTTTTTTGTTATTCCAGATGAATTTAAGAATTGCTCTTTCTAAATCTATAAAAAATTTAGTGGGGATTTTGATGGGGATTTCATTGAATCTGTATATTGCATTTGGCAAGATGGCCATTTTTACTATATTAATACAGCCAATCTATGAGCATGGAAGATTTTTTCCATTTTCTGAGGTATTTTTCAATTTTCTTCTTCAGAGACTTAAGTTCTTGTCATACAGATCTTTCACTTGTTTGGTTATAGTCACTACAAGTTACTTTATATTGTTTGTGACTATTGTGAAGGGTGTTATTTACCTAACTTCTTTCTCAACCTGCTTGTCTTTTGTGTATAGGAAGACTACTGATTTGCTTGAGTTGATTTTATAATCAGCCTCTTTGCTGAAGTTGTTTATCAGCTGTAGGTGTTCTCTGGTGGAGTTTTTTTTTTTTTTCATCACTTAAGTATACTATCATATCATCTGCAAATAGTGATAGTTTGACTTCTTCTTTTCCAATTTGTATCCCTTTCACTTCCTTATGTTGTCTAATTGCTCTGGCTAGAACTTCAAATACTATATTGAAAAGATATGGAGAGAGAGGGCAGCCTTGTCTAGGCCCTGATTTTAGTGGGATTGCTTCCAGTTTCTCTCCATTTAGTTTGATGTTGGCTACTAGTTTGCTCTATATTGCGTTTACTATGTTTAGGTATGGGCTTTGAATTCCTGCTCTTTCCAAGACATTTAGCATGAAAAGATGCTGAATTTTGTCAAATGCTTTTTCAGCATATAATGAACTGATCATGTGTTTTTTTTTCTTTGAGTTTGTTTATATAGTGGATTGCATTGATGAATTTCCATATATTGAACCATCCCTGCATCACTGGGATGAAGTCTACATGATCATGGTGGATGATCGTTTTGATGTGTACTTGGATTTAGTTGGCAAGAATTTTATTGAGCATTTTTGTATTGATATTCTTTAGGGAAATTGGTCTGAAGTTCTTTTTCTTTGTTGGATCTTTGTGTGGTTTTGGTTTCAGCATAATTTTGGCTTTGTACAATAGGTTGGGTAGTGTTCCTTCTGTTTCCTTTTTGTGAAATAATTTGAAGAGTACTGGTGTTAGGTTTTCTTTGAAGGTTTGATAGAATTCTGCAGTAAAATCATCTGGTCCTATGCTTATTTTGGTTGGAAGGCTGTCAATGAATGCTTTGATTTCTTTAGAGGTTATGGGACTGTTTAGATGATCTATTTGATCCTGATTTAATTTTGGTATTAGGTATATGTCTATGAAATCGTCCATTTCCTGTAGATTCTCCAGTTGTGTTGAGTATAGGATTTTTTAGTAGGAGCTGATGATTTTTTGAATTTCCTCAGTTTCTGTTGTTCTATCTCTCTTTTCGTTTCTAATTCTGTTAATTTGGATACTGTCTCTGTGCCCTCTGATTAGTCTGACTAAGGGTTTATCCATGTTGTTGATTTTCTCATTGAACCAGCTCCTGGTTTTGTTGATTCTTTGTATGGTTCTCTTTGTTTCCACTTGATTGATTTCAGCCCTGAGTTTGATGATTTCCTGTTTTCTACTCTTCTTGGGTGAATTAGCTTCTTTTTATTCCAGGGCTTTAAGGTGTGCTATTAAGCTGCTAGTGTATGGTCTCTACAGTTTCTTTTTGGAGGCATTCGGGGCTATGAGTTTTCCTCTTAGAAATGTGTTCATTGTGTCCCATAGATTTGGGTATGTTGTGACTTCATTTTCATTAAATTCTAGAAAGTCTTTGGTTTCTTTCTTTATTTCTTCCTTGAAAAGAGTATCATTGACTAGATGATTGTTCAGCTTCCATGTGTATGTGGGCTTTCTGTTATTTTTCTTGCTATTGAAAACAGCCCTGACTCCATCGTGATCTGATAGGAGGAATGGGATTAATTCAATTTTCTTATATCTGTTGAGGTCTGTCTTGTGACCAATTATATGTTTGATTTTGGAGAAGATACCATGGGTTGCTGAGAAAAAGGTATATTCTTTTGCTTTAGGATGAAAGGTTCCATATATATATATATATATATATATATATATATATATATATATATAATGTTAAATCCAATTGGTACAAAGCTTCAATTAGTTTCCCTGTGCCCCTGTTTATTTTCTGCTTTCCTGATAGGTCCATTGAGGAGAGTGGATTGTTGATGTCACCCACAAATACTGTGTTAGGTGCAATGTGTGCTTTGAGCTTTAGTAAAGTGTCTTTTAAGAATTAGAGTGTCCTTGCATTTTAGCATAGCTGTTCATAATTGAGAATTATTGGTGGATTTTTCCTTTGACCAGTAAGAAGTGTCCTTCTGTTTCCCTTTTGTTGACTTTAGGTTGAAAATCAATTTTATCTGATATTACAATGCCAACGCCAGCCTGTTTCTTGAGACCATTTGCTGATAAAATTGTTTTCCATTGTTTTACTCTGAGATAGTGATTGTCTTTGACATTGAGGTGTGTTTCCTATATGCAGCAAAAAAATTCTAGGGTTCTGTTTACATATCCAGTCTATTGTTCTATGTCCCTTTATTGGGGAATTGTGTCCATTGATGTTAAGAGAAATTAAGGAATAGTGATTATTACTTCCTGTTATTTTTAATGATATTTTTATGTTTGAATTGTTATCTTCCTTTGGGCTTGATGAAAGGATGTTAATATCTTGCTTTTTCCAGGGTGTAGTTTCCCTCCTTGTATTGACATTTTCTACGTATTATGCTTTGTAGGGTTGGGTTTGTGGAAAGATATTGTGTAAATTTGGTTTTATCATGGAATATCTTGGTTTCTCCATCTATGGTGATTGAGATTTTGCTGGGTATAGTAGTCTTGGCTGGCATTTGTCTTCTATTAGAGTCTGCATGAGATCTGCCCAGGATCTTCTAGCTTTCACGGTATCGGGTGAGAAGTCTGGGGAAATTCTGATAGGTCTTCCTCTATATGTTACTTGGCTGTTTTCTCTTACTGCCTTTATTATTCTTTCTTTGTTTAGTACATTTGGGGTTTTGATTATTATGTGACAGGAGGTATTTCTATTTTGGTCCAGTCTGTTTGGAGTTCTGTAGGCTTCTTGTATATTCATGGGTATCTCTCTCTTTAGGTTAGGGAAGTTTTCTTCCATAATTTTGTTGAAGATATTTGCTGGCCCTTTAAGTTGTAAATCTTCCCTTTCATCTATATCTATAATCCTTAGGTTTGGTCTTCTCATTGTGTCCTGGACTTCCTGGATATTTTGGGTTGCAAGCTGTTTGCCTTTGGCATTTTCTTTGACTATTGAATCCATGGTTTACATGGTTTCATTGGCATCTGAAATTTTTTCTTCTATCTCTCATATTCTCTTGTTGATATTTGTAACTATGACACCCCCACCCCGATTTTTCCCCAAGGTTTTCTACCTCCAAAGTTGTCTCCCTTTGCAACTTCTTAGTTGTCTCCACTTCTGTTTTTAGATCCTGGATGGCTTTGCTCAGTTCCTTTACTTGTTTGTGTTTTCCTGTAATTCTTTAAGAGATTTTTGTGTTTCCTCTTTCATGACTTCTGCCTATTGACCCAAGTTCTCCTGTATTTCTTTAAGTGATTTTTGCATTTCCTCTTTATTGGTTTCTATCTGTTGACCCATATTCTCCTGAATTTCTTTAAATGATTTTTGTGTTTCCCTTGTAAGTGATTCTAACTTTTGATCAATTTTCTCTTGTGTTTCTTTAGGAGATTTATTTATGTCCTTCTTGTGTTCCTCTCACAGCATCGTGACCAGTGATTTTAAAACCAAATCTTGCTTTTCTGGTGTGTTGGGGTATCCAGGACTTACTGTTGCCAGAGAATTGGGTTCAGATGCTGCCATATTGCCTTTATTTCTGTTAGTAAAGTTCCTATGTTTGCCTTTTGCTTCTGGTTATCTCTGGAGTTGATTTGTCCTGTTGTCACTGTCTGGTGCTTGAGCCTCCTTTAAGCATTTAAGGCTATTTCTGCTACTCTGGATAACTGTCTTTTCCCTGGCACAGATTGCTAATGGAATGCCCTATTGTTGGGTGCCCTTTGAGCCCTCATGTGCCTTGCCCCTAGCAATGTTATACTTGGGGTTGTCTCTGTGTACCTGGAGGTTCCTGTCCTGTCTGTCTGGGAGTGAAGATGGCTGCAGTGAGCCCCTCCCGGAGCAGATTACTCTCTCTGAGTAGACCCACTTCAGGCTGGCAAACAGATGAACCACAGAGCTGCCCAGGTCTTGGGAGCAGGCAGAAGCCTGGAGGTCTGTGTCTCAAGTGATGTTAAACTCGGGATATTTCTGTGTACCTAGAGCTGCCTGTTCTGTCCTTCAGGGAGCGAAGACAGCAGTGGCGAGCCCCTCCTAAAACTCTTTTTTAACCTATTTTTTTTTTGGTTCTACCTTGTGTCTTTCAGCTATCCAGTATCAGGTTTCTGTCAAACTGACAGTGCAATGCAAAGGCTCCTGAAATGTAATGTAATATTCTTCTGAAGACTGTCTAATGAGATAATGTTTTTCTGAAGCAGACATATGAGAAGACATTTAGATGAGAACAGACTTTTTCCCCCCTGGAAGCCTCCTAATGAAAAGGCATGTGATAATATTCTGAGGCAGATATGTCAGAGGACACATGATTTTGGATAAAGGATAAGTATAACCCAATAGATAGTAGACAATGTTCTTTCATTTTTCATCTTCAGCTCTTTGCAGGTCTTTGTTAGACTTTGCTTAGCCTTTGTTAGGCTGTTCTTTTTTTTTTTTTTGAGACTTTTAAATTTTATTATTACCATGTATTGTATGAGTTTCATTGTGACATTTTGATATATGTATTTAACGGGTTTTGAACATGTTTCCCCACCTTACCTTCTCTCATCACCTCGACTCCTGGTGATCTCTTCCCTCTTCCCTTATATCCCTCCTAACTTCATGCCTCATTCTTTTTTTTTTTAATTTTATTTTCTATATTCTATGTTTACATTCCAAAGGCTTTCCCCTTTCCCAGTTCCCACCCACCATAGTTCCCATAGTTCCTCTCCCCCCCATCTGTTCCCCAATAATTCCCCCTCCCCCCTCGGTTTCTTTACTAAACTGGAAGCAATCTTTACAGGCCCAGGGTCCTCCCCTTTCTTCTTCTTGGGAATCATTTGACTTGCTATTTGTGTCTTGAGTATTTAGGGCTTCTGGGCTCATTAATATCCACTTATCAGTGATTGCATTTCAGGTGCATTCTTTTGTGATTGGGTTAATTCACTCAGGATGATATTTTCCAGGTCTAACCATTTACCTACAAATTGCATGAATTCATTATTTTTAATTGCTGTGTAGTATTCCATTGTATAAATATACCACATTTTCTGTATCCATTCCTCCTTTGAGGGATATTTGGGCTGCTTCCAATTTCTGGCTATTATAAACAAGGCTGCTATAAACATAGTGGAGCATGTGTCCTTATTGCATGCAGGGGAATCCTCTGGGTATATGCCCAGGAGTGGTATGCCAGGGTCCTCTGGAAGTAACATGCCCAATTTTCTGAGGAACCGCCAAACTGATTTCCAGAGCGGTTTTACCATTTTGCAATCCCACCAACAGTGGAGGAGTGTTCCTCTTTCTCCACATCCTCGCCAGCACTTGTTGTCTCTTGAGTTTTTAATCTTAGCCATTCTGACTGGTGTGAGGTGGAATCTCAGGGTTGTTTTGATTTGCATTTCCCTGATGACTAATGATGTTGAACATCTTTTAAGGTGTTTCTCGGCCATCCGAATTTCTTCTGGTGAAAATTCTTTGTTTAGCTCTGTGCCCCATTTTTTGATAGGGTTATTTGGTTCTTTGCGGTCTAACTTCTTGAGTTCTTTGTATATATTGGATATTAGCCCTCTGTCAGATGTGGAGTTGGTGAAGATCTTTTCCCACTTTGTTGGTTGCCGTTTTGTCCTTCTGACAGTGTCCTTTGCTTTGCAGAAACTTTGTAATTTTATGAGGTCCCATTTGTCGATTCTTGATCTTAGAGCATAAGCTATTGGTGTTCTGTTCAGGAACTTTTCCCCTGTGCCCAAGTCCTCCAGGGTCTTCCCAAGTTTCTTTTCTAATAGTTTCAGTGTGTCTGGTTTTATGTGGAGGGCCTTGATCCACTTGGAGTTGATCTTAGTGCAAAGAGATAAGATTGGATCAATTCGCATTCTTCTGCATGTTGACTTCCAGTTGAACCAGCACCATTTGTTAAAAAGGCTATTTTTATTCCACCGGATGGTTGTGGCTCCTTTATCAAAGATCAAGTGACCATAAGTCTGTGGGTTAACCTCTGGGTCTTCAATCCTGTTCCATTGATCTGCTTGCCTGTTGCTATACCAATACCATGCAGTTTTTAACACAATTGCTCTGTAGTACTGCTTGAGGTCAGGGATATTGATTCCCCCAGAAGTCCTTTTATTGTTGAGAATAGTTTTAGCTATCCTGGGTTTTTTGTTGCTCCAGATGAATTTGAGAATTGCTCTTTCTAGATCTATGAAGAATTGAGTTGGGATTTTGATGGGGATCGCATTGAATCTGTATATTGCTTTTGGCAAGATGGCCATTTTTACTATATTGATCCTGCCAATCCAGGAGCAAGAAATATTTTTCCATCTTCTGAGGTCTTCTTTGATTTCTTTCTTCAAGGACTTGAAGTTCCTGTTGTACAGATCTTTCACTTGTTTGGTTAGAGTTACACCATGATACTTTGTGTTGTTTGTGGCTATTGTGAAGGGTGTTATTTCCCTAATTTCTTTCTCTGCCTGCTTGTCCTTTGAGTACAAGAAGGCCACTGACTTGCTTGAGTTAATTTTATAACCTGCCACTTTGCTGAAGTTGTTTATCAGCTGTAGAAGTTCTCTGGTGGAGTTTTTTGGGTCGCTTAGGTAAACTATCATATCGTCTGCAAATAATGATAGTTTCACTTCTTCCTTTCCAATTTGTATCCCTTTGACTTCCTTATGTTGTCTAATTGCTCTTGCTAGAACTTCAAGTACTATATTGAAAAGATATGGAGAGAGAGGGCAGCCTTGTCTAGTCCCTGATTTTAGTGGGAATGCTTCAAGTTTCTCTCCATTTATTTTGATGTTGGCTACTGGTTTGCTGTAGATTGCTTTTACTATGTTTAGGTATGGGCCTTGAATTCCTGCTCTTTCCAAGACTTTTAGCATGAAAGGATGCTGAATTTTGTCGAATGCTTTTTCAGCATCTAATGAGATGACCATGTGTTTTTTTTTCTTTCAGTTTGTTTATGTAGTGGATTACATTGATGGATTTCCGTATATTGAACCATCCCTGCATCCCTGGGATGAAACCTACTTGATCATGGTGGATGATCGTTTTGATGTGCTCTTGGATTCGGTTAGCAAGAATTTTATTTAGTATTTTTGCATCTATATTCATAAGAGAAATTGGCCTGTAGTTCTCTTTCTTTGTTGGATCTTTTTGTGGTTTAGGTATTAGCGTAATTGTGGCTTCGAAGAATGAGTTGGGCAGTGTCCCTTCTGTCTCTATTTTGTGGAATAGTTTGGAGAGTATTGGTGTTAAGTCTTCTTTGAAGGTCTGGTAGAATTCTGCACTAAAACCATCTGGTCCGGTACTTTTTTTGGTTGGGAGGCTTTCTACAACCCCTTCTATTTCTTTAGGGGTTATGGGACTATTTAGCTGATCTACTTGATGCTGATTTAATTTTGGTATTTGATATCTGTCTAGGAAATTGTCCATTTCCTCCAGGTTCTCCAGTTGTTTTGAGTATAGACCTTTGTAGTAGGATCTGATGATGTTTTGAATTTCCTCAGTTTCTGTTGTTATGTCTCCCTTTTCATTTCTAATTTTGTTAATTTGTATACTGTCTCTGTGTCCTTTGGTTAGTCTGGCTAAGGGTTTATCTATCTTGTTGATTTTCTCAAAGAACCAGCTCCTGGTCTTGTTGATTCTTTGTATGGTTCTCTTTGTTTCTATTTGATTGATTTCAGCCCTGAGTTTGATGATTTCTTGTCTTCTACTCCTCCTGGGTGAATTAACTTGTTTTTCTTCCAGGGCTTTAAGGTGTGCCATTAAGCTGCTAGTATATGCTCTCTCCAGTTTCTTTTTGGATGCACTTAGAGCTATGAGTTTTCCTCTTAGCACTGCTTTCATTGTGTCCCATAGATTTGGGTAGGTTGTACCTTCATTTTCATTGAATTCTAAAAAGTCTTTGATTTCTTTTTTTATTTCTTCCTTGACCAAGGTGTCATTGAGTAGAGTATTGTTCAGTTTCCATGTGTATGTGGGCTTTCTGTTGTTTTTGTTGTTATTGAAGACCACTCTTACTCCATGGTGATCTGATAGAAGGCATGGGATTAGCTCGATCTTCTTGTATTTGTTGACATCTGTCTTGTGACCAATTATATGGTCTATTTTGGAGAAGGTCCCATGTGGAGCTGAGAAAAAGGTATATTCTTTAGCTTTAGGATGAAATGTCCTATATATATCTGTTAAATCCAATTGGTCCAGAGTTTCAATTAGTTTCGCTGTGTCCCTGTTTATTTTCTGCTTTCCTGATCGGTCCATTGAGGAGAGTGGAGTGTTGAAGTCACCCACAATTATTGTGTTAGGTGTAATGTGTGCTTTAAGCTTTAGTAAGGTTTCTTTTACGAATGAGGCTGCCCTTGCATTTGGAGCATAGATGTTCAGTATTGAGAGTTCTTCTTGGTGGATTTTTCCTTTGGCCAGCAAGAAGTGACCTTCTGAGTCTCTTTTGATGATTTTAGGTTGGAAGTCAATTTTATCTGATATTAGAATGGCTACTCCAGCTTGTTTCCTGAGACCGTTTGCTTGTAAAATTGTCTTCCAGCCTTTTACTCTAAGGCAGTGTTTGTCTTTGACACTGAGATGTGTTTCCTGTATGCAGCAAAATGTAGGGTCCTGTTTCCGTATCCAGTCTGTTAATCTATGTCTTTTTATTGGGGAATTGAGTCCATTGATGTTAAGAGATATTAAGGAATAGTAATTATTTCCTCCAGACATTTTTGAAATTGTATTTATTTATTTTATTTATTTTTTATATTCGAGAGGTTACCTTCTTTTGGGTTTGATGAGAGGAGGTTTCTATCTTGCTTCTTCCCGGGTGTAGTTTCCGTCCTTGTCTTGGTGTTTTCCCCCTATTATCCTTTGTAGGGCTGGATTTGTGGAAAGATATCGTGCAAATTTGGTTTTGTCATGGAATACCTTGATGTCTCCATCTATGGTGATTGAGAGCTTTGCTGGGTAAAGTAGTTTTGGCTGAAGTTTGTGTTCTCTTAGAGTTTGCATGATATCTGCCCAGGATCTTCTAGCTTTCATGGTCTCAGGTGAGAAGTCTGGTGTTATTCTGATAGGTCTTCCTTTATAAGTTACTTGGCCTTTTTCTCTTGCTGCCTTTAGTATTCTTTCTTTGTTTATTACATTTGGAGTTTTGATTATTATGTGACGGGATGTATTTCTGTTCTGATCCAGTCTGTTTGGGGTTCTGTATGCTTCTTTTATATTCATGGGCATCTCTCTCTTTAGGTTGGGGAAGTTTTCTTCCATAATTTTGTAGAAGATATTTGCTGGCCCTTTAACTTGTACATCTTCATTCTCGTCTATACCTATAATCCTTAGGTTTGGTCTTCTCATTGTGTCCTGGATTTCCTGGATGTTTTGGGTTACAGCCTTTTTGCATTTAGTATTTTCTTTGACTGTTGAATCAATGGTTCCTATGGTATCTTCGGCTTCTGATATTCTGTCTTCTATCTCTTGTATTCTATTGTTGATATTTGCATCTATGGCTCCTGATTTCTTCCCAAGGTTTTCTATCTCCAATGTTGTCTCCCTCTGCGATTTCTTAGTTGTTTCTACTTCTGTTTTTAGTGCCTGGATGGATGTGCTCAGATCTTTCGCTTGCTTGATTGTGTTTTCATGTATTTCTTTGATAGATTTTTGTGTTTCCTCTTTCATAGCTTCTACTTGTTGGCCCACGTTCTTCTGTATTTCTTTAAGTGATTTTTGTCTTTCCTCCTTATTGTCTTCTTCTTTTTGATCCATCTTCTCCTGCATTTCTTGAAGTGATTTTTGTATTTGCCTTATAAAGGCTTCTAACTTTTGATCCATTTTCTCTTCTATTTCTTTACGAGATTTTTCTATGTGTTCAGCTACCAGCATCCTGACCAGTGATTTTATATCCAAGTCTTGTTTTTCTGGTGTTTTGGGGTATCCAGGGCTTCCTGTTGTTGGCGAACTGGGTTCAGATGCTGTCATGTTGTCTTGATTTCTGTTAGTGACATTCCTTCGTTTACCTTTTGCCGTCTGGTTATTTCTGGTGTTAGTTGACCTTGTTGTCACTGGCTGGTGTTTGAATCTCCTATGAGGCTGGGCTTACCTGTTGTTTCTCTACTGGTGGTTATGCGTGATTGCTGCTCAACAGGATCACGAGCTGGCTGCCACCCACTGACTTTGTGCACGGCCTGAGGTCTCCGGGAAGTGTGGGGGAGTGCAGCAGAGCCTCGGCAGGTGCTGCTGGGCCTGCCTAGTAGCGAGAGCCTAGCAGATCCCCCCACGTGGTAGCCCCTGATGGAATCTGTCTACCTGTTCCTTTCCAGCTGTGTTCTGTTTGCAGTATGGAGGCCTGCCGCTATCGCTGGTCCGGGCTCCTGGGGAGCTGGGTGGTGCCGGTTGCCTCGGTGCACGGCCTAAGCTCGCAGGGACGTGCTGCAGATCCTAGGCGCCTGGGCCCGCCTGTGGGCGAGAGCTTAGCAGCTCTCCCTGCTCTAGCCCCAGGCGGAGTCTCTATCTGCACCTTTCCAGCTGTGTCCTGGTTGCAATATGGAGGCCTGCCGCTATAGCTGGTCCTCACTCTTCTTAATAAACAAGTATTGTTGCTTATCCTGGTTCTGTGGGCAGGGTCTGAGCACCTGGCAAGCTGGCTAGGTCTGGCTGACCTGCTACAGGCTGGATGGGATGCTGCAGACAAGATGGCGCTGCCTGCAGGGGGTTCGGGGGTCTGGCCTGCGAGCGCAGAGCTCAGGCACGGCCGCTGAACTCCAAACCGCTAGGCTGTGCGCAGTTCCTGCCCCAGACCTGCGTCCCCGGAGGTCTTAAACTCGGGCTGTCTCTGGTACCTGGGTCTGCCGGCAGGGTCTCAGCACCTGACAGGTTGGCTAGGTCTGGCTGATCCGCTACCGGCTGGATGGGATGCTGCAGACAAGATGGCGCTGCCTGCAGGGGGTTCGGGGGTCTGGCCTGCGAGCGCAGAGCTCAGGCACGGCCGCTGAACTCCAAACCGCTAGGCTGTGCGCAGTTCCTGCCCCAGACCTGAGTCCCCGGAGGTCTTAAACTCGGGCTGTCTCTGGTACCTGGTTCTGCCGGCAGGGTCTCAGCACCTGACAGGTTGGCTAGGTCTGGCTGATCCGCTGTTAGGCTGTTCTTTAGAAACAACTCTTGCCTTCATTTGTCCTGAAACTCTTTGCTGGCATTCAGTGACAAAACACTTGCACTGGTTCATCTTAATGTTTTTTAATGTTCTGTACTTGTCATGACTTCATACAGAGAATCACGGCAAAGAACTTCTGGTGCATCATGTCTCTTCCATGGACTCTTGTTAATCAGTGGTATCCAACAGTTTTGTCTGATTTTGGTGTTTTGCTAATGGACTGGAGTGTAGACAATGACGTTTGGAACAACCCAAAAGAATCATTTCTAACCAGGTCCACAGCTTCCATTTTTTATTAACTTTTCTTTTCCCCTACCTCTGATGGGTGGTGGGCTGGAAGGGAAGTGGAGTATTAAACAACTATAATTACAGTAGGTTTTGAAAAATCTAAGCCTACAGGCTTCCTGTTATGGAATAGAACTCAACTAAATTCAAACATACATTGGCCACTCCAAGAAGTTTAGTTCCTTAGCACAACTTAGAGGTAAGACAGATTATAAGTCAAGGGTTTGTGGCCGAGGAGGTATTCAGAATTCTCTTTCTGTAGCTTTCACAGAACCTTCTTATGAGTAGAAGAGATAAGAATTTCACAATGAAGAACACATGAAAGCAACAGCTCAACCTCTGTACATTCAATGAGCTGTGTGGATATTGTCCTAGCAATGGGAAAATGACTTTTAGTTTTCAGAGAGTAATCTCCCATCTAAGTATTAGTCTGAATTGTTTAGGGATCTCTGAAGCACCATTTTGCCAACAACTCCATGGAATGAAACCCAGTCCCACTTCTGGAAGGCTTGAATGACTACAAAACATGGCCAGTTCAAGGTCTGTATCACCCATTATTACAAGGTCTCACTAAGGACACCTTCATAGATTCCAAGAACTTTCCATAATCCTATGTTTTCATGCTGCTTCCCTGATATTGTTCAATTCGAGCTGTCTCTTCCTACACTCATGCTTCATCCTTTACCGCCACATCTACTGGTCTGATCCCCTATAACTCCCAGTTACCTATAAAATTTATTCTATTTCCCCTTTTCAGGGAGATCCAGGCTTCTGTCTTAAAATACTAATCTTAACCTAACCTCTGTGGTTTGTGGATTGTAGCTTGATTATCATTTATTTAGCAGCTAATAATTACTTATACATGAATATATATACATATATAAATATATATATACATACATATCATATTTGTCTTTCTTGATTTCAGCTACCTCACTAAGTATTTTATTTTTTTAATATTTTGAATAATAATATTTAATGAAACAAAAGACAGATTTGATACTCAAACATTTGAGGTATTCAAGAAACTTTTAAGGGTCTTACAGTAAAAACACTAAGATTTGTGAAACTGTGTCTTTAACATTCTCAGCACTATGCCCTTGTTACATACAACATCTAAAAACAAGATACTCATTCTACCATGTTCAAAGGTGTCTAGTAAAAAAGGAAAGATTAACTTTGAAGATGGGACTATAAGCTGCTGCTTAGGGTCTTTCAAACGGCTTCTCATACACATCTGTGAGGTAGGTTGTTATCCACATTTTGTACAAGAAAAAAACTACACAAGATTATATAACATACTGCTATAGTAACAAACAGGGAATTAGATCCAATTAAATCAGGTCCAGTCCTTAGCTTTGAATTTCTTTCCTTTATAAACTTTAAATTATAAAGACTGCTAGTAATTGCATTCATTTTAACAGCATAAGAAGGCAGACAAATATTTTCCCAGGTGGCTTTAAAAAGTGAAATAAATGTAGAGAAAATGTACTCATTGAAGAACTTCCAGTGGTGATGCTGTGTGGTTTGGTCAAGTGGAACTGAAATGGCAGATGCAAACCACACAGCCACCTGTGGGATAGGTCACAGAAAAACAGAAGAACTGGGGGTGGAGAGACAGACTTTGAACACATGCTGACTTTGACTCTGAAATTATTTGAGAAGGCACCAGGTACTCTTTTTTTCTTTGTAGGGACAGTGGGTCTATGTCTCTTTGATTCTGGGAAAATGTTTTCAATTTAGAAAAAATGGGCTTCAAATTTGGTAGCAAACCTTATTTACAAGTGAGCTTTAAATTATGCATATATATATATATATATATATATATATATATGGGTAAGTATGTATGTATATTATGTAAACAAGTTAGCAGCATCTTTATCAGCCTTTCCTTGAATATTTATGATGCAGTTGATGAGACTAAACAGTCATAACATGAGGAATAGGCCTACAGTCTAGGCTGAATAGAGTTTTGATTAAACTTCTTCAACCATAACCTGATCAGAATCAGGTCCTATCCAGAAGTTATCAGACTGCAGGCCTGTATTTTGTGAGCCAACATAAATGTTTACTGCCAGCCTTGTATAGGAATGCCATTTGTTACTGCATGTGACTTTTGGTAAGTGCAGTTTATGTGTCTAAAAGCAGTTCAAGTTTTATGAAGGTAATTCATGATTATTTGGACAAGCAGGGTGGGTAAATTCAAATATATTTAAAGTACAATTAAGGAAATTCTAGAAGATATTCTTTCCGGTTTAGAAAAGAAAGATTTGTATAATGTCCTAAAATAAAAAAAAATTTTTTTTGAACAGACATTTTAAAAATTAAGGTTTATATAGTATTTTTTTAACTCAAGGTTTGCTACTTTGTGTTAATTTTAATTTTCAAAGAGAAACTGAAGCCTCCTGGGAATGAATTGCATTGTTATGCTTCTCCTGCTAGTCTGAGTGTGCATCTTCACAGATAAGTTTTTTATTTCTAGTTGGATTCATTTGCATCTAAGTTTCATGATGTCATGTCATTAATAGCTGAGTAATGCCACTCTTTTTCAATCTATTCTTGAATTGAGGAATATAAGTGTTTTTCCAGTTTCAGCTATTATGAGTAAAACCACATAGTTAGTTCTGTTAATATTTTATTATGCACCCTGGATTTTAATGAGGAATGCAACACCCTACCACTTCCATTCATTCTTGCTTGACAATTCTTTTCTCAGCTCAAGAATACTATACAAATAGATGACAAAATATAAAGGAACTATACTTTTTTAATATTTAAGTCTGATGAACAAGCTATTGCTAGTTCATTATTTCTGAAGGTCAAAATACTTCCTCAAAAGTATATGTACTTTTTCTCAATATTTAAATTTAATCAATGAGAAAAAAATATATCATTGTTATCTTAGCGGGCTTGTAGAGATATCAAAATGAGAACATGTAAGAATTGAGGCATCTATTTTCATATGCTTGACTGACTTCTTTCTTCCAAACATTGTCTCCTTCAACTTTAAATTTAGAGGTCTTCTACATTTGCAGCATGCGGAAAGTAAAGATTGGTTTATTGAATCCTTGACTAATAATTGTAGCTTATATAAGTTTAAAAATAGCTTATTTAACTGTAGAACTCTAGAGTACAGTTTCACTTTCTATTTTTACATTGTAAATGTTTCATTGTTTTGCATTTTGGACTTCCATCATTGGCATTGTTGTCTGTCAGAGAAGTTACTCTTCTTTGATAGATTTCAAGAGTTTAAGTCTTATTCTTTAATTTACTTTTTTATTCTTTATTTGTTTTCCTTTTATTATATAATTTGAGTTCTATTTGGGCTCATGCCTTCCAATGCTGATTTTTTTTCTGAAGTACATTTGAGAATATTTACATTTCTGAGTTTATTTGATATATGCTGGTCCCACGGTGTTTTCTTAGGATATTTAAATTTGACAAATTTCTACTTCCTGGAGAATTCTTGCCTCAGCAATAAAAAACAATGAATTCATGAAGTTCTTAGGCAAATGGTTGGAACTGGAAAATATCATCCTAAATGAGTTAACCCAATCATAAAATAACACACATGGAATGCAGTCACTGATAAGTGGATATTAGCCCAGAAGCTCTGAATACCTATGAGCGAATTCACATATCAAATGATTCCCAAGAAGAAGGAAGGAGAGGTCCCTGGTCCTGGAAAGGCTTGATCCAGCATTGTAGGGGAGTACCACGACAGAGAAGAAGGAGGGAGTTGATTGGAGAAAGGGTGGAGGGACCAGGGCTTATGGGACTTATTGGGAGGGGGGAACTGGGAAAGGGAAAATCATTAAGAATGTAAAAAAAAAATATAGAAAATAAAAAGAAAAAAGAGCCGGGCGTTGGTGGCGCACGCCTTTAATCCCAGCACTTGGGAGGCAGAGGCAGGCAGATTTCTGAGTTCGAGGCCAGCCTGGTCTACAGAGTGAGTTCCAGGACAGCCAGAGCTACACAGAGAAACCCTGTCGCGAAAAACCAAAAAAAAGAAAAAAAAAAAGAAAAAATTAGTTGACATCCTATTTTTCCTATCAGATAATTTGTAGAGATTTGCTTTCTTGATCACACATCATTTACTCTGATATCTTCATATGATACAAAAGTAATCGAGTGAGGAGTTTCCTGCATCTTTCTTCTCATATTTCAATTTGGTACTTTAAAAATAGATTTTATTTTTCTACAGAGTTTTACCGTATGTTCACTCAATATGTTCATTCTCTTTCTTGTCTTTGAATATATTTATAACAGATATTTAAAATTCCTTTTTGCTTATTTCAACATCTGGTTAAGTTGGACATCTGTTTATACTGGTTCCTTATTTCTTTTTTAATATGAATTGGTTATATATAGCTTCATTTATATGTATTTTTATATTTTATGTCCAAAATTGTGAATAATATACTAAAGTAAGTTATAAAACAAATTCACATATGATAAATAAAATATTGACTTGTTAAAATAAACAGATAAAGAGGGATTTTGTGTTCAATGGTAGAATTTGTTCTTTGTAAAAGTATTTTTTCCCATAATACATAGAGTATAGCTTTTATACCAAAATGTGGGCTGGTAAGCAAGGACTAGATGGTAAAATTGAGCAGATGACTTTGCATATTTCATGGGTGAGATTGTATTTTTTTTTCATAGATTAAGGTTTGAGAAAGGAGTATTTGCTGAAGGCAAACATGTTTACTATTTGGTTTCTTTACAAAAAAATCATAAAGAGAAAATATAATTTCTAATTTTCATTCTATAGAATGCTTCTTATTCCATTATCAATGTGCTGTTTTCTCTGTCTTATTACAGTGCCTAGGGGAGTCCAGCAAGTCTCCTTCAACTAATTAATGTAACTGCAAAAGTACATAGAAATGTAAAGCTATTCTCTTCTTCTAAATGCAATATATAGTTTCTTTATTTTAGACCTTGCGAATCTACACTATCTAGTGCATATAAGGTCTTGGCTACTGAGTACTTCTCTTATATGCCTTCTCTACCGTTATTTCCTCAGTCTCAGATACTTAGGCACCCCTGAACTGAGACTACTTTCTCACATCATTGAGAAATCACTCTATTTCAGATTCACATTCCAGACTGCAATGGAGTAATCCATAGCTACATTTCATTACTGAAATAAAGATAAATTATTGTATCATCTTATTTCCCAACTACTAGGGCTACTTACTCAGTCATGTTCTCAGTACATATTACATACAGTGTTAGGAAAAATCTATTACAAGTTAAGGAAATTTTGGCTAAGGTTTTTGTTTTTTGTTTGTTTGTTTGTTTTTAGGTTTTTTTGTTTGTTTTTGTCAGATTATACATCATCTAATGGTTGCCTAAAACTGAAACTAGTAGTTTTCTATCTACATTAGTCAAGTTTTTGCTGTAATGACAAATATTGGAAATGAACAACTTAAGAAAGTATAGAATCACTTACACTCATGGTTTCAGGAATTCCAATTAATTTTCAGCTGGTTCGGTTGTTTTTCCCATTGTGATATGCCAAATTCCATGACACAAGGGTATTATGGAGTAAACTTACTCAGGTTGGGAAGTCAACAGTAAAAGAAAATATATACCTTTCAAAAACATTCAAATAGTGACCCAGCTGCTGTAAGCAGGTCTCATATGCTAATATCCCATTGATGAAATACAACTGCTTCATGAACTTGAGATGATGTCTTTACATGTGAGATCTTAGCACAATACTCATATCTCAATAAAACATTATTTTAGGTAATTTTCTGTTGCTGTAATAGATCACGTGTGGGTAGTTAATGCATAAGTTTAAAAACTGTATTTTCCTCATGGTTCAAAAGTATGTTACTGATCTGGGTGTTCAGTGGAAGACTGCATTGAATGACATAAAGATGCAACTCTTGTGGACCCCAGTATAAGTACTGAGAGGCTGTAAGGCTTGGTCAAGTACCTCGTGATGCCATTTCTGCAACTATTCTTAGTATGTATCATTTTCCTTCTCTATCCCTTCTCTTTCATCCTTCCTTGATTAAACCTGTAGTTTTTGACCTAGCAAAACTTAGTAGGAGACCATTTGATATTCAGGAACTAGATGTTACCAATAATATTAAAGTAAATGTTGTTCATGAATTTAAAAAATGTAATTGTAGAGGAAGTTCTACAAATTTGGGAAAATTTGTAAAATTGGATAAGGTGATAGTTACAAAATCTTGGGAATGGTTGATAGGGTATAGTTACTTGCTTGAGGTGAAAGTGAAAGTAAACAGGAAATACCTGCAGAGACAAGTAAACTGTTCCACCAGTCTTAGTCTTAATTATGTATATTAAAAACAGGACATTTTTATTACAAAACTAAGAATGGAATAACATATAGGTATTTCCTACAAAATCAGCCCACGGGTTCCTTGGGTTCAGTGATGAGGGTGTTTGACCCCTAGGAATTCTCCAACCAGTTTAAATAAGGATGTTTTCATAGAGAGTCAAATGGGGTTCTGCATGTTTGACCTGGATTAGAGATCTTGTGGGATTAGTATATGGGACAAAGTATTAGAAAGGGATATTGGTGAAGGAGCATGTCTTTGGTATATTTTTAAGATCACCTTGGACTACCTTGCCAAAGGACTGTATTCCCAGAAAAAAGTAAATTAAATATTTACAAAAAAATTAAATATAGAAAATGAGAACAGCCAGGAGAATTAAATAGATGGTATACAGGTCGGGCCCAGGAAGAATAACAAAGACTTAGCAGTATGAATTCATGTTTGCTCTTTTAGGAAACTATACTGCTACACACGAGTCTGAAAGAAATTGACTTTGTAACCTCAATACTGCTGTCCTCAACATCACCGAAGTCTGTTGGTCAGGAGACATTAAAAAAAAAGGGCTTGCTTTAAGAATCTTTTATTTGAGATTTAATAGTTCCTTTTTTTCTGCTCTAAATCTGTACTACTTTTAATCACAAGAAAATTTTGGCAGAGAAAAATAGAGAAGCATTTGCCCACACCCCACCAAGGATTTCATAATTCAACTTCCTTGTATGATTTCAATAAAAGCCTGAGGCTGAGTCACATCTGTAAAGCACTATGACTCCTTAGTACAGGATCTCCCACTGTAAGGACAGCCTGTCAGCTTGCATCTCAATTGTGTGTTTTCTTATTTGCCTATCAGGTATCCCTAGTCCTTGACTGTCTGACATAACCTTGTGACCACTAGTCATGTAAGGCAATTTCTGCCCCAAGCTCCTGGGATTCTGGCTGTACTTCACCCCCACAGTTACCTGGCTACAACCAGGTATGCCCCACCTCATAGTTACCGGGCAAGAGCCAGGTAGTCTGGCCCACTATAAAAGGGGATTCTTGGCCCTTCTCCCTCTCTTGCCCTCTTTTCTCTGTTATCTTGCTCTGTTCTCTTACCTTTCTCTTTCCCCTTTCTTTTCCCCCTCTTTCCATGTGGCCATGTCTGGCTTCTACCTCCCTACCTCCCTCTATCACTTTATTCTTTTATAATAGAGCTTTAAAATCATGGACTGTCTTTCCTTCCATCCAAACCCACCATGCTGGTGCAATTGAACCGGTCTCTCAGCATATCCAGCCGCTAAGGACAAACCCCCCAAGTCATGTCTCCTCCACAGATATGCAGTCCCACACTTTACAACCCCTGACTCATGTCGAGGCTGGACCCTAGAATTTACAGAACAAAGAAAGGATTTTAAAAGCATCAAGGGAAAGGGGGCAAATAACATACAAAGGGAGATCTATCAGAATTACACCTGATTTCTCATCTGAGTCTCTCCAAGCTAGAAGGTTCTGGGAAGAGGTATTTTAATATCTACAAGACCACAGATGTCAGCCCAGACTATTAAAGCCAGCAAACCTTTCAATCACCGTACCATAGATGGAGAATCCATAATATCCCATGAATAAAACAAATTCAAACAATGTCTTTCTATTTACCCAGTGTCTCAGAATACTAGAAAGAAAATTTCAACCTGGCGTTTCTCACTATTTATTCATTTATTTATTTTTATTTGATATTTTATTTATTTATATTTCAAATATTATCCCCTTTCCTTTTTTTTTAGTGAACACCAAAAATACTCAGTAAAATACTCACAAACCAAACCCAAAATCACATAAAAGATAAAATCCACCATGATCACTGAGGCTTCAGTCTAAGGATATAGGGATGTTTCAAAATATGAAAATCTATCAATATGATCCATCATATAAGCACACTGATAGAAGAAATCCACATGCTTGTCTCACTAAAGGAAGAAAAACAATTGACAATGTCCAGCACCCCTTCATGATAAAAGTCTTGGAGAGATTAGGGATACAAGGCTAATATCTAAACACAATAAAGGGAATGCACAGCAAGCTAATAGCCAACATCAAATTAAATGAAGAGAAACTTAAAGCATTTCAACTAAAATCGTGAACAAGACAAGACTGCACACTCTCCCAATATACTACGTGAATTTCTGTATAAAGGAGTCAGACAACTAAAGGAGGTCACAGGGATAAAACTGGAAAAGATGTCAAAGTATCACAGTATTTGCAGATGATATGATAGTATACAAAAATGTCTCCAAAATACTACCAGAGAAATTCTGTAGCTAATAAACACCTTCCATAAAGTTGATAAATACAATATTAACTCAAACAAATCATTAGCCCTTCTCTATACAAAAGGCAAATGGGCTGATAAGTGAAGGAAAAGAGTACCCTTCAGAATATCCACACATAACATAAAACACCTTGATGTAACCCTAAGTAAGGAAGTGGAAGACATATATGACAAGAACTTCAAGTCCCTAAAGAGAGAAATTTAGGAAAATATCAGGAGATGGAATGATCTTCCTTTGATCAGTAGAATTAATGTACTGAATATGTACATCTTGCCAAAAGCAATCTACAGATTCAATGCAATCCCCCTCCAAAATTCCAACAAAAGTCTTCCAAAGTATTTAAATAGCAACTCTGAACTTTTTATGGAAAAACAAAACAAACAAACAAACAAACAGAAATACAGGATAGCTAAAATGATCCTGAACAGTAAAATAAATTTGGGAAGAATCACTATTCCTGATCTAAAGCTATATACTACACAGCAATAGTAATAAAAACTACATTGATGCAGACAGGTGGATCAATGGAATCGACTGTAGATCCAGAAATAAATCCATATAGCTATGGACGTTAATCTTTGACAAGGATGCCAAAACAATTCTATTGATGAGGGAAAGCTTCATCAACAAAGGGTGCTGGTCTAAGTGGATTTCTGCATGAACAAGAATGCAAATAGGTCAAGATTTACCACCGTAGACAAAACTCAATTCCAAGTGGATGAAAGATCTCAATATAAAACCAGAAACACTGAATAGAAACTCTAATAGAAAAACTTTGATTAGAAGAACACCACTTTCAGTAGCAACACAGAACTCCTAGTGATGGTTTGGGGAAATCAACCCCTGCAATCCTTTTGAACACAAATTGGTTCTGAATAAACAATATGCAGGGACAAAGACCGAGCAGGCACTGAAAGAATTGTTGACCAGTGACTGGCCTATTTTGAGACTCATCCTAATTCTTCATATTATTTATGATACTTTGTTCTGTATGCAGACAGGAGCCTAGCATAGCACCCCTCTGAGAGGCTCTGCCCAGCAACTGTCTAAGATAAATTCAGATAACAACAGACAAACAGTGGATGGAAGTTGCATATCTTTCTAGAAGAGTGAGGAGTATTGAAGGCCTTTAAGGAGATAGGAACCCCACAGGAAGACTAACAATGTCAACTAACCTGGACCCCTGAGAGCTCCCACAGTCTGAGCCACCAATCAAAGAGAACACATGTGTTGGTCTGAGGCCCCAGCCATATATCTAATAGAGAGCTGCTATGTCTGGCTTCATAGAGAGAGGATAAACGTAATCCTGCCAAACTTGATGCAGCAGGGTTGGAGATTATGTAGTAGGCATCTCCCTCAATGAAAAAAGGAGAAGACTATGTGAGGGAGAACAAGGAAGGGGTACAACATTGGGATGCAAATAAATACATACATGCATGCATACATATATACATATGTACATACATACATAAATTTACAAAGAAACAATGTAAAAAAGGAAAGAATTAGAAAAAGTATGCAAAAAAGGAAGAACCTAAGGAAACTAAAGAAGACTAATTTGCCTTTTCTTCAATTGTGTCACAGAGGAATGTTTTGCCTTTATACATCATGTATTCCGAGGCCAAAATCAAACTAAGAACTTAATCACCTTAATCAAACTTAAGAACTTAAGTGATTTTGTAACAGAAGGACTTACCAGTCCTTTGCCACTAAGTGGCAGTCTCAAATACAAGGCTGCTTTGATAAATAATAATATCTAAACATAGCACTACAGAATCACATACCTATACTAGGATTTTTCTGCACATTAATAACTGTTAAAGGTATATGTATTAATAAAACATAGTAATAGACTATTAATAGCTAATAAACAAGAAATGATTGAAATATATTCTATCAAACATAAGGTACATATATTATGACAGTATATTATTAAAAACAATCTGTCTCTTCTCCATTTTCTATATATATTTTTCATATGTATCTATATGTATATATTTGTATCCCATAAAAAATGAGTGTGTGTGTGTGTGTGTGTGTGTGTGTGTGTGTGTGTGTGTATGAGAGAGAGAAAGAGAAAGAGAAAAGAGAGAGAGAGTGTATGTGTGTACTGACTATTATGGTTAAAAAGAAATAGCATTCTTGATTTTCATACATCTCTTATTCTACTTTTATAATAACTTTTAACCTCTTCTATGAAAGTTTTAAGTTATATGACACATCAATACATTTCCACACCAAAAAGTGTTTGGTCAACTTTAATAATTCTTCTATTACCCTCCTGCAATAATTCAATTTATATCAAATATAAAAATTCATAACTCTGAGAGACTATCATGATACAATATACAAATACAAGTTTGATTAATGATTAAACCATTTAGACCTTGTCTATCATATTAAGCATCAGATTTCCTAAACAACACTTGGAGATGATATTGGTGTTTAATATTATACCTGGTTATTTGACACCTTTCTTATGTCGTGAATGTGACCTTCACTTAAGGAATTAAGGATGTTTAATAATAAATTCACATAATAAATTCAGTGCTGAAAACAGTAATAGGGTCAACTCACAATAAGATAACATTAACATATTTTACAATATAGCAGACAAAAACTGTGGGTGCTTTTTTTATGTGGACTTGCATAATTCACACAATAAATCAAGAAGATGATAACTGTATATTCTTTCATTATAAAAAGGTTGAAGTACAAATAGACTCTTATTATCATTTACTCAGAGACAGAAAATGGCAAATTATGGAACTAAAATTAAATTCTAAACACATAGAAAACACGTAAAATTTGGTTTGCCCTAATCCATAAATTATCTTGATTTGTATATTTTCTGAATAGATTTATCCTATTTTCAAATATGTTTAATAGGCTAATAATGAAAAACTTCATGTAAGCAAATTATGTTAATATATACACAAACAATAATGAAAAATTTATTAAAATGTACAGTTTTGAAGATGGTGTTCTTCTATTAAGTGTAATATGGATTTTTGCTTCATTTTGGTGATGGAATGCATACATACCATAATCAAACTTAATGTTCTCTGAATCTGTCCTTTTAAAACCAAATCAGGTTTGGGCAAAGTGTGACCTATAGAACCAAGTTAACCTGAATCCTTTAATCAAAAAAAATACTAAAATAAATTTGATATGTATTTATGTGATACTTAAAAATTCCCATATGCCAAAATTGAATAGTTGAAAAATATTTTTCCAATTTTTATTGGATATTTTATTTATTTACATTTCAAATGTTATCCCCCTTTCCAGATTTTCCCTCAAGAAACTCACTATCCCATCCTCCCTCCCCCTGCTACTATAAGGGTGCTCACCCACCTGCCCACCCACTCTTACCTCACCACCCTGGCATTCCCCTATGTAGGGCATAGTGCCTTTCCAGGAGCAAGTGCCACTCCTCCCATTTATGTTCAACATGGCCATCATCTAATATGTATGAGGCTGGAGCCATGGGACCTCCCCCTTGTGTACTTTTGGCTTGGTGGTTTAGTTCCTGGGAGCTCTGGGGGTTCTGGTTGGTTGAAATTCTTGTTCTTCAAATGGGTTGCAAACCCTTTCAGCTCCTATCCTTTCTCTAACTCCTTCATTGGAGACCCCCCATACTCAGTCCAATGGTTGACTGTGAGCATCTGCCTAAGAATTTGCCAGGCTCAGAATGAGCCTACCAGGAGACAGCTATATCAGGCTCCTGTCAGCAAGCACTTCTTGGCATTTGCAATAGTTTCTGCATTTAGTGTCTGTATATGGGATGGACCTCCATGTGGGGCAGTCTCTGGGTGGCCTTTCCCTGTGCTGGCACATGGTAGTAGGATTTGCTGAAGGAGGGAGTGGCAGGAGGTTCATTAGTTTGAGGCCAGCCTGAGAAAATAAATTTTATAGCCCATAAAGTTCTACATTATACATACATCTATAAAAATGCTTTTCCTGGAAAATTAGGCTACTCACAGATTTAATCACTCTTATGAATGCACTGCTGTTTTATATTTAAGACCAAAGTTACATAGAGTGTCTTCCTTCACATACATAGAAGTAATGTCTTCTAGCAAACATCTTGGCCCTATGACTTTTAAACTTTTGCAGTTTTTCCTAAATGTTCCTGAGCCTTACGTATAGGAGTTGTGTTGTGGGTGTGTTAATTATATTAAATATCCCTGGTAATTTATTCTTTGAATGTCAAGCAGTTATAGAATTCTGTAATTATCTCTGCTACAAAAGGAATTTCTGATGAGAGTGAAAAATAGGCATTTTTTGCAGGTGAATTCACTTAGAATGCAGTACTTAGAATATATTTGGAAATTATACTACTTTAGAAAAATATAGTTCTTTAGAAAAATGACAATAGTTGATTCCCATTTAGTGTTCATCATAACACTTACTACAGATAACTGGCTATATTTGAAACAACAAAGAAAAATCTTCTCCTACCAAATATGCCTTAAGTCCAAGTTGGTAGATTTTGACTTCTAGCAAGTCATATAACAATTTCAGATTCCCTTGATCTCTCCTTATCAAAAAATTGAGGAGAGGTTTTCATGCTTGATGTTGGGATTTTTTTAAAAGAATGTTCATGGTTGATAAGGGAAGCATTACCACCTCAAGTAGAATAACTTCATATATATATATATATATATATATATATATATATATATATATATGTGTGTGTGTGTGTGTGTGTGTGTGAACTTAATATTTATTATATATATGACTTCATATATATGCATATATTTATATACATATGTGTATATAAATATATATGTGTATATATGTATATGTCAATATATGTGTATGTGTATGTGTATGTGTATGTGTATGTGTATGTATAAGTATATATGGATATGTATGCCTGCACAACATATTTATTAACAGTATGTGTGTTTGAATAAATACAAAGTAGCAGGTTTCACTATGTCATTTAAACATATCCTACATTGCATGTTGTTCAAGAATAAATTAATTAATTATAAATTTAGAAATATAATTTTAGCTCAAAAGTCATTATCCAAATATTTAGAATTACAGGCTTTAGCTATATATCTGGAGAGTTTTATACCTTGTACAACATCTTCTTCTAAACTCTACATTTGAAGTTGCCTCTTCCTCGGCCGTTATTTTTTTAACAGATATTTGGGCATGACTCAGCTCTATGATTAAACAGAATTCTGGCATTGCTCAGCCTTAGCTTCTATTGTTTGTTAAATATCTAGGTTATTTAAGTATATACATGATTATCAGCTTAACTATTTTCTATTGTAACTTGAAATATAAATGCACATAAATACAAAACATTAAAATATAAAAACTACTTATTACTCACAATTTTATGAATTAATCATAATGCATATATTCTTCCATAAATAGTTCCTTTTGTGACTAGCAATTGCTGTTAAGTTCAGGGTAATTTTAACCCTCAAGTTACATTTAAAATAAAAGTAATATTTGCCTATTTTGTCTCTACCTCTGAGATGTTTCTATTTAAAGAGCTGTCTATGCTTTCTCAGCATGCAAATAATAGAATGTTACTTCGGCTAAATAGTCCTTATTTCATCTTTTTGCCATGCAGACAAAGACTGATCTCAGCAAAATGATGCATAAACTTAGTGGTTTATCTTGTATCTGAATTTAACCTTAACCTTCATAAATATTTTACAAATTTTTCATTAATGAAACAGAACATTATCTTTTGTCAAAAATTGAATCATTTGAGAGCATCTGAATCTTAATTTTTTTATATTATGAAAGGGAGATACTTTTTGCAAATATTTGAGATATAATATTTTTATAAAGATTTAGTAATCTTTCAGTGCACTAAATTTGATACATATATTGTGAAAAAAGAATGTATGAGAATTTGTTTGGGCTGTGATAATTAAACAATTACTAAAATTTTAATGTGAAACTGGACTATACTGAACACAAACAAAGCAGTGTGTCTATCATAGTAAAATGGGTGCTTCTACAATACCATGTATGAGAACAACAAATTATAAGCAAACATTATATTCTGTTTATTATATGATGTCTATTGAGTTTTAGATACAAGATGTTTTATAAAAAATCAATTATCTTCATCAGAAAAAAACTGGTTATTCTGTTAATTAGTGCTTATTTTCTGGAAGGAAAACAAAAAATGATGAGAAACATGGATATTTGTCTTAAAAATCTATCAATATAGTTAATAATAAATACAAAAATAATCTAAACAGAACTCAGTGTTTACATCAGTAATAATACACTCTTCCTCTAAACATTGTTACAGAACATGATCAATTCAGTAAACATTGTTTATTGAGTACCTGATAGTTTTAGAGATTCTTCCTAGATCTTGCATAAATGTATCCAGTTAAAATGAGAAGGCATGACCCTGGGTCTATTATTCACATGTATAGGCTTATTCCTAAAAGCTAGATTAAATATGGATTTGGTCATAGATTGAAATATAGGCAATTATGTTGCTATCTTAGTTTTTTTTTATTTTTCCTACCCTAATTATCAATACTTTACTTTCAAAAATATTAATTTCCACAAACTCATTTAATCTCTGCTAGAGAGATGACATGAAGAATTAGTCATATATGCTTTCTTATTATAAGTAATAAAAAAATTTTTTGAATGTTTTCTGTTGCCTAGAACAGGATTAATTCAAATTCACTGAAAATTGTATCCCTGTCCTATAGAGTCTAAGTATAAAAACAGTTTGGTAACTAAAAATTCCTTACCAAAACTGAAATTTGATTATTTAATTTTGAATGCATTATGGAGACAAAGAGCCCAAAGGATGGCTTTAAACCCCTCATACTCATATATAACTCCTGTCAATCACTGCAAAATTATAACATGAATATTGAAAGAATGGATGTAATTTAATAAATTGCTCATTTTTTTTTTACTTTAAGAACAAATTTAAAAATTGACCTAATTTAGAACTATTATATTACTGTTAGTATTTATCTACAATTGACTTATACATAATTGTATAAATAACCCTTTTCTTCTGAAAGTTCTTTCTTTGACCATGTGTTTCACCACAATGGGAAAATAGCTAAGATACAATTTAAAGATTTGTACTTTGCCAATATTAAGATCATTATCATTACAAGTTAGTCTCTATGTTTTTCTATCATTACAAGTTTGTCTTTAAATTTTATTTAGTTTTTTTATACAATACTAGAAAAGTAATATAGGATATATAGTAATTCTAAATACACTATTGAGAAAATATGAGAATTTTAGGTTATGTGTCGATTAAATACTGTTTTTATCTGATGTTATACATATTTGAGGGAGCAGATATTTCTACTAAAATGTGGTAGTCTGAGTAATAAATATTCTCCATATATTTAACTATTAGAAAATTTTGTCTGAATTGGTATAATGTTTAGACAGATGATACAACATTGATAAAATAAATAATTGGATCATCCTTTGAAATTTCACACTCAGACTCATTTAACAGTTTGTTCATTTCAGTTTGAGTTTGTAATTGAAGACAGAAACTTTGAGTTTTCTGTTCCTGCCATGATGCTTTTCTACCACTCTAGACTTTCATGCCTCTGCAACCAAAACCCAAAGTAAACTCATCCTTCTGAAATTTCCTTTGACCTTCGTGTTTCCTCACCATAGAAAAATGGGTAAGACATAGTTTTATGATATATACAACATTGATAAACTGAAGATCAATATCAAAGACCACAACATTTTTGCTATTTTGAAAAAGTGATCTATAAATAAAAATAGCCATATAGATTATAATACAAACCACAGAAACAGTCTATAATTTTTTTAACTTATTATTTTTGGTCATTTCCCCCTAATTCACTAATTAAGCTAAATATAATCCACTGTTAAGACTTTAATATTCTTTAATTTAAGCATGAGCTACTTGAGATACAAAGTTTGCTGTAAAATAAAATAGATCAGTTTCTTTTCTAACTGAGCTAGGCTTCCATATATTGAAAGTGCAACTAATTCTTACCATCTGACTACTGACCTACTTTCTAGGTAAGAGTTTACCTACTCACTTTCCTTAGAGTTTCTAAGTGCATAAGAGTTAAACAGTTTACTATACATTCAGGTACAATTAATGATAGATATCTGTTAATAACAAAATTCATTTATGCAACATGTCCATATTATCATCTTTATAAGTTCATCAATCAATAAATTTAAGTTTTTACTGCTATTTCTAATATTCTAAATAAAGAATATAAAAATTTCTCCCAAACACATACATGAACTATTACAAATATAAACATACTCATGCATACAATTATATATAAATATAAATATACATATGTGTGTGTACATATACATACTAACATATTCAAAAGTTTGAATCTTTGTATTAATAATTGGTTTTGAAGGATATTATAGTAGTAGTGATTGAAATCAGCACCAAACTATTTAAAATGAAATAATATACTGAAATTTCTGTGTACACAACACTGAAAGAGTCTCATCATTTTCTGATAGAAGGTGATTTCCTGATAACAGGAATGTGGTATTGTTGTAATGGTTTGTGTAATTGGTGTGATCACAGTAGAAGAGGAGCAAATAAAATGAAAAATAAAAAGTAATTAGATATGCATGTTTATAACATGAGTGTTAAATATCTAAACAACCAATAAGACCTAAAAATAATTTCATCTTTGCATCTAAACTATAAAATAAATTATGAAAATCAGCAAATATTGTATATAGGAACTTGTGTCATAGTTTTTATACTTTTAAAGTGTTTGGAATAATTGTATTAAAATTACAAGAAATGGTTAAGTCATATCTGTATGTTTTGAAGGTATTATTAGTTTAATATATGCCATTTCACGTGCTACTACAGCTGTCACATTCAATTATATCAGAGCTCAACCTATAATGCACATTTCAAAAAGTTCAGTGGTTATAATGTAATTGACATTGATACAGACTTTATGGATTTCTGCTTGTACTGATTAAAATGTTAGTCATTCTCTCTCCGTCCAGCTCCCTCTCTCTCTCTCTCTCTCTCTCTCTCTCTCCCTCTCCCCCCTCTCTCTTTCTCTCTCTCTCTCTCAGTGACAAATGACTCAATATCAACCAGAAAATTGTTTTATTTGGAAGTTTCAGGCCATCATGGTAGTTTATTAACTTTATAATAAATTTCTTGATAGCTCCTTACAGTCACTGGTAATCCTGAAATGCCATAAATAATGATTATGTTTAGTATTTTGCAGACTCCTTTCCAAATACATTGATCAGCCTGGAAAGCAACAACAGTGACATTTTTGTTTGCTTTTATGATTGTGTTAATTTTTTACTAGATTTTTAAATAAATGAACATTTTTTCTCATATCCTTGGCTATTTACCTAATGTGCACTTGCTGAAGTAGTCACTGGATGTCAGCATTGTTTCAGTTAGAACTCTTAGCCAGTATTATTTTTACTAGTATATTTATAACTTTAAAAAATTGCCAAAATTATGACGCTGTATGATATAATATTTGATACAAAGCAAAAGTATATATGATAAACAGAAATGTCTTAGAAAAATAAATCATTATTTAAATATAGCCAAATATATATTACAAATATTGCATATCATTGAGACAAAATAATCAACATGTGTTGAACAGATTAATTACTTTTGTTACTCAAATGCCTATAGCTTTGTCATGATGCATATTATCATTAAAAATGTAAAATAGGAGGTCTGTTTTCTTTTTTTTAAATGGGAAGATAGCTTTAAATTTAACATTGGAATAGTACTTTCAAGATATAGCTTAACATATTTTTAAAATTTCAATATAAAAATATTGTTTTTGTTTATGTATCATATTCATTGTTTTATACATATTAACAACATAGTGATCAGCACATGACTACAACAGAGATACTGGAGGTTAATTAGCCTACACAGCACTAATTTGTTCATAGCAAGTATCATGTGTTTGAGAATCATGTTTCTATTATATTGTAATACAAAAAAAAATCTACTGAAGGAAATAACAATGAATATTTATCATATGAACTCCAAAACACAATATACTTTATTCATTGCTGTGGGCTGAAAACTGCTGAAAGAAAAGATGTCTGTGAGTACATAAAACAAGGTTAAACATATGAGAGAGAGCCAGAAAGGCAGACACAGGGAGAGGTAGACAGATATGGAAAGAGAAGACAGGTAGATAGATAGATAGATAAATAGATAGATAGATAGATAGATAGATAGATAGATAGATAGATAGAGGAGAGAGAGAGAGAGAGAGAGAGAGAGAGAGAGAGAGAGAGAGAGAGAGAGAAAGAGGGGGGGGAGATCTAAGCATTGCACACCACTGTCCATAGCATATGGACATCCACATTGTTGGTACATGTGACATTTAAAGATAATGCAGTGATTACACATTAACCAAAGTGCAGAAAATAATAAGACAAAGATGTTATGAATTATTCTAAAGTACACATAGAACAGGATCTAAATAGTTCTATAATGTCCTAATACCCATGTTACTTAAGTTTTATCAATGTCTCTAGTGAAAAGAAAACCAATTTCAATTTGAGGAACTACCACTTTGCCTTCTAAATAAATTCCTTCTAAATAAATAAAGGTAATGTGGTGGCCCGTCAAATTGGAAGGAGTTTTCATATATATGAGTTTTTTTCTTCATTCATATATATATATATATATATATATATATATATATATAACTATATGAAAACTCAATTTCTTATTTTCTTAAACTTTCTTAAAGTTTTCAAGACATAAATACTACATTGAAAATAATCAAGGACACAGAGAACTGCTTAGAACAGCAGATTTCAACCATTTTCAACTTGAATATTTTAAATTAATAAAAATTCCTCGAAGTTCTAAAGAACTTGTGTTTGTATTCTCTCAATGAAAGCACTACTCTGGAAGAGCATATTTTCAGTTTACTACTCAAATAATTATGGGGTGTGTGTGTGTGTGTGTATGTGTGTGTGTGTGTTTCTATGTGGGGTGTGTGTGTGTGTGTTTCTATGTGGTATGTGTGTATGTGTGTGTTGCTCATTGAGAAAAGTTCACATTGGTATATACAGCATACCACATGGACATTTATCATTTTTAATTTTTTTGATCCAGGGTTTCCCTGTATAGCATTATAACTGCTTGGGAACCATCTTCTCTATGTTGACCAAGCAGGCAGGTATAGCCAGGAGGCAGGGACCAAAAGCAGAAAAACAGCTGGGTCCATCAAGGCTGTACCTGCATCCAGGGGCTGCAAGTTTCCAAGGTCCTCTGTGCACCAATCCAGCCAGGGGAGTATCTCTCTGCAGGGAGTGAGTTGATTCCTTGCTTTGGAGATGTCTACCACCCTCTTCCCTCTGGTGACCTAGCAGGCAGGTACAGCAAGGAGGCAGGGTCCAGGAGCTGTCAAACATCTGGGACAGAGTCAGTCTGGGCTCACCCTGCATCCAAGAGCTAGGCAGCACCACAGCACTCTGTGCCAGCAGAGAGTTGGTCATTCATGGCTAATGAGACAGACTTGATGACCCACAGGAGGGACAAGCACCCACCAGAGACAGCAAGACCAACTAATACCAGATATAACCAGATGGCAAAAGGCAAATATAGGAACATTACCAACAGAAATCTAGGTAACATAGCACCATCTGAACCCAAGTCTCTAACAATAGCAAGTCCAGGATACCCCAACACACCAGAAAAATAAGATTTTGATGTAAAATCACAGCTCAGGATGCTGATAGAGGACTTCAAAAATGACATGTGACTCAGTTACAGAGATACAGGAGAGCTCTCAGGAAGGGACCAGCTAGGAGCACACAGAGTCTAAGATCAGTGGAGCAGCTGGAATGGAAGTCTTTCCACCATTTCCACCAGGGAGCAGAGAGGCTCCACAGGCTTCGGTGATCAGTGGAGCAGCTGGGACAGAAGTCTTCCCACTGCCATTTGCACCAGTGAGCCTGGAAACTCCACAGCCTTCTGTGTATAACCCAACAGGAGGGAGTGATCTCCCAGCAGGCTTTCACTTTTGAGCACAGAGGTGAGATCTCCACCTTATCACTGAAGGGGACCCAGCTAGGAGTACACAGGGAGTAAGATCAGTAGAGCAGATGGATGGAAGTCTTCCCGCCTGTCGCCATTTGCACCAGAAGCCTGTGAAATTCCATAGTCTTCTGTGCATAGCCCGACAGGAGAGAGAGATCTCCCAGCAGTGCTTGTACTTTTGAGCTCAGAGGAGTAAGGACACAGGCTTACATGCCCATGGGAGGAACAAATTCCAGCCAGAGACAACAATACCAACTAGCATCAGAGATAACCAGATGGCAAAAGGCAAGCACAAGAACCCTACTAACAGAAACCAAGGCCACATGGCAACATCAGAACACAGTTCTCCCACCACAACAAGTCCCGGATACCCCAACACACCAGAAAAGCACGAGTTGGATTTAAAACCATGTCTCATGATGCTGATAGAGGACTTCAAGAAAGACTTAAATAACTCCCTTAAGAAAATACAGGAGAACATCAGTCAACAGGTAAAAGCCCTTAAAGAGGAAATACAAAAATCTGATAAAGAAGTACAGGAGATCATGGATCAACAGGCAGAAGCCCTTAAAGAAGAAACACAAAAATCCCTTAAAGAATTACAGGAAAACATAAACAATCAAGTGAAGGAACTGAACAAAACCATCCAGGATCTAAAAATGGAAGTAGAAACAATAAATTAATCACAAAGTGAGACATCTCTGGAGACAGAAAATCTTGGAAATAATTCAGAAGTCATAGATGCAAGCATCAACAACAGAATTCAAGAGATAGAAGAGATAGAAGAAAGAACCTCAGGTGCTGAAGATACAATAGAAAACATTGTCTCAACAGTCAAAGAAAATGCAAAATGCATAAAGCTGGTAACCTAAAACATCCAGGAACTCCAGGGCACAATGAGAAGACTAAATCTAAGGATTATAGGTATAGAAGAGAGCAAGGCTTTATATCTTAAATGCCCAGTAAATATCTTCAACAAAATTGTAGAAGAAAACTTCCCTAACCTAGAGAAAGAGATGCCATGAACATACAAGAAGACTTCAGAACTCCAAACAGACTGGACCAGAACAGAAAATCCTCCTGGCACATAATAATCAAAACACCAAATCCACTAAACAAAAAAAATATATATATATATATATATATATATATATATATATATACATATATATAATATATATTAATATATTAATATATATTAATAATATATAATAAAATATATATTGATATATATAAATAATATATATATTTAATATATATATTTTAATATATATATATATTAAAAGCAGTAAGAGGAAAAGAGCAAGTAACTTATAAAGGCAGACATATCAGAATCACACAAGACTTCTTACCAGACAGGATGAAAGCTAGAAGATCCTGAGCAGACCTCATACAGACCCTAAGAGAACACAAATTCCAGCCCAGACTACTATTCCCAGAAAAAATTTCAATCATCATAGATGGAGAAACCAAGATATTCCATGATAAAACCAAATATACACAATATTTGTCCACAAATCCAGCCCTACAAAGGAAAATTGATGGAAATTGCCAACACAAGGAGGGAAACTACACCCTTGAAAAAGCAAGAAAGTAATCTTGTTCCAACAAACCCAAAAGAAAATTCCCACGCAAACATAAAAATAACATAAAAAATAACAGGAAGCAACAATCACTCTTCCTTAATATCTCTTAACAACAATGGACTCAACTCCCCAGTAAAAAGATATAGACTAATGAAACATTTATCAAGTAAATCTTAAATTTTATCAGAAAATGTTTGTAATTCCCTTTTAATTTAATAATTTCTTTCATGTCTACCATTTTATCTGCATTATTTTTCATGATAATCTTCAATTTTAATGTCTTTCTATATACCTCCTCAAATTTATTAGAAATGTTTTCAATGTATATCCTTGATTTTATCACAAATGTTTCTAATTCCACCTTCAATTTAGAGTTTTTACATCAACCATTTTTATGTAAAATTTTCCATGAAATAGTCAATTTTAACATGTTTGTCTATTTATATCTTGAATTTTACCAGAAATATTTTCCATGTAAATATTCAATATTATGTGAAAATGCTTATAATTCCAACTTCAAACAACTTAGAATTATCTTTATGCCTATCATTTTATCTATAAAATTTCTATTATACTCCTTAATTTTAACATGTTTTTCTATATATTTCTGCAATTTTATCAGAAATAGTTTCCATGTAAATCTTCAAGTTTATCAGAAAATGTTTATACTTCCACTTTTAATCAACTTAGGAATACTTTTATGCCTATCATTATTATATCTATATAAAATTTACAATGATAATCTTCAATTCTAACATGTTTTTCTACATTTTTCTACAATTTTATCAGAAATATTTTCCACATAAATCTTTGATTCTATCATAAAATGTTTCTATCCCATATTTCAATTAATTTAGCCATGTTTTACATGTCTACCACTTTACTCCCTAATTTTTCACTAAATTGTTTATTTTAACATGTTTATCTGAAATATTTTCCATGTAAATCTTTAATTCTATCATGAAGTGTTAAAAAAAGGAAATATTGTCATATTTAAAAAAAAGAAATAAAGGAGAACACAAGTAAACAGGGAGAAGCCGTTTAAGAACTACAGGAAAACACAACAAAACAGGTGAAGGACTTGAATAAAACCATCTAGGATCTAAAAATGGAGGTAGAAATAATAAAGAAATCACAAAGGTAAACAACTCTCGACATAGAAAACCTAGGCAAGAAGTCAAGAGTCATGGATACAAGTATCAACAACAGAATACAGGAGATAGAATCTCAGATGCAGAAGATAACTTAAAAAGCATTGAAGTAAGAGTCAAAGAAAATGAATAATGCAAAATCACCTAGCCCAGAACATCCAAGAAATCCAGGACAAAATGAGAAGACCAAACCTAAGGATTATTTGTGTAGAAGGGAGTGAAGATTTCCAACATAAAGGGCCAGTAAATGTCTTCAACAAAATTATAGAAGAAAACTACCCTAACCTATAGATATAGAGTCCCATGAACCTACAAGAAGCCTACAGAACTCCAAATAGTTTGAACCAGAATAGAAATTCCTCCTATCAGGTAATAATTAAAACACCAAACATACTAAACAAGGAAAGAATATTAAAAGCAGTAAAGGAATAATAGTGGGAGACTTAAGCAATACACTCTCATCAGTAGACAGATCAGGGAAAGACAAACTAAACAGAAACAGTGACACTAACAGAAGTTATGAAACAAATTGATTTGATAGATATCTATAGAACATTTTATCCTAAAACAAAAGAATATACCTTCTTCTTAGCTCCTCATGCTACCTTCTCCAAAATTGACCATATACTCAGTCACAAAAAGACCTCAGCAGATATAAGAAGGTTGAAATAAGTCCATTGCACCCTATCAGATCACCATGGACAAAGGCTGGTCTTCAATAACAACAAAAACAACAGAAAGCCCACATACACATGGAAACTGAACAACATTCTGCTCAATGATATCTTGGTCAAGGAAGAAATAAAGAAAGAAATTAAAGTCTTTTTCGACTTCAATGAAAATGAAGGGAAACTTATAACTTTGAGGGCTTCCAAAAAGAAAGTGGAAGAACTAGCAGCTTTAAAGGAACATATGAAAGTTCTAAAACAAAAGGAAGCAAATAAAGCCAAGAGGTGTTGATAGTAGGAAATAATCGAACTCAAGGCGAAATCAACCAAACAGAAGCAACAACAACAACAACAAAATATTTAAAAAGAATAAACCAAACCAGGAGCTGGTTCTTTGCAAAAACCAACAAGATAGATAAACCCTTAGCCAAACAAACCAGAGGGCGCAGAGAGTATCCAAATTAACAAAATCTTGAGAATTTGGACATAACAAAGCAATTAGTCTTTTGATTGTTTTATGATACTTAAAAGTAATAGAATGTGTAAGAAGTTGGTCTTTGTTAAAGTTGTATGTCACTGGAGCTGTGAGCTCACACCTTTCCTGTATCTGTTGCCAATTGTCAGGAAGTAAACCCTGCTTCAAATTTACTCTTTGTCTTTGTCTTCCACCTTATCATGATAGCACAGCAGTGAGATCAAATGACTCTGGACTGAACATTGAGATCAAATAAAGACTACTTATTTAAATAAGTTGCCCCAGTTACTTATCACTTTAGTGATAATCTTCCTGGATAAAATGTATACAATTCTAGTTTTATTTCTTCAAAATAAATGTCAAACCTCTTGTGCCAAATATTTCTATTTCTGTGACATGTATCTGAAAAAGCCACTTAAAAGGCAGTATTTATTTATCCTGTATACTGACATATTGTTCCAGATATAGAAGATTTTTATTTTGTTTTGTTTTGTTTTGTGACCTTTGTGTTGGGCCTGTCTTAGAATATCATGGTAGACAGAGCTGGAGACTGAGGAACCACTCATTGTGGCTATCAGAAAGCAGATAGAGAGAGAAGAAAATGCCCTCAGAAGGAACAAGTGACCGAGGACAAAGGCAGTTTGTCCTTTGTGACCCCATGATCTACCACTTCCTTCTAGACTCAAAACTATAGCCCTGACATATCCACTGCTACACAATAATGTCAATAAATGTTAAATTCAGCAATAGATTAAGTCATTGGTTAGAGAGCATTCCCCAAAATTCTATCATATGGCAATATTTGCAACCAAGCCAGGATCAGGTCTTGTACAGGCATATCTTTGTAGGAATTCTAAACCATAACACCACTGAAGAAAACTCCTCAAAAATCCTAAGAATAAACATCAATCCACTGTCTCATATTGTTGAATTACCTTGAAGATAATTGTATAGATTTTTTATTAATTTGCAAATGAGAACCATTTTCTAAAATATCCGCTATTTGAAAGGATTAATATTATTTTGCTTTCTATTTACATTATTGGTAACATTTCATTTAGATTCTACTTTTGAAAATACAGAGATAGCCACTGAATTTTAACAATAAGGTATTTTGGTGGGTCATAGGAAACACAACCATCTATTAATATACATAGTGCCAATAACCTACTCTTTAGCGTAAAATGCATTAATTTCCATGCCAATTTATTACATGCTTGATAATAATTAAAAAATGGACTTTTTCATAACTGCCAAACATTTGGAAATTACCAGAAATTTTCCATCAAGGCTACTTGTCACACAGTAGCCTCCAGTTTGTTGCATGCCGATTTCTTATTAAAATAAAACAAAACTCAAGACATAATATTAGCCATTAAAGCAGACATAGCATGAGGTTTTCTTTGACTAATAGACAGACTGACAGTAAAACTGTTTGTTACTGATTGACCCTATTAGGTTGAATTGGACTATGTAAATCAATGAACAAAATAACCCACAATTTGACTTAAATGAATCTCATGTACAAATTTATTAAACAAATGACATTCTGAGCATGATGACACATGTCTCTATTGTCAGCATTAGGGTGGCATGGACAGGAGAATTTCTTGTTTAAGACCATTCTCATGAAAGTGAAAAGCCTGATTAGGCTAAATGAAATCCATCCCAAGAAATCAAAATGACAAAATTGGTGTAGACTGTTTTCTTGTGAAATTATGATACATTTCTATATTTGTTTTAAGTGTGCTAATGAGCCATGCCGAATATGAATCTTAGAGAGTAAGTGATCTTATATCCCCTAAATTCGTGTATATATTAAAATTCTAGTTACAAATGTCATAGTGTTAATTAAAGAGCAAGATACAAAATCCTTGGACTTAGCACATGGTCCCCAATAATGGCTTTACAGAAAGGACTGAAACAGCCAAGGGGTTTGCATCCCCATAGGAACATCAGCAATTTCAAGCAACCAGACCCCCCTCTCCCAGCACCCAAGGACTAATATACCAAACAAAGAACATGGAGGGATCCATGGCTCCAGCTGCATGGCTTTATCAGGCATCAAAGGGAGGATAGGCCCTTGGTTCTCTGAAGGCTATATGTCCCAATGTGGGGAAATGCCAGGGGAGGGAAGTTAGGAGTGAGTGAGTGGGTGGGGGAGCACCCTCATAGAAGCAAGTGGAGGGGGAGTGATATTGGGAGTTTCCAGGGGAGTAACTGGGAAACACAATAACATTTGAAATGTAAATAAAGAAAATATCCATTAAAATTAAAATAAAATAAGAAAGAACTGCAGGAAAATAATGGAGAAGAGTCTAAGAAAATGAGGTCGAGCAAGAGGCCCTATTGGATTCATCTCAAGAGGAGGCTCCACAGCCTGACACCATTACTGAGGTCATGAAGTTCTCACACAAAGGGGCCTCTCATGACTACCCTCTGAAAGACCCAAGAAGCAGCTGAAAGAGTCAGACACAGATATGTGTCTGTATACCCAACCAATGGAGATAAACTAGTGAACCCTGTGATTGAATTAGGGAAAAGCTGGAAGAAGCTGAGAAGGATGGCAACCCTGTAGGAGAACCAGCAATATCAATTAATCTGGAACCCTGAGATTTCTGAGTGTGGCCTACCAACCAGGCAGCGTATACCAGCTAATAAGAGGCCTCTAGCACATATACAGCAGAGGACTCTCAGGTCTGGGCTCAGTCAGAGAATATGCACCTAACACTCAAGTGACTGGAGGCCCCAGGAAGGTGGGTGTGTAATTTGCGTTGGGAGTCAGGACATCCTGGTGAATATCTGGGTGGGGGCGCTTATGGTATGTGGAAGTGTAGAGGGTGGACTGGGAGGGGAATAAAATCTGGAGTGTAAAAAAGATTAAATATTTTTTTAAAAAGATTAAAAATATAGTAATAATAAAAAAGGAATTATTTGAAATTTATTGAAATCCAATTTTACCTGTGTGTCTAGTAATATATTTAGCAACTCTTCACCATAAGCACTAACAAACAATAATTTCTCACATTTATACCCTCTCATTCTCACGTTTTCTATAATCTATTCTTTGCATACAGAGCTGAGCTCTTAAATACACAAGCATTCAAACATTTCAATGTTTAGCTTTGGGTAAATTTTATTAAAATGATACAAATGATGTGAAAGAAATATAGAATATGGAGTTCAGGAGACGAAAGTTTATAGCATCGTGTGGAATTGTGAATTAACTAATACATTGGATGAATAATTTTGATAGGAAAGAGCAGCAAAGGTTGGCTGTGGCTAGATGTCCAATGCTCAGGTGCTGCCTTTCCTCAGATTAGGTTGGTAAGTGCTCTTATTATAATTATTATTTTTTTTCAAAAAATTTTCAGGTAAAAATTTAGCAACAAGTTTGAAAACAAAAGCCTCAACAAAAGGAGGAGAATCTCAGATATCTTTTAAAGAAATAGAAAGAAAAATAAAAATGTAATCCCAGCAAGCCTCCTGTTAGAGATTAGAATCCATAAGCTGTTGTCATGATGCAATGTTTATTAGTGGAAATAATAGGTTTCTTCCAAATGTCAAGGCTAAAATTTACAATAATTCTAACATTCCATTACAACACCTTCAAATTCATTTTGGCTGAAAAGGGGGATATCAATACATATGTTATAATGTTACCTGGATTTTGACAATTCTTTGTTAACTCTTATATCAGAATTACCATTACTTTAACTGTTTAAGCAAATTGAAAAACCAGCTGCTATTATTCAAATGGAGAGGATATAGAAAAATCTACACTTTTGCAAATTTTAATTGAAGACACTAATTGGGAAACTCTAGAGTTACTGAAATGGAGAGAAGTGATAAATATCAAATAGCTCAGACTCTCCAGAGGACAGACGAATATTAATTTCTTAGATTAAAGAACTGATGCATGCAACTGTTTTGATACCCTCTAACTCTTGATAGAATAGGTTTGTCGAGTCAGTGAAACAAACAACTGATGAGACTTGATCACCCATAAAGCTGAAAAATAATCACTTTCTAATCACATAGTTAACAAAAGTATTATATAAGAGGAAACTCAGGATTCCAAGCTAAAGCTGTACAAACTACTTTCTATTAGAAAATTAGAAAATTTCTATTAGAAATTAGAATTAGAATTAGAAATAATTCACCCATTTTCATGCCAATCTAGAGGCAACGTTGCTTCATATATGAGGGTGAAAAATTTTGTCCTGCAATTTGAAGACATGTTAATGTCTGGGGTTATTGTTAAAATTTGATGAAAAAAATACTTGGCTGAAAATCTTTATCAAAATAAAATTGATTACACTGATTATTTAATATAAGTAAGACACATACTTAATGATCAATGCATTCCTTTTAAAAAAGATGATTGTGATATGTTTTATAATTAGTATAAAGAGTAATTGTATTAAGAGTAATTTTATAATTAGTATAAAGAGTATGTGTCATTTTCATATATATTTTATTTTGGTTGACCCATTTATGTACAATTATTTATTTCCCTTTCCAATTTCTGTCTTTAGTGCTTCTTTTCCATGCTCCAAGCACCAATGGTTCCAGTGTACTCTCCACCTTCTTCTATCAAAGGTTCCTTTTCTCTTCTCAGCAAACTCCTTTTATTTTCTGACCATGTCTTAGGGTTTTGTTGATGTGAATAGACTCCATGAACACTGAAACTGTTAAAAAGAAAAACATTTAATTGGGACTTCCTTAGGATTTAGGGGTTTAGTTCATTTTAACTATAGAAGAAAGCAGAATGAAAAGCAGGTAGACATGGTACTTGAGTAAGATCTGAGAAGTCAACATCTTAATGAATATTGGAAACTTCAAAAGCTAGCCCTAGTGACACTCTTTCTTGAACAAGACCTTTGAAAAAGGAAGGATCGCCGGGCGGTGGTGGCGCACGCCTGTAATCCCAGCACTTGGGAGGCAGAGGCAGGCGGATTTCTGAGTTCGAGGCCAGCCTGTTCTACCGAGTGAGTTCCAGGATAGCCAGGGCTACACAGAGAAACCCGGTCTCGGAAAACCAAAAAAAAAAAAAAAAAAAAAAAAAAAAAAGAAAAAGGAAGGATCTCCTAATTCCAGGCCATTATCCAATGCCATTTTTATTCAAGCCAGCATAGACCAATATTCACTCCCATAAATTCAAAAGAAGGGATTTCTGTTTGTAAAATCACAAAATTTAAAACAAAACAAAACCAACAACAACAAAAATAAACAAATGAAATCTAGACAAGCATGTTCATCCATGTATGAGAAGCTTGCAAGACAGAAAATAGACAGAGCTAGGCAAAGACATTCCATATTGAGTATTGCAGTGCTTATAGTTAAAACACAAAAGCCAGAATAAAGACAGATGTTGAAAGCTGCAAGAGAGAAGAGAGAAGTCAATATGAAAGCAGGCCTGTGAGAATATCATCTATTATTTATTTATTTATTTATTTATTTATTACAGAAACTGAAATTCAGAAGTTTGTGCTACCAAACACAATTAACTGAAAAGTTGACTTGTGTAAAAATGAAAGAGTTGAGGTCCTTAATCCAGTTGGACTTGAGTTTTTTATAAGGAGATGAGAATGGATCCATTTGCATTCTTCTACAGGCCAACAGCCACTTTACAAACCACAATTTGTTGAAAATGCTGTCTTTTTTTCCACTGGGTGGTTTTGGCTTCTTTATTAAAGATCACGTGACCATAGGTTTGTAGGCTTATTTCTGGGCCTTCAATTTTATTCCCTTGATCTACCTGTCTGTCTCTGTTTGAGGTCATGAATGGTAATTCCCCTATAAGTTATTTTATTGTTGAGAATACTATTCATTAGCTTGGATTTTCTTGTTATTCCAGATGAATTTGAGAATTGTTCTTTCTATTGTGAAGAATTGAGTTGGAATCTTGATGGGTATTACACAGAAATTGTAGATTACTTTTGAGAAGATGTCCACGTTTACTATGTTAATTGTGCCATCCATGAGCATGGAAGACCTTTCAATTTTCTGAGGTCTTCAACTTCGTTCTTATGGGACTTGAAGATTTTTAATCATACTGATCTTTCACCAAGCAAGGTTAGAGTCACACCAAGATACTTTATAATATTTGTGACTATTGTGAAGGGTGTCTTTTGCCTAATTTTTTTCTCAGCCCATTTATCCTTTGAGTAGAGGAAGGATAGTGATTTAATTGAGTAAATTTTCTATCGAGCAACTTTGCTAAAGTTGTTTATGAGCTGTTGGATTTCTCTGGTGGAATTTTTGGAGTCACGTAAGTATACTATCATGTATGCATATAGTGATTTCTTGAATTCTTCCTTTCCGATTTGTATTGCTGTAACCTCCTTTGTTGTCTACCTAATCTGAATAGAACTTCAAGTAATATACTGAATAGAAAGGGAGAGAGTGGACAGCTTTGGCCTGTTGATAAATCTAATAGACGACAAAGTGGGAAAGAAGCTCAAACACATTAACACAGGGTAAAACGGGGTCTAACATCAACAATTGAAAACTGGGGCCTCATAAAATTGGAAAGCTTCTATGGGGCAAAAAACACAGTCAATAGGACAATGCAGTATCTTACAGATTGGGAAAAGATCTATACCAATGCTACATTTGATTGTGAGCTAATAACAAACACATAAAAAGAACTAAAAAAATTAGGTTACAGAGAACCAAATAACCCTCTCCCCCCACCCCCAAAAAATGGGATACAGAGCTAAACAAAGTGTTCTCAACTGAGGGATCTAGAATGTCCAAGAAGCACCTAAATGTTCAACATCTCTTAGTCATCAGAGAAATGCAAACTGAAAGAACCCTGAGATTCCTCCTCATCCCACTCAGAGTGGCTAAGATCTAAGGGAATTGAGACAGGAGTGGGAGAGTGGGTATGGGAGCACCCTCATAGAAGCAGGAGGGGGGAAATGGAATGGGGATTTGCAGAGGGTAAACAGGGAAGGGGAATATTTGAAATGTAAATAAATAAAATAGCCAATATTATAAATAAATTCATAAATAAAGGTGTTGCTAATTCTTTAGCTAAATTAACTAAAAGAGAAGACACAAATAAAATAGTCAAGAGTGAGAGACTACAATAGATACTAAGAAAATTTAGATAATCTTAAAGATATATCTATAAACTCTTATGTTCCCCCTAAATTAGAAAATATAAAAATGAATAGATAAATGTCCAGATGCACCTCCAGACCTATCCAAATTAAACCATGATTAAATATGTAAGTTAAAAAACTCCATTACCATTATTGATATTAAATCAGTAATAAACACAAGATTATACAAATAGAAAAATTATACATAATTCCTCTCAACCATTAAAGAAGAGATCAAACTAGTTTTACTCAAATTTTCTCATAAATTACAAAAGTAAGGAGTGCTGCTCAACTCTTTATCAACTACTATTATGCTGGGTGGCAGAAGCAAATAAAATAAATAGAAAAGAAAATTATATATATACATACATACTTATATACATACAGGCATACATACATACATACATACACACACACACACACATAGAGCTCTTGGACTTCATAACATTTCATCACAGTAACAAATGCAATAAAAACACAAAAAATACTGAATACCCATCTAATATACCGATGACAATTGTGTTTTAAAAGGTACCAGGAAAAGAACTGCATTCAAAATAGTTACTGAAACAAATATATACCTCTTCTAGGAACTAAAAGTCATTCTCGGGGAGGAGATACATAGAAAAAGTATGGAGCAGAGACTGAAAGAAATGCCATCCAGAGACGGCCCCACCTGGGGATCTAACCTGTATACTGTCACCAAACCGAGACATTAATGTGGATGCCCAAAATCCCTTGCTGACAGGAACCTGATATAGCTGTCTCCTGAGAGGCTGTGCCACTACCTGACAAATGCAGAGATAGGTGCTCCTAGTCAACCATTGGACTGAGCACAAGGTCCCCAATGGAGTATCTAGAGAAAGGACCCAAGGAGCTAAATGAGCTGTCAGCCCCATAGGAAGAACAAAATTATGAACCAACCAGTACCGCCCCCCCCCAGAGCTACCAGGGACTAAATTAGCAACCAAAGAGTACACATGGAAGGAAGCATGGCTCTAGCCCCATATGTAACAGAAGATGGCCTTGTTGGACGTCAATGGAAGGAGAGGCCCTTGGCCCTGAGAACCCTGTATATGGGAATAGCATGACTGGAAAGCAGGTGTGGGTGAATTGTTGAGCAGAGGTAGGGAAGATGGGATAGGATGGTTTCAGAGGGGAATCCAGAAAGGGGATAATATTTGAAATATGAATAAAGAACATATCTCATAAAAAATAAATGAATAAATAAATAAATCTTAAAATGAGCAACAAAAACAAAACAACAAAATCACTAATAAAAGTAATTGAGAAGGACACTAGAAGATAGGAAGACCATATTTTTTGTGTGTTTTCACATGCCTACATACTGATTTTCACAATGACTGCATTGCTATATTTATTGCCAAAAGAGAGATATTTTCCATTCCAGAAATCCTTATCTCTAGTATTTTGTCATTTGTTTTCTTGATGATAGCCATTCTGAATGGTGTGATATGGAACCTCAAAGTAGGCTTAGTTTTAATTTGTGTAATGGCCAGAGGTTTTGAAAACTTTTAAAATATATTTATTATTATTTTTCTATTTTCTGTTAATTGGTTCCTTTGTAAATTAGTAAAAGGTGTACCTTTTACTGTCTTTATATATTGTTGATATTAACTAATTTTATGAAGTACACATGGGAAATTTTTCTTTCAGGATATAACCTGTATGTTTACTCTGTTGCCAGGTTGTGTGTGTGTGTGTGTGTGTGTGTGTGTGTGTAGCTTTTAAATTTTTTAGTTCTTTTAACTGCATGTAATCTTTCTTTTTTTTTTTTTTTTTTTTGAGAAGGAGTTATAAAGTATCTGTTTGATTTTCTTTTTGCAGTGGATATTGTTGCCTGTCAAAATCTATGCTGGCTGTGTATGGTTTCTTCCATCAGTCATGATAAGGAAGTGGAATTTGCAATGTAGAGGCTAAAAGTTATTAGATGGACAGGTCTACCCTTTGGATGTTTACTATACCAGTTGTGCCATTCACTATGATCTTAAGAAATTACTTCTTCCTGTGCTTTGAATCCCCAGGCATATAATGAGAAACATTATTATGCCAAAATTATTATAAGCAATTTGTTTTTAATTAACATAACAAGCCATGTAATGACTGGCAACTGTTTGCTTGGTTTGAACTATTGATTGACCATGAACTTACAAAATAAAAAATATTATGGTTTACATTCTTATAATATAACATTCTTATAATATTCTTTTTTTTCTTAAAAAATCACAACTACTGTACCATATAGTTAGTTCATCACTGATTATATACTAAGAACACACCATATCTACCTTAAAGATATTTGCACAACTTGTAGTCAACGCTTTATTCATGGTAACAAAGAATTGAAATCAACTCCATTGTTCTTAAACAGAAAAAAGTTTACTTTTGCCTCCCTAAGTAAAATTTAATTCAAAAATTTTACATGGAAATAAATGAACTTAGAATTTTAGTTTTTAAGTTTATAGTCAATTTTAGGTTTGTGGAGTAATATAACTTCTTAATCTGCATTCATAAAACTAATAATGTTGAACACATTTTGATATACTTATTATCCATGTATGTTTGAGTGGATGACCTTGGCCCACACATGTTGAATCAAAGGAATACTTAGATATGTCCCTGTGTTTTCAATTTGTAATTGATGTGAAGGCAAAGCCATATTGTGGCAAGATATTTGGTATTGTCATTTCTATGTCCCAATAGCTGCTTTCTACATGTAAATGTTTGTCATTTTTTCACCTGCTCCAAAACAGGAAAAAGCAAGCTGGAGTGATGGAGGTCAAAGGTTATGTTGAACTCTATCTGGATGAAAGGCAATACTAAGACATAGCCCTGCTGCTGATTGTCTCAAAATAAGTAAGCTTTGGAACTTCCCCCATTATGCTAATAGTGTTGTTTTGTATAAGAAAGGAGTGTGACTTTTGTTACATGGCAGCTGATACTGGGGCAGAAAACAACAGCAGAACAACCAGGCAGACAGACAGAGAAGAACAAAGGCAGGAGACCCTGAAAGCCCTACAATATATGTTCACTATTGTATTATTTAAAGTTAAATTATTAGAAACATGTTTTGGTTCCTTTGCTAGTTATGCTTTAAATATGAATGTTAGTTAATACATAGTTTGGGAAGAAACCCCTCCTCCCAGACTTCAAGATGAAGTCCAAGAACTTTCTAGCAAATTAATATTAATCTTTATGAAGTAAACAAACTAGATCTCTTTTTTTCCACATGCATATAATTAGTAGGATTCTTTTAAACATAAAATGATGAAAAAATTATAAATAACAGAGTTCATACTTTTCACAAGCCTTTTCATACTTCCTTGTTTTTTAAAAATCCTAGAGATAATTCAGAAAACTCATCACCTTAATAAGTATACCATTATTTAATAACATAAATATAAAGGATAGCAAAGGTTTATGTAAATTAGAAATAAATTGAACAACTTTCTAAAATTATATTTTCCCTGTTTACAGAAAGCTTAATAGAAACTAAGATTAAATGATACAAATTTGTGGTGAATGTCAGATACACATATCAAAATATTAGTAAATCACAGCATTACATTAGCTATGTATTATGAAAAATTTAAAATAAGTGAAATACTTTTATTTAAAAGTTTGTCAACAAAAATAGAGATATAAGCAGCATTACTATGTAAAAGGGAGTAATAAAATTATTCAGAAATATGATAGCAAGAATGAACATGTTGGATTACTTGGCTTTTAGTAATTATAAACAGAACCTTTTTCCTGAACAAGCACATATATAAGTAATTTCTAAAGTCAATATAGTTGATCTCAGAAAGTGATGCCATCTAGTAGAATTCAACAAAAGTGTAATGCTCATCCATTTCAAGTGGATAAGATATAACTATTGTTTACAAATTATTCTATATTCTATACATGTTTAATTTTAATGTTCACATTTATTTCAAAACAAAATTATTATGAAAATATTTATAATGTTATGAAAGCATCCCCATATATTTCCTTTCTATATTTAGAAACACATTAATATAAAAGTGCATGATAATTGCAAGTTTGGTTTACAAGCTTTCAGAGGAACAATTATGATCACAAAAAGAGAAAGAAATGTGAGAATATGCTGTATGAGCATGTGCGGGAAAGGGGTTGCCTCTGTGAGTCCATGCCGAGGTATCTCTTCCCCCTAAAGGACCACACACATGATGATATAATATAGAATAGAATTTATTGATGGTGTGAGGAGAAGAGCTAAGAGGGTAGTAGAGGCAGAGAAAGGCAGAGAGAAGGAGAGAGTAGAGAAGTAGAGGCTGGCCATGACCAAATGGAGAGAGTGGGGTAGAGAATGGGTAAGTGAAGAGCCCAAGAGGGCATGAGAGAAGCTAAGAGAGTAAGAGAAGCAAGGAAGATAGGAAAAGCAACCAGTGTTGTAGTGGATCAGACCTACCTGGCTGTTGCCAGGAGCTTAGACAGAATCCTAACATTCTGCCATTTTGGTCTAATTGAAAAAGAAAATAAAATTAGAACGAGATGATAACAAAGCAGGAATAGGGTTGTTGTGATATCTGGATGCTTCGTGCTGACATTGGGGATCACATGTCTCTGGGAACCAAAAGGGATGTGTATGGAGGCGGTGTTTGTCCAGTCTTAGGAGAATTGCCTGTTTTCTTGCTGTCCAGGGTTTGTGGAGCCATCTGAAGAGAGGTCTGAACAACAGGTCCAGTAGAAGCTGTGTATGAAAGGAGATTGGAATAACTGAAGGTTGCTTCTCTGGACCTGTCCTGGGTGTGGTAAGCATCTGTACATGACAAGATGTTGAAATACAATAGTATAGGTAGGGAATAAGATAAAGTACATTTGGGAGAAAGGAAAAAGTTTTCTTAAGATGTACAATTGAAACCCAGAAGAATCTCTCCATTTGGAATAGGTAGTAAGTAGGAACTTTGGGCAGTGTACTTATTTGGATGGATCTGGTCCATGAGCTGTAGATTTGAGTAAGTTTCCTGTAGCTAATGAGTTTATAAAAGAGTCAAAAACACGAATTAACCACATGAACAGTTTTTAAGATGAGCCTTTTGTGGAACAGAAGGAACAAAATTATAAAGTCGGATCTTATAGTAGAATATTTTATTAGAGTTATGCAAATTTTAGGAACTCAGATAATGTTAGTATAGTGGAAAAGCAAGAAGAGGAAGTAAGAAGTATTTAATTAATGGAAACAGAGTTTAGGTAAGGAGATAACTATTTAGCTGTCAGTGTAGTCATAAGTCGGTGGAATAAACAATAATTTAGCAGTTATATATTAAAAAATGACAGATTCCTGTAGCCAGCAGTTTTCTGTGGTCTCTATAGTCTCCACAGAAACTTGGGCAGTGAGTTTGTCTTTCAAGCACAGGAGATGAGGGTGTTTTCTATGTGGAATTGATAACATAACATGAGAAAAGGTTTACCTTGGTTTAGCTAAGTCATTTGACTCAAGAGTATCTGGTCTTGTCCACTGTGTGTTTCAGTGATTATTTTATTTCACACAGTCTAGGCAGCATACTGTAGTGGTGTCCACATCTTCTCAGACCTCATGGGAGAAATTGTTAGAGGCTTTTGGGAATTCGGTCTGTCATGAATTTAATAATTAAGAAACTTCTGACAAGATTGAGGGCTATGGTTTTTATCTGAATAGAATTTAATGACTAGTAAAAATCATATGAGGACAGGATAGGAAAGAGAATCTTAGTTAACTTTGACAGGTTGAATAGGTAGAGAAAAGTACATTGTTGTATTAGGATAGAGACATATGGCAAGGACTAGAATAAGAAAGCTGGCAGCAATGGCATAAGGTCATCATGGCAGAAAATGAGTTTGCCTAGGCAGGTGCAGGCCTGTGACAAGAACTGAACACACAAGCAATGAGAACAGGCCTGGGATGTGGGAATGTGTCTAGGTAAATGCTTTGGCACTGGTCACTTTTTTCTCTTTACTAGACTGTTGGCAGTATGTATGAAGATCCCTTAAAATATACGTTTGAAGACATCACAGCACTGATTGGGGGTTATTAGAATATCTGTACCGGCGTCCGGAGAATAATTCAATAACCAAATATTCTAGCTAGATTAGAGGCCTAGGTTGTCACAAAGCCCCACTCTAGGCAACTCAGTGAGTCCTGGACTTACTGTGAAAGCTTGTCTACCCTAGGCCTAGGAGTTTCTTAAATGGCTGAAAGAGCCCTGAGTGGGAGGGGAGCAAGAGATGCTTTGCAGGGATATGGTCAGCCAAGAGTGAATGTCCTATCAATTATGTCAGCTGGAAGGCTGGTCAAAAGGACTAGGGGCTGTGAAATGTCGACCCCTTACTCCCCAGAAAAGAAGCTGGCCAGGCCCTATCTGGGAAATCAGGGGCCTTCATGCTGACTGGAGAAACTCCTTATCAAATAATATGGCAGTGTGTGTTTGTGAGGTTCCTCAGTCTGGTATCACAAAATGCGGAACTGAGTGGTTGTTTTGGATCCGTTTGACTGAGTCAAATCCAACAGACAGGGCCTCTGTCAGGTAGCAAGTCTGAAAACTGGAAGCAGAGCTAAGTAACAGATAGGGAAGGGCAGCAAGTGAAAAGAAAAAAGACAATTAGACAAACATTACAACATGACTCCAGCCAGTGCTGAGGCTGAAGTGGCTTTAATTTTTCCAGCCAGCTTTTATACCATTCTAGGTATTAGCAGAGTATAGGTTCAGTTCTTAGATCAAAAACAAAGTGATTAAACAAGGCAATGAACAAAGAGATCACACCAGGTAGTAATCAAACAATACAAAAAACAAAGTCCCTAAGACACTTGTTCTAAGGGGCTTATCAGGATTACCAAGACAAAAGGGAAGTCAAACATTCCTTGGTTTTGTTCACCTTGTTTTAGCCCAAATATTATCTAAGCATTATCTGAGCTTACTTCCTTGAGCCCAGTGACAAGTACTTGCCAAATTTCTATAAGCAATACCAAAAGCTCTCTACATTTGTAGGGGGTGGGATGGGCAGCAAGTAGTATCTCCTGAAGGGGGAGGAGCCAAACCTGCTTCAAAGGGGATCTGCTTGAACTAGTCTGCTGCAGGCCGCACATGAGAGGTAGGGGAGGGGACAATCTAGTGCTCAGAGCCCCATTGTTCCTGAGCAAGAGAACAGTGGTACAGACCTGGCCTGGCCTTCTCAGCTGCAAGAAAGAAACTTTATCTAAGGAGAGGGAAGTTTCATGCAAAGGAAAAAGTCCTGTAAAAAAAAAAACAAAACTGAATGTCTTCCATCATCAAGGACAACACCTGGGTACCTCCAAGTTAAAGAATTGTCCCCTGGGATCATGGAGATGGGAAGGGATGGGGGCTTACCAGATCTTGGGCTAGCAAGCAAGGATCTCTTGTGGGATGCAAACCTGAAGAATTTCTAGATCTGAGTCACAAGGCACCAATATTGTGATCATATAAAAGAGAAATTGGTGTAAGAATATGTTATATGGGCATGTGGTAGACAGACTTCTAATAGGGACTGTTAAGTGTTAAAACAGGATAAGAACTACAACAAGTACTAAGGCACACAAATTGTTATATATGACAGTTTCCTCTTATAGGTAGCTGAAAGCAAACTTTCAGAAAGTCACTGCTCATTTCAAAAGATATTAAAGAGTAAGGCATGAGTGAGTCCTATAAATCTCAGTATCAATAGAGATGAAACATGAGTTCAAGGTCAGTCTGAACTAAGAAGATATAACATCATAACAGCAAGAATAATGTCAAAATAAAAGATAAAAAAGGTTTGAAAGCAAAGCTTTGTACTTCATTACAATGATGTGTGTCAAAATATGTAATTTATAAAAACTATATGCAATATATTTGAATTCTCTGGATTGATAATGAAGAGCAAATATTATAGGAAAAATTTCTGTTTGTACGATATTAAGATTGTTAGCATTGCCACAGCAGTGGTGGCGCACGCCTTTAATTCCAGCACTTGGGAGGCAGAGGCAGGCGGATTTCTGATTTCGAGGCCAGCCTGGTCTACAGAGTGATTTCCAGGACAGCCAGGGCTACACAGAGAAACCCTATCTTGAAAAAACAAAAACAAAACAAAACAAACAAACAAACAAAAAAAGATTGTTAGCATTCCATCTAAGCTCCATCCCTGGCAACAGCCAAGTATGCTCCTCCCCACAAATACCTGGCAATAGCCAGGTAGGCTTGACCCACTATAAAAGGGGATGCTTGTCCCCTCCTCACTCTCCTGCTGTCTTGCTCTCTTGTTTCTCTCTTGCTCTCTTGGTCTCTTCCCTTCCCTTCTCCTTTTCCCATTCCTTTCCCCGTCTCTCCACCTGCTCATGGCCAGCCCCCCCCCTCTCTCTCTCTCTCCCTCTCTCTCTCTCTCTCTCTCTCTCTCTCTCTCTCTCTCTCTCTCTCTCCCTCTCCTGCCTTTCTTTGCCACTACTATACTCTTAATTCTCCTCCACATGTCCTAAATAAACTCTTGTGGCTTGTCCCTTAGGGGAAGAGATGCCTCAGCATGGGCCTGCTGAGACATCTCCTTCCCCCATATCTCACCGGATCTCCATAGAACACATTACCTCTGTCTTTTTTTTTATTTTCTATATTCTATGTTTACATTCTGAAGGCTTTCCCCTTTCCCAGTTCCCCCTACCTCTGTCTTTATAAACACATCAAAGATAATATTCAAAAGTGCCAAAATAGTGCTTTGTTCTATTTGTGTTCCTATTAGAATTCCAATACAAATATTATCATATAATTTTTTTAATTCTTTTCCATGTTAAAAAGTCTACATCCAGAAACAATATCATATTAAAGAGAAACAGAATGTGATACATTTGCCATATATAGATATATAGAATTGAAATAACCTTCTTTTGTTTTATTATCATGATACAGGCTGACTCAGTGAAAGGCCTCAAATTGGCAGTTCAGGAGTCTAGGCCTAAATCTGCTTCAAAGAACTGGGCAAGTTCAGGCAAGTCAAGGTCTCAGAAGCTACCCTACCACCTGGCCTGAGGCAATGAGTCAGCAGCCACATCCCAACATCTTCAGCAACATTTTGCAGACTTTCCCAGCAACAAGGTTCTAGATACTACATGCCAGCAATGGCTCTGGAATGTCCCTAGAGATAAGGTAGAGGTCTCAAATGTGCTTTAAATAAGGCCTGAATGTTTACTCAGGTGCCTACATTTTGGAAGATGATAGATCCCAGCATGCTGGCATTCTGCAGAATAAAATGTTCCTTGCTTTTGTATACTATTTAAGTCCAGGGTATCATTTTTGGATGTATCATGGACCCATACAATGACTGAATGGAGAAAATGCTGGTCTGAGGCAGATAGATAGCCATTCATTAATAATGGGACAACTGCTTTGATGAACCCAACATTACCAGTAGGTTATTAAAGAAAGCAAGGACTAAAATAACCATGGAGATAATAATAAGATTTCAGGTCAAACATTTTTAAAGCTCAGAAAGTTTAATTAGTTCTAAAAAATCATTTTATTTTGAGAATTAAGAAATGAGGATTATTGCTTTTAACAAGCAGCACATTGTTACTACTTTGGTATTGATTATTTAATGTAAATAAACATTTATTTAAGGTAACATTTTTCTGGTTTTCTAAGTTTCAGAAGTCTCACCTAAATGTGTAGTGTATATCTAGTCTTCCAGATGTTGAGCAACTAAGTGTCTTTACTTTCATTCTGAAAAGCACTTATGTGGGCTATAGACACATCCTGCACCTGAGCAGCATGTTCTGTCTGCTACATCTTATACTATTGTGCCCCACATTTTGTACTTTGGTGACTGTTAGCAGCTTTCCTTGGCAGGCATGCTGTGGCTCTGGCATCTTTAACATCTTGGGGTCCCCAAGTCAATTTTAGCTTCACAGTTTCTTGTTCCAACGACTGAGATCTACACAAGATCTTCTGTGCATCTCCAAAGAGCTGGTGTCACTTCTCCTGCTCTGCCCTCTGTAGCACTTTAAGTTAAGTTGGATCCACTCCACTGCCACTGCTGTTCTTGGTGGTCAACCCATGGTACTTGCATCTCCAATATGCTAGGGTCTTCCACTGCAACTATGCTTCATCCAATCCTCTCATAGTCTCTCTTCATGGTACCCAGCCTCAACTCCTTTGCATGACCCCTGCAGTCCTGGGCTGTCAATTACAACTGAGGGTACACTTTCACCAATGGCATTCCATGGCCTCTCACAGTGCTAAGCCTCAGCTGTTCTTCATGATGCCTTCATGCCTTCAAAATCAGCACCACCTGAATGATTCTTACATGTTACCAATTATAACTACAGCATGAGATACAACCTCGGCTATATCTGGAATACAGTTTCTTTGTGCTCTCAGAAAACACTACTCAGAGGATTTCACCTGAGTGATGCTGTTCTTTTCTTAATCACCACTAATTTAGCTACAGCTAACCAGCATCAATTGTCCCAGTAATCTCCTTCTCCTCTTGAATATAAAGCCAGAGAAACATGGCTGAAGCTGCTGAGTTCTGCTGCTTGCAGGAGCTGGAACATTGGCCCCCTTGATCTATTACATTATCACCAGCTTCCTTTTTCCCAGCTCCTTTACTGCCTAAGTTTGCTGTCCTGAATCTTGCTCCATAGACTGACTGTGAACTCAAGAGATATGCATGCCTGTCTCCTAAGCACTGGAATTAAAGGTATGGTCCACCAAGCCTGGATTTAAGTTTTTCTTCACCTAGAATTTGCTCTGTTCTAGGCTGGCCTTGAACTCAGAGATCTGCTTATATCTGCCAGTTGTGATTAAAGGCTTGTACTACCTAGCCTGAACCTAAATTAGATGGGTGGAATCTTGCCCCAAGGTCACTACTCCTTTAATTCAATTTAATATCCTTGAATTCAGCTCCATTTCACTTCCTGGAGTCCCTTTAATATTCAAACTATATATTTTGTACTTTTCCTTTCTCAGCTCGCTATGTTTGTTCAAAATTCTTTTCATCAGACTTAACCAGAGAATAAAGTCTTTGTTGGGCTTTTTGAGACTTCCTTCGCAGATGCAATTAATATAAATCTCTTTACCTTAGCCCTAAACAGTTACTTCAGACAATGGCAAAAAGCAGCCCTGTTCTTCAATAAAACATCACCAAAACATTCTCTCAGCCACATATTAAAGTTCTTCTCCACTGAAAGCTCTTGGGCCATCACGCCTACACAATTCAAATGACCCTCTGCACCACTGTCTTTCATGTTCCTACTAGGCAGGCCCATTAAGCCCCACTTAAAGCATTCCATGGCTTTCCAAATCCAAAGTCCCAAAATCCACATTCTTCCAAACAAAAGCATGGTTGTGCCTATCACAGCAATATCCCAGTCTCTGGTACCAACTTCTGTCTTAGTTAGGGTTTTACTGCTGTGAACAGACACCATGACCAATGCAAGTTTTATAAAAGACAACATTTATTTGGGGCTGACTTCCTCCCATGAATATTCCTCCCATGAATATTCTTTTCATCCTTCTAAGAAGGTCTGAAGCATGCATATTTCTTCTATCCAATTCATTCTATGAAGGCTCAGAGGTTCAATCCATTGTCATCAAGACAGAAACATGGTGGCATCCAGGCCGATATGGTGCAGGAGGAGCTCAGAGTTCTACATCTTCATCTGAAGACTGCTAGTGGAAGACTGACTTCCAGGTAGCCAGGGTAAGGGTCTTAAGCCCACACCCGCAGTGGCACACCTACTCCAACAAGGTCACACCTCCAAATAGGGTCACTTCCTCAGTCAATCAAATACAAACCATCACAGAGACTCTTGATTGATAAGTGTGGTTTTTTTGTCTACTTTAAAGATGCTGTGTGTCACTCTCTTATATTTCATATAGAGTTAGAGAAGAATAATGTTCCATACACTTCTTTGAATAATGATGTTTCCTACAACTGCCCAAAGTGTTGAAGTCTGAGTTCCACAACATAATTATTACAGGTGTACTTAATTTAATTTTTTCTTGGAAGTCATTTACCTGTTTGGATGTGATTAGAAAAATATGCAAAATGCCAATATTCTTTTTCAAAATATTTTCTATTCCCGTCAACATCAATTCCTCATGTTAGTTACATTACTTGATATTATCCAACATGTCAAACATTTTCTCTTTTGACTAATTTGTTTTCCGGCTTGTAATCAAGTCACATAGTTTATATATCTGTATCTCCAAGAAAACATTTTTTTTTACATTATTGAATCTTCCAAATATCCAGCTCTGTATAATTTTAATTTGAGCAATCATATACCTTATTTTCATATATATACATATATATTCATATATGCTTATGAAAATATATTTCATATATTTCATATATATGAAAATATATATGCAAACCCCATTTTATCCCCATGAGTCCTGAGATCTATAGCCACAGGGTTTTGCAACAACACATATAGCTTAAAATTATAACAGTATTTTAAAATATGTTTCCCTTAAGTTTTCTTCCTTCACTTTCTCTTTCTCTTAACATTTGAATATATTTATATGGTATACAATAGCTGTATTAAGCATATTGGTAGCTAATTCTATGCTTATGCATGTCTTTACTGGATATTTTACTTAGTTACATTTCAAATGCTATCCCCTTTCTCAGGTTCCCCTCTGGAAGCCCCCTATCTCATTCCTTCCCCTCATGATCCGATGAGGGTGCTCCCCCACCCATGCACACACTCCTGCCTCACTACCTTGGAATTCCCTTACACTGGGATATCAAGCCTTTACAGGAAGAAGGGCCTCTCCTGCCACTGATGTTCTACAAGGCCATCCTCTGCTATATGCAGCTGGAGCCATGGGTCACTTTGGTTGGTTGTTTATTCCCTGGGAGCTCTGTCTGGTCTGATTGTTCAATATTCTTGTTCCACTTATGGGTTTGCAAACCCCTTCAGCTCCTTCAGTCCTTTCTCTAACTCCTTCATTAGGGACCACATGCTCAGTCCAATTGTTGGCTGTGAGCATCCATTGCTGGATTTGCCAGGCTTTGGCAGAGCCTCTCAGGAGAGAGCTATATCAGGCTCATATTTGAAAGCACCTCATGGCATCTAAAATAATGTCTGGTTTCAGTGTCTCTATATGGCATGGATCCCCAGGTAGGACATACTCTGGATGACCTTTCCTTCAGTCTCTTTATTTCCTCCCATGAATATTCTTTTCATCCTTCTAAGAAGGTCTGAAGCATGCATATTTCTTCTATCCAATTCATTCTATGAAGCCACAATTATACTTATATCTAAAAAACACAAAGAACTAACAAAGAAAGATAACTTAAGGCCAATTTTCCTCATGAATATTAATAAAATGTACTCAATAAAATTCTCACAAACTGAATCCAAGGACAGATCAAAATGATCATCCATCATGATCAAGAAGGCATCACTCCAGGGATGCAGAGATGGTTCAGTATACAGAAACCTATCGATGTAATCCAATATATAAACAAACAAAACAAAACAAAACAAAACAAAAACTAATTATCTCACAAGATGATGAGAAAACATTTCATCTTACAAGATGATGAGAAAGCATTTGAGAAAACTCAACATCCCTTTGTGGTAAGACTTGCAAAGATAAGGAATTCAAGGCCCATTCCTAAACATAGTAAAAGCAATATACAGCAAACCAGTAGCCAACATCAAACTAAATGGAGAGAAACTTGATGCAATCCCACTTAAATCAGGGATTAGAAAGGGCTGCCCACTCTCTCCTATATATTTAGTATAGTACTTGAAGTCCTAGCCAGAGCAATTAGACAATAAAAGGAGGTCAAAATTATATAAATTGGAAAGGATGAAGTGAAACTATCACTATTTGCAGATGATATGATAGTATACATAAGTTACCCAGAAAATATATCACTTCTTGCCACAGTACAGAGAGACTGTTAATGATTAAGAGGATATCTACCGTGGTTAGGAATCTCTAGATTGGTGCAATGGTTTTTCTTTCATGTGATATTGATTTTAATAGCATCTTTCCCACTTAGCATTTTGTTTAAAATAGGAGAAATGAATTAATAATTAAAACTTAATATGGTATTATCAGAGTGACCTGGTCACAAAGGGACATATAAGGACAGGACTTGAAGACAGAAACCATTAACATAGATTATATATATTTGCAGCTATATTACAGAGTATTTTTACTTCAAAATTATGGACTTAAATTTTTAAAATTTTAGAATATTGTCCCTTAGACCAATTATTTCTCTCATTCTTTCACTTAATTTGGTTTAATTTTATGTAGCCAATTGATGTTATACTTGAAAGATTTCTGTTTTCAACTTTATATAAACCTAAGATATCATTTTTCAAAAGTATGAATTTAGGCGATAAACATTTTATTCAAATTTTATAATTTTAAAAATCAAATAGTTTTGATGAATGTATGCCTACAGCATAAATTCTTTCATGAATCATGTATTTACTTAACTCTAGTAATACTTCATAGTAAAAATCTATTCTAAAATATAGTTGAAAATATAATTATTTGCAATGGGATTTAAAACACGTCAAACTTATTTATTTCCCCTATCATGAATTACTCTTTTAATATACCCCAATATGATAGATGAAATCGATGTTTGAATAAAAAGGTATAATCCACAAATTTATTACTATTGTACAGTAATTACTGTTGTACAGTCCAAATTATATTAGCAACCTACAAGTTACCATGCCCATATTGTAGTATTTATGCTTTTTGGATATCCTAAAACAATAAACATTTTAATACAATTTTATAATATTTTGACTTAGCCTGAAGACAAGTATTTCAAACAAATATTTCATGATCAAAGCAGATTTCTAATCAGAATACTTTTGTAAAATGTAAGCTTGATGACAAGAAATTGTAACAAATAATATCTACAGGCAAGATATTTACTGACAAAAATGGATTCATTTGCCAGTTTCTCATCCCTGTGATGAAATACTAAAGATAAAAGGGTTAAAATGGGTGACAGATTATATTAACTCAATAAGTAGTCTTACTTCTTATCCCTGTTGTGACATAACACTATGGCAGCAACTTGTGGTGGGGGAAAAGTGTCTATTTCTTAGCATCTTGGAAAGAAAGAGAGAATAGAGTACGTAGAAGGAGAAGGATCAAGAGAGAAGGATCAAGAGAGAAAGAGAGATTGAGTGAGAGAGAGAGAGGGAGAGAGAGAGAGAGAGAGAAAGAGAGAGAGAGAGAGAGAGAGGAAACAGGCAGAGGCAGAGACACAGACAGGCAATGATAGACAGAAAGAGAAAGTAATTTAATGTTTCAAGAAAGGTCTGTATCTCCTTCTGTGGGTATTTTGTTCCCCCTTCTATAAAGGAACAGAGTATTCATACTATGTTCTTCCTTCTTCTTGGGCATCATTTGATATGTGAATTATGTCTTGGGTATTCCAAGCTTCTGGGCTAATATCCACTTATCAGTGAGTGCATACCATGTGTGTGAGTTCTTTTGTGATTGGCTTACCTCACTTAGGATGATATTTTCCAGTTCCACTCATTTGCCTAAGAATTTCATGACTTCACTGTTTTTTAATAGCTGAGTAGTATTCCATTGTGTAAATATGCCACATTTTCTATATCCATTCCTCCGTTGAGGGACATCTGGGTTTTTTCCAGCTTGTGGCTATTATAAATAGGGCTGCTATGAACATAGAGGAGCATGTGTCCTTATTACATGCTGGAGAATCCTCTGAGTATATGCCCAGGAGTGGAATAACAGGGTCCTCTGGTAGTATTATATCAGTTTTCTGAGGAACTGCCAGACTGATTTCCAGAGTGGTTGTACCAGCTTGCAATTCCACCAGCAGTGGAGGAGTGTTTCTCTTTCTCCACATCCTCCCCAGGAGCTGCTGTCACCTGAGTTTTTGATCTTGGACATTCTGACTGGTATGAGGTGAAATCTCAGAGCTGTTTTGATTTGCATTTCCCTGATGACTAAGGATGTTGAACATTTCTTTAGGTGTTTCTCAGCATTTCAATATTCCTCAAGTGAAGTGTAAAGCAGAGACTGAGGAAAAGACCATCCAGAGACTACCCCCACCTAAGGATCCATCCCATATACAGTTACAAAACCCATACACTCTTGTAGATGCCAACAAGTGCTTGCTGACAGTAGTTGTCACCTGGGAAGCTCTGCTTGTGCATGACAAATTCAGAGGGAGACACTCTCATCCCACCATTGAACTGAGCACAGGGTCCCCAATAGAGGAACTAGAGAAAGGACCCAAGGTGCTGAAGGGTTTACAGTGCCATAGGAGGAACAATTTGAACCACCCAGTACCCCCAGTGATTACAAAGAATAAACACCAACCAAAGAGTACCATGGAGGGATCCATGGCTCCAGATGAATATGCAGCAGAGGATGGTCTTGTTGCATATCAATGGGAGAAGAGGACCTTGGTCCTGAAAGGCTAGATGCACTAGTTTACAGGAATGTGGGAACAGGGAAGTGGGAGTGAGTGGATTGGTAAGTAGTGGAAGCTGGAATGGGTTGGGGGATCTTCAGTGGGGGCATGAGGAAAGGAGAGATCATTTGAAAGGTGAATAAATAATATAACCAATAAAATAAAAGAAGTTCAATATGACAAAATAAATCATTATTATTTAAGAATTCTAGCTGCTTTTAAACAAATTCACTTATCCCTCCTGAGTATTTTCTGTATCGTTCCACTTTTCTGAACATTTATTATTATACATAACCAAATTTACATATGAAATTGTTAAAATTAATCTTCCTAGTGACACATTAATTTTATTTTTATTTGTTTGTTTGTTTGTTTTTTGTTTTTTGTTTTTCAAGACAGAGTTTCTCTGAGCTCCAACTGTCCTAGAACTCACTCTGTAGACCAAGCTGGCCTCAAACTCAGAAATCCGCCTGCCTTTGCCTCCCAAGTGCTCTTAAGGAGTGCTTTTTCTATTTACAGATAAATGATATATCATTTAGAAACTAAAAAAATAAAAGAGAAAGAAAGAAATCTCATTAGATAAACAATGTATTAACCAACTTTTGGAACTAAGTTCAAATTCTCAGGATCCATGTAAATTCTGGTATGAAAATACAATTTTTTTAATTCTTTTTTTTCTATATTTTTTGTTTACATTCCAGAGGCTTTCCCCTTTCCCAGTTCCCCCCCACCATATGTCCCATAAGTCCTCTTCCCTCTGCCCAATCCCCAATCACCCCCCCCATTACTCTGTTCTGATATTCTCCTACAAAACTGGATCCAGTCTTTTCAAGACCAGGGTCCTTTCCTTCCTTCTTCTTGGGAATCTTTTTATTTGCTATTTGTGCCTTGAGTATTCAGAGCTATTGGGCTCATTAATATGCACTTATCAGTGATTGCATTTCATGTGTATTCTTTTGTGATTGGGTTAACTCACTTAGGATGATTTTTTCCAGATCCAACCATTTGCCTATAAGTTGATTGAATTCATTATTATTAATTGCTGAGTAGTATTCCATTGTATAAATATACCACATTTTCTGTATCCATTCCTTATTTGAGGGACATCTGGGCTCCTTCCAACTTCTGGCTATTATAAATAAGGCTGCTATGAGCATAGTGGAGCATGTGTCTTTATTGTATGCAGGGGAATCCGCTGGGTATATGCCCAGGAGTGGTATCACAGGGTCCTCTGGAAGTGTCATACCCAATTTTCTGAGGAACCGCCAGACTGATTTCTAGAGCAGTTGTACCATCTTGCTATCCCACCAACAGTGTAGGAGTGTTCCTTTTTCTCCACATCCTCGCCAGCACCTGTTGTCCCTTGAGTTTTTAATCTTAGTCATTCTGACTGGTGTGAGGTGGAATCTCAGGGTTGTTTTGATTTGCATTTCCCTGATGACTAATGATGTTGAACATCTCTTAAGGTGCTTCTGAGCCATCTGAATTTCTTCTGGTGAAAATTATTTGTTTATCTCTGTACCCCATTTTTTGTTAGGGTTATTTTGTTCTTTGGGGTCTAACTTACTGAGTTCTTTGTATATATGGGATATTAACCTTCTGTCAGATGTAGGGTTGGTGAAGATCTTTTTCCAATTTGTTAGTTGCTGTTTTGTCCTTCTGACAGTGTCCTTTGCCTTACAGAAACTTTGTAATTTTATGACATCCCATTTGTCCATTCTTGATCTTAGAGCATAAGCTATTGGTGTTCTGTCCAGAAATAATTCCCCTGTGCCCATGTCCTCCAGGGTCTTCCCCAGTTTCTTTTCTATTAGTTTCAGTGTGTCTGGTTTTATGTGGAAGTCCTTGATCCACTTGGAGTTGATTTTGGTACAAGGAGATAAGAGTGGGTCAATTTGCATTCTTCTGCATGTTGACCTCCAGTTGAACCAGCACTATTTGTTGAAAGGGCTATCTTTTTTCCACTGGTTGGTTGTAGCTCCTTTATCAAAGATCAAGTGACCATAAGTCTGTGGATTCATTTCTGGGTTTTCAATTCTATTCCATTGATCTACTAGCCTGTCACTGTATCAATACCATGAAGTTTTAGCACAATTGATCTGTAGTACTGCTTGAGGTCAGGGATATTTATTATTATTTTATTGTTGAGAATAGTTTTAGCTATCCTGGGTGTTTTGTTACTCTAGATGAATTTAAGAATTACTCTTTCTAGATCTATAAATAATTGATTTGGTATTTTGATGGGGATTGCATTGAATCTGTAGATTGCTTTTGGCAAGATGGCCATTTTTACTATATTGATCCTGACAATCAAAGAGCATGGAATATTTTTCCATCTCCTGAGGTCTTCTTTGATTTCTTTCTTCAACGACTTGGAGTTCCTGTCATACAGATCTTTCACTTGTTTGGTTAAAGTCACACCAAGATACTTTATATTGTTTGTGGCTATTGTGAAGGGTGTTATTTCCCGAATTTCTTTCTCAGCCTGCTTGTCCTTTGAGTACAAGAAGGCTACTGATTTGCTTGAGTTGATTTTATAACCAGCCACTTTGCTGAAGTTGTTTATCAGCTGTAGGAGTTCTCTGGTGGAGTTTTTGGGTCACTCGTGTATACTATCATATCATCTGCAAATAGTGATATTTTGACTTCTTCCTTTCCAATTTGTATCCCTTTGACTTCCTTATGTTGTCTAATTGCTCTCGCTAGAACTTCAAATACTATATTGCAAAAATATGGAGAGAGAAGGCAGCCTTGTCTAGTCCATGATTTTAGTGGGATTGCTTCAATTTTCTCTCCATTCAGTTTGATGTTGGCTATTGGTTTGCTGTATATAGCTTTTATTATGTTTAGTTATGGGCCTTGAATTCCTGTTCTTTCCAAGACTTTTAGCATGAAAGGATGCTGAATATTGTCAAATGCTTTTTCTGCATCTAATGAGATGACCATGTGTTTTTTTTAATTATTATTTTAGGTTGTTTATGTTGTGGATTACATTGATGGATTGCTGTATATTGAACCATCCCTGCATCCCTGAAGCCTACTTGATCATCATGAATGATTGTTTTGATGTGCTCTTGGATTTGGTTGGCAATAATTTATTTAATATTTTTGTAGCAATATTCATAAGGGAAATTGACCTGTAGTTCTCTTTCTTTGTAGGATCTTTATGTGCTTTTGGTATCAGCGTAATTGTGGTTTCGTAGAACTAGTTGGGCAGTGTTCCTTCTGTTTCTATTTTGAGGAATAGTTTGAAGAGTATTGGTGTTAGGTCTTCTTTGAAGGTCTGATAGAATTCTACACTAAAACCATCTGGTCCCATACTTTTTTTGGTTGGGAGACTTTCTATAACCCCTTCTATTTCTCTAGGGGTAATGGGATAGTTTAGCTGATCTAATTGAGCCTGAGTTAATTTTGGTATTTGGTATCTGTCTAGGAAATTGTCCATGTCCTCCAGATTCTCCAGTTATGTTGAGTATAGGCTTTTGTAGTAGGATCTGATGATTCTTTGAATTTCCTCAGTTTCTGTTGTTATATCCCCCTTTTCATTTCTAATTTTGTTACTTTGGATAGTTTCTCTGTGCCCTTTGATTAGTCTGGTGTGATGGTTTGTATATGATTGGCCCAGGAAGTGAACGTTATTAGGATGTGTGGTCTTGTTGGAGAAGGTGTGTCACCGTGGGTGTGGCCTTAAGGCCCTCACCCTAGTTGCCTGGAAGTCAGTCTTCTACTAGCAGCAGCCTTCAGATGAAGATGTAGAACTCTCAGCTCCTCCTGCACCATGCCTGCCTGGATGCTGCCATGTTTCTGCCTTGATGACAATGTACTGAACCTCTGAGCCTGTAAGTCAGTCCCAATTAAATGTTGTATTTTATAAAACTTGCATTGGTCATGGTGTCTGATCACAGCAGTAAAACCCTAACTAAGACAGAAGTTGGTACCAGGGACTGTGGTATTGCTGTGATATGCCTGACCATGATTTTGTTCAGAAGAATGTGGATTTTGGGACTTTGGTTTTGGAAAGCCATGGAATTCTTTAAGTGGGGCTTAATGGGCCAAACTAGTAGGAATATGGAAGACAGTGGTGCTGAGGGACATTTAAACTGTGTAGGCCTGACGGCCCAAGAGGTTTCAGTGAAGAAGAACTTTAATATGTGGCTGAGAGACTGTTTTTGTGATGTTTTGGTGAAGAACACAGCTGCTTTTTGCCATTGTCTGAAGAGACTGCCCAGGACTAAGGTAAAGAGATTTATATTAATTGCATCTGCAAAGGAAGTCTCAAAGAATCCCAACAAAGACTTTGTTCTTTGGTTAAGACTGATAAAGAGAATTTTGAACAAACATAGCAAGCTGAGAAAGGAAAAGTACAAAATATATCATTTGAGTATTAAAGGGACTCCAGGAAGTGAAATGAAGCTTAATTCAAGGATTTTAAACTGAATAAATGAGTGGAGACCTTGGGGTAAGATTCCACACAGCTAAATTTAGGTCCAGGCTTGGTACTACAAGCCTTTAATCCCAGGAGGCAAAGATAAGCAGATCTCTGAGTTCAAGGCCAGCCTAGAACAAAGCAAATTTTAGATGAAGAAAAACTTTAATCCAGGCTTGGTGGACCATACCTTTAATCCCAGTGCTTAGGAGACAGGTATGCAGATCTCTTGAGTTCAAAATCAGTCTAAGGAGCAAGATTCAGGACAGCCAACTTAGGCAGTGAAGGAGCTGGGAAAAAGGAAGCTAGTGCTAATGTAATAGAACAAGGGGGCCAATGTTCCAGCTCCTGCAAGCAGCAGAACTCAGCAGCTTCAGCCATGTTTCTCTGGCTTTATATTCAAGAGGAGAAGGAGATTACTAGGACAATTGATGCTGGTTAGCTGTAGCTAAGAAATTAGTGGTGATTAAGAAATGAGCAGCATCACTCAGGTGAAATCCTCTGAGTAGTGTTTTCTGAGAGCACAAAGAAGCTGTATTCCAGATATAGTCAAGGTTGTATCTCATGCTACAGCTATAATTGGTAACATGTAAGAATCATCCAGGTGGTGCTGATTTTGAAGGCATGAAGGAATCATGAAGAACAGCTGAGTCTTGGCACTGTGAGAGGCCATGGAATGCCATTGGTGAAAGTGTACCCTCTGTTGTAATTGACAGCCCAGGACTCATGCAAAGCGTTGAGACTTGGAACCATGAAGAGAGCCTATGAGAGGCTTGGGTGAAGTATACTTGCAGTGGAAGACCCTAGCATATTGGAGATGCCAGTACCATGGGATGACCACCAAGAACATCAATGGCAGTGGAGTGGATCAATCTGAACTTAGAGTACTACAGAAGGCAGAGCTGGAGAAGTGACACCAGCTCTTTGGCGATACACAGAAGATCATATGTGGATCTCAGACATTGGAACAAGAAGCTGCCAGAGCCACAGGATGCCTGCTAAGGAAAGCTGCTAACAGGGAGTGAAACAAGCCCAGGAGAAAGAACCTAGTTGCAGTCAACAAAGATGAAAAAGGAGTTGGATATCTGAAGACTGCTTTGCCATCAGACATGGTGATGCAGAGTTTGGACTTTGCCCAGCTTGTTTCTTGTCTTGCTTGGAGGATTATAGTTAAGTGATTGAATGAATCTCAGAAGAGACCTTGAACCTTGGACTTTTAACACTGTTGAGACTGCTATAGGGTAAGGGGACTTTTGAAGTTGGGCTAAATGCATTTTGCATTATGCTATGTTTAAATATGGTCCCCATAGACTAATGTTTGAACAAGCCTATGGGAGCCAGCGAGTGGAATGTGATGGTGTGTGTATTATTTGCCCAGGAAGTGAACCTTATTAGGAGATATGGCCTTGTTGGAGTACGTGTGTCACTGTTGGTGTGGCCTTAAGACCCTCACCCTAGTTGCCTGGAAGTCAGTCTTCCACTAGCAGCCTTCAGAAGATGTAGAACTCTCAGCTCCTCCTGCACCATGCCTGCCTTTATGCTGCCATGTTTCTGCCTTGATGACAATGGACTAAACCTCTGAGCCTGTAAGCCAGCCCCAATTTAATGTTGTCTTTTATAAAACTTGCATTGGTCATGGTGTCTGTTCACAGCAGTAAAACCCAACTGAGACATCTGGCTTAGGGTTTATCTATTTTGTTGATTTTCTCAAAGAACCAGCTCCTGGTTTTGTTGATTCTTTGTATGGTTTCCTTTGTTTCTACTTGATTGATTTAAGTCCTTAGTTTGATGATTTCTTGTTTCCTACTCCTCCTGGGTGAATTAGCTTCTTTTTGTTCCAGGACCTTCAGGTGTGCTGTTAAGTTGCTAGTGTATGCTCTCTCCAGTTTCTTTTTGGAGGCACTCAGGGCTATGAGTTTTCCTCTTAGCACTGCTTTCATTGTGTCCCATAGGTTTGGGTAGGTCATACCATCATTTTCATTGAATTCTAAAAAGTCTTTGATGTCTTTCTTTATTTCTTCCTTGACCAAGGTGTCATTAAGTATAGTATTGTTCAGTTTCCATGTGTATGTGGGCTTTCTGTTGTTCTTCGGTCTATTGAAGACCACTTTTACTCCATAGTGATCTGATAGAAGGCATGGGATTAGTTTGATCTTCTTGTATTTGTTCACATCTGTCTTGTGACCAATTATATGATCGATTTTGGAGAAGGTACCGTGTGGTGCTGAGAAAAAGGTACATTCTTTTGCTTTAGGACGAAATGTACTATAAATATCTGTTAAATCCAATTAGTCCAAAGCTTCAACTAGTTTCACTGTGCCCCTGTTTACTTTCTGCTTTCCTGATCGGTCCATTGAGGAGAGTAAGTGTTGAAGTCACCTACAATTATTGTGTTAGGTGCAATGTGTGTTTTAAGCTTTAATAAAGGTTCTTTTTCTAATCAGGGTGCCCTTTCATTTGGAGCATAGATGTTAATCCTAAATAGGTAGGTCACCTGAGGAGTGAACAGTTGGACTTTAGAAGGTGAGACCCCGTAACCTCAACTGGAAAGGAAATTTGGAACAGATGTGTCTGCTTGGCTAATCTCTAGAGATGGGCTACAGACAAGGACATCATCTACATAAAGAAAAATTTTAGATCTAGGGAGAGATAAAGAGAGTAAGTTAGAAGCCAGAACCTGGCCAAATAGGTGTGGGTTGTCTTGGAATCTCTGAGGCAGAACAGTCCAGATAAGTTGGGTAGAAAAGTGGCTGTCAGGATCCATCCAGGTAAAGGCAAATATCTTTATGACTGAGAATCAAGAGGGATAGCGAAAAATGCATCCTTTTGATCTAGGACTGAGAAATGAGAAGTTCCTGAAGAGATAGTAGAAAGAAGTGTGTAAGGATTAGCTATGGAGGGTAACCACTGCTGTATTAATGCACCTGAGTTCTTGAACCAAGCGATAGTTATCATTAGTTTTTCGACTGCTAGTATAGGGGAGTTGAAAGGAGAATAATTGGGGTAAAGGAGTTTTTCCTTAAGGGGTCAAAAATGATAGGCTTAAGTCACCTCATGCTCTGGAGAGACAGAGAGTATTACGCTTGGGTTATGTAGCTGGTAGGGTCCAGTAACTGGATGACAACAGGAGAATGATGTCTAGCAACAGAGGGGTCTGGACATCCCAAAATCTGGGGTCTACCTGAGAAGCTGGTAGAGGAAATAACATGTTTGTGTTAGTAGGTTGACTGGCTAGAAGGAGAAGTAGGGGAACTGCTGGAGAGCTTGGGTTCAGGTGAGTGGGGGGGGGGTAAAAGAAATTGAAGCCCCCAACTTAACTAAAAGATCTCTTCCTAATAAGGGAACAGGAAAAGTTGGCACTAACAAAACATAATGGGTGAAGGGTATATTTTTAAAAGTGCAGCTAAGTGGTGGGGTCTGATGAGGAAGGTAAGGCTGTCTTCCTCCTATCCCAGCTATGGGAAGACACGAGGGTGAGGTGGGTCCCCAAAACTCCATCAGGACTGAAAAAGTGGCCCCAGTGTCCAGAAAGAAGGAGATGGGCCGCCCACATATCACTATAGTTACCCGGTGCTCCCTGTTGGTGATGGGTGTTGTCGGGTCGAGGGAGCTCCGGTCCCTTTAGTCATCCATAGCTAAGCCTAGCAGGTCAGCTGGAGGGGTATCTGGGTGGGATGGCCCTCTGTTCTGCATGACATGAGGGCAATTGACAGCCTAGTGTCCCTCACGATGATACTTAGTACATGGTCCTCTTGGCTTGCAGTGGTTGGGGCAAGCCCTTGCCCAGTGACCTTGTTGACCACATGTATAGCAAGGAGCTGGTGGACTTGAGCCTTAGAAGGCCAGGGGTCCAGAGTGGTAGCTGGAGCTGGCTGGATAGCCTTTGCCAGTATGTGGTACTTTTGTTTTCGGGCTTTTTCATCTCTCATGGTATACCTTGAAGGCCAGCACCAATATTTCTGCCTGTGGAGTTAGGAGCCCCCTCTCCAAGTTCTTAAGTTTAGCTCTTATGTTGGGGTAGCTCTGGGAAAATAAATAAGTCATTAAAAGCTGCTTACCTTCTGGATTCTCAGGATCTAGACTAGTGTATTGTAATAAAGCCTTTGTGACGCGTTCTAAAAACTGAGATGGATTTTCTTGTTTGTCCTGGACAACCTCTTGGAGTTTTTCAAAATTTTCTGGCTTTAAGGCTGCCTTTCTGAGACCAGCCAGAAGGCATGTAACAAACCTGTCTCTGGCTAAAATACCACCTGTGGAATTGTAATTCCATTGAGGATCCTGATCAGGCATTGCTGTGGATCCAATTGGATATTTTCTGTCTGTTTGGTGAATTTTGTCTGCATGCACTCTTGCCTCTTCCAAGACTCACCTGCATTCATCAGGAAGTAAATTGTTAGTAAGAATCATATGAACATCATGGAAAGTCAAGCTGTAGGACTGAGTGATGTACTGAAACTCTTTAATAAAGTTAGAAGAGTTAGAAGTATAGGAACCCAGTCTACTTTCTATTTGAGAAATTTCACTCAATGAGAAAGGAACATGTACTCTAACCAGACCATTAACTCCAGCCACTTCCCTCAGAGGAAGGACTGGTGCTGGGTCAAGTGTCCTTGTGAAAGGATGATAATTACAGGCTAAGAATCCCCCATGCCTAAGTCTTAAACGACCCCCAAAAAGCAGAGGTTTATCCTGCTCTTTGATAGCCCAGGAATGCACATGTCACACCTGCCTCCAGGGTCCAGCTGGGAGCTGCAGGCTGGGAAGGTCCCTGGCGTCCATTCCCGTCTCACCTCTGCAGAGCAGCTACAGCGAGGACTAACGTAGCTGGGCTGGCAGGATCACTGAGCGGGCTGCGGGGCTCATGCCTGGGGGGCGCTCAGGTCTCCAAGCACCTACTACTTGTTGGGGGGGCTTTGAATACATAATTCTGGCCCCATAACAGGAAATGCATAACAGGAAATACCTATGTAACCCTGTGTGTGACCCTGGCCCCATAATAGGAAATGTGTATGTGGCATCATATAAGTGGAAATGACCTAACTAGTTTCTATCTGGCTTCTATAGGAAACTGTGAATCATGAGCTAAGGAGTGGTTTGTGTTAGGCGGGTTCTGTTGTAAGCCTATAAAAGGTGTCCTGATTCTGCACTCATGATTCACAGTCTTCTACTGTGCCTGGTGTATGGCTGTGATTCCCAGAGGCTCTGGAATAAAAATCCTCTTGCTGTTGCATCAAGAACATTTCTCGCATGTGATCTGGGGTATAGCCTTCTGAGGTGTGGGGTGCTGGGGGCATCCCCATTTTTCTTTTGGGTCTTACACCTGGAGGAGAAGGAGAACTTGGGGGTTTGTCTCCAGGCCAACCTAACAAACAGTTCCATGCTCCTGGCTATTGGATAGCTTGACACTCAGAATCCCAGGCACATAGAAAGAACAGACACTAATCAGAGACAGCAAAGCCAGTTAACATAACAGATAACAAGGTAGTGAGAGGCAAGTGCAAGAACATAAGCAATAGAAATCAATACTATGTGGCAACATCAGAATCCAGTTATCCTGTGACAGCAAGCCCTGATACCTCAACACACCCAAAAAGCAAGACTCAGATCTATAATCCCATCTAAGGAAGATGATAGAGGACTTTAAGAAGAACATATATAACTTCCTTAAAGAAATACATGAGAACACAAGTAAGCAACTAGGAGCCTTAAAGAGGAATCAAATAAATCTCCTAAAGAATTATAGGATAACACAATTAAACAGGTGAAGGAACTGAATAGAACCATCCAGGAGCTAAAATTGAAAATAGAAGCATTAAGGAAAACACAAAGGGAGAGAACATTGGAGATTGAAAACTTAGGAAAGTGGGCAGGAGTCACAGATGCAAGTATCACTAACAGAATACAAGTGATAGAAGAGAGAATCTCAGGTGTAGAAGATAATACAGAATATATTGACACAACAGTCAATGAAAATAGAAAAAGCAACCTAACTCAAAGGTGTAACTGGCCCCAGCTACAGTGAACTCAGTCCCTGGAAAAGAAGCTGGGGTTAAATGGGTTTGGTGGAAAAAGAATGAAGGCTAGGACAACACAATTGCTGATTGAGCCCCACCCCCCAGTTTACTTTGGGTTCTGGCAATATAAGGGTCTTTGGGGTAAATCCCTTCCCCCAAACTCAGTGGGTGTTGGCTTCACTGTTTCACACTGCGCAGAAGGTAGCCTGCTTGATTCAGGAAACTCTAGGTCTGCCAGGTCAGACTTTGCCTTGATTCCAATGCACCACCCCAGGCTAGAACCAGGTGTTGACTAGTGGCTTACAGTTATTCACAGCAAGTTGCAGGCTCTTAGGATAACAATGGGTCAGACCCTCAGAGGCTAATTATAGCTAGCCCCAAGGCTGGGTGAAGGGCACATTTCTTGACACCCTAAAATGGCTTATTACACAAAGGATTCAAAAAATCCAGGACACAGTAAAAAGACCCAATCTAAGAATCATAGGTATCAAAGAGAGTGAAGATTCCCAACTGAAAGAGCCAGTAAACCTCTTCAACAAGATTATAGAATACTTCTATAACCTAAAGAAAGACATCTCCATAAACAAACAAGAAATATACAGAACACCAAAAAGTCACACCAAAAAAGAAATTCGTCCTGTCATGTAATTATCAAAACACCAAAATGCACAGAACAGAGAATATTAAAAGCTTTAATGGAAAAATGTCAAGTGACATATAAATGCAGCATTATCAGAATTATACCAAACTTCTGAACAGAGACACTAAAAGCCAGAAGATCTTGGGTGAATTTCACACAGACCCTAAGAGAACAAAAATTCCAGGCCAGACTACTATACACAGCAAAACTCTCAATTACTAAAGATAGAAAAATCAAAACATTCCATGGCAAAACCAAATTTGAACAATATATTTCCACTAATCCAGCCCTACAGAGGATAATAGAAGGAAAACTCCAACACAAGGAAGAAAACTTCACAACGAAAGACAAGAAATTTATCTTTAATCTTCTCATAACAAACCCAAAATATGAGAACCACATGATCATAATTCTACCTGTAACAACAAAAATAACAGGAAGAAACAATTATTAGTCCTTAATATTGCTCAGCATCAATGGACTCAATTCCCCAATACAAAGCTATAATTTCACAGACTGCATACATAAGCAGGACCATTTTGCTGAATACAGAAAACACAAAGACAAATATTACATGAGAGTAAAAGGCTAGGAAGAAAATTTCAAGCAAATGGTTCTAAGAAACAAACTGGAGTAGCCATTCTAATATCCAATCAAATCAACGTTCAACTAAAAGTTATCAAAAAAAGATGGAGAAGGTCACTAAATACTCATCAAAGGAAAACTCAACCAAGATGAATTCTCAATCCTGAACATTGATGCTCCAAATGCTAGCACAGCCACATTTGTAAAAGAAATTTTACTGAAGCTCAAAGCACACATTGCACCTTGGAAAATAGTGGGAAACTTCAATACTCCACTCAGAACAATGGACAGATCATGGAAGCAGAAACTAAACAGAAGATACAGTGAAACTAATAGAGGTTATGAACTAAATGAATTTAACAGATATCTATAGAATATTTCACCCCAAAACAAAGATCACATGTTCTTCTCAGTACCTCATTGTACCTTCTCCAAAACTGACAATATAATGGGATAGAAAACAAGCCTCAATTGATATATGAGCACTGAATTAATCCCATGTATTTTATGGGACCACCACAGAAAATGGCTAGTCTTGAATGATAAGAAAAATAACAGAAAGTTCACATACACGTGGAAGGTGAACAATGCTCTAATCAATGATAACTTGGTCAGGGAAGAAATACAGAAAGAAATTTCATATATATATATATATATATATATATATATGTATATATGTATATATACATATATATATATCTTTCTGTATATATACATATATAAATCATAATATATATATATATATATATATATATATGAATTTAATGAAAACAAAGGCAAAACATACCAAAACTTATGAGATAAGATGAATGTATTACTAAGAGTAAAAATCACAGCTCTTAGTGCATCCATAAAGAAGTTCAGAGGACTGGGGCTTTGGCTACAAGCTTGGGCAATGCATGTAACCTGCATCTGTGTGGTGCTGCTCCTCTGCTGCCCCATGACCCCATTCCTGCTGCAGCTTGGCCTCCACAATGTCTACTCTGGCTTCAGCTTAGTGGGTGGCTTCTCCATCTTCTTCATCTGGATGGTATTCTACTGATAACCGTGGTCTGTGGTGATGGGGGTCTCACAGGTGTGCCGGCCCTGTGGGTCGTTACTAACGTAATGTACTTGGCAGTATTACTGGACGACCTGATTCAGAGGGCTGCAATGCTTCTTCTTCGTGGGTGCTCTCTTCTCAGCAGTCTTCATTTCCACCTTCTGCACCTTACTGGTGTTGGCCATGACCCAGCACCAGATTCTCAAAGTCCCAAACAGCTACTACCTCTCCTGCTTCTAGAGCTTCATTTCCTTCAAGTGTACCTTCCTCCTCAGCCACTATGCCTACCGCTACTGGGCTAACATTGCTGACATCAGCATGCTAGTGATTTCTAACCTAGGGAATGAAGTACTACAGCATAGGAGCGTGGGGTTTGGGGACCTAGGAATCTGGATACAGCTTCTGAATCATCAAAGGAGCTTGCCTCAATCCCTGGGGACTTCAGAACAATGGCAGAATATATGGGCCGGTTCAGTTCCCCAGAAATCCATCTGGTCCCCTTTTGGGGATGATATAGGACTGTTAAAGGGGTACTGCCAGTAAGCCTATTAGCCCAGTTAGGGGACAGCTTAGACCTTTCCAAATGGATCTAATTTCTTAACACTCTGAGGGATCTTTGAAAATAAGGCCATGCCAATGAATTCAATGGGTAGAATTGGAAATGTGGCTAGTGGCAGGGGCTGGGACAGGCTTCCTTGCTAACCCTGACTTCATTGTCTGTGGGAGAGTCATCAAAGGACTGTTCAAGTGAGGAATCTTTAGTACAAATCTGCCCCATCATGTTGTCCTGAAGAGTCGGGTAGCTAAATTCATCAGTCCTTAGGGAAGTGGCAATTGACTCTTTCCCTGAGCTTCAGAATTGGACAGAATCCAGTGTCTGTCCCTCATATCTTCCCATCCAGGGTTTGTTTCCCATAAGGGTGCTAGCACCATCCAACTATTCCTGTGTGTCACACATACACACAAGACCACATATACCAGTGCAGGACTCCTCTGATGAGGCTAGACTTGAGGACCACAGAAAACACACACCTGCACCTAGAAGGTATTTGGACAACCTAGTGGGGGCAAGTGGAAACTCCCCATCTGTACTGAGTCTCCAGCCTGCAACTTACCTGACCCTCACTGAACAAGACCACTCTGACCATGAGGACCTTTTCCCTGTACCAGACCTCAACTTTGATGTTTTACCTTCTCTCTCTTTTGAAGGAACTCTTCTGAGTGGATGTGGGCCCAAGGTTTACTTAAGCAGAGAGTGAGGGAGGAGGCTGCTACATGCATCCTTCTTTGTTAGGTTGCCATTTTGCATGTCTTCTTTTGTACCTGGGCAGTGCCCCAAGCTCTTACCTGTGTTACTGGCACTTATGCAGAAATACAGTGGCCATTTTAACCATTCTCATGGTGTTTTGGGGGGTTCTTGAGAGGGGGTAAGTGTGGGCAAGATGGGGGAATCTGGCTATCTGATCACCTCCCTAAGTTTCAGGCTACTGGGAAGTACCTCCTATCTCTGTTCCCTCTTGGTATTGGAAGAACACTAGCTCAGATCTCATTTGCTTTCCCAGTTCTATCCCAGCCAGGGTTAGGATGACTACAGACTCAGTATCCCTGCCAATTCCATCTCCACACTCTAAGCAAAGGTGGATGGGAAAAGGAATCTTTCTTTTTCTACCCGAGCCAGACAGTTCAGGGCTCCAAGGTATATGGTGGCCTGGATATGCAGATTCAAAACCAGAAAGTCAGGAGCTAGCACCTCCTTCTCATGCTGGGTACACTTGTCCTGGCCTGTTTGCTTCATCTGTCCTTTACAGGATATGCTGAAAATATCATAGCATGTTAAAACAGGTAGGAACAAGGAACAGTGTCTACATATAGAGCACTCTACTCATAGAAGTTTGTACTGATATGAGGCAAAGACTTTATTGACCTCCAGGATAGGAAGGACTTAAGCCCAGAATTGTCTGCTTCATTACTTTTGGTGTGTCCTGGCAAACTTAATCTGAAAACTTGTTCCCCAATCCTAAAGACCCAATGTGTAGGGCTCAGCTGGGGACCCCTCCTTTTTCACCTAGGTTGGTGAGCATATATTTGGAATGGTTTCTTCCTGCATTCAGTAGCCATGGAAGGACAAGGGACTAGAGGGTCTGTGTTAAGCCTAGACTTGTCCCTTTTCCCAGCCCATCACAGGGTACTAAGTGCAAACCCAGACCATGGACGATGTCTCACCAACATCCAGGAGACATTCTCACAAGAAATTTCAAGCAAACAAAACATATTGTTCAGAGAAAAAAGAAAGAAATTGAGAGATCATACACTAGTAGCTTAACAGCACATATAAAAGCTCTAGAACAAAAAGAAGGAAATATACCCAAGAGGAGTAGATGGTAAGCTACAATCAAACTCAGGGCTGAAATCAAACAACTACAAGCAAAGAGAGTTTGCCCAGTGCTCCCTGAGACTAAACCCAAAACAAAGAATATACATGTAGGGATCCACGGCCACAGGGCATTGCACCAACTCGGTTGGGAAAGCCTTACTCTGAGGTCTTCTCAGCACTCTCAGCAGTGGTCTCCATTTTGCCGCCTGGCCATCAGTTGAGAACCAACAGGCAGGCCCAGCCTCACGGGAGATTCAAACACCAGCCAATGACAACAAGGTCAACTAATGCCAGAGATAACCAGATTGCAAAAGGCATACGAAGGAATGGTACTAACAGAAATGAAGACAGCATGCCAGCATCCGAACCCAGTTCACCAACAACAAGAAGTCCTGGATACTCCAACACACCAGAAAAACAAGATTTGCTTCTAAAATCACTGGTCAGGATGTTGATAGTGGAACACATAGATAAATCTCTTAAAGAAATACAGGAGAAAATGGATCAAAAGTTAGAAGCCCTTACAAGGCAAACACAAAAATCAATAAAGAAACTCAGGAGAATATGGATCAAAAAATAAAAACCAATAAGGAGGAAACACAAAAAAATCACTTATAGAAATACAAGAGAATGTGAGCAAACAAGTAGAAGTCATAAAAGAGGAAACACAAAAATTTCTTAAAGAATTACATGAAAACACAAACAAGCAAGTGAAAGATCTGAGCAAAACCATCCAGGATCTAAAAACAGAAGTAGAAACAAGTAAGAAACCACAAAGGGAGACAACTTTGGAGATAGAAAAGCTTGGGAAGAAATCAGGGACCATAGATGCAAATATCAACAGTAGAATACAAGAGATAGAAGAAAGAATCTCAGATGCCAAAGATACCATAGGAACCATTGATTCAACAGTCAAAGAAAATACTAAATGCAAAAAGCTTGTAACCCAAAATATCCAGGAAATCCAAGACACAATGAGAAGACCAAACCTAATAATTATAGGTATAGATGAGAGTGAAGATCTACAATTTAAAGGGCCAGCAAATATCTTCTACAAAATTATGGAAGAAAACTTCCCTAACCTAAAGAGAAAGATGCCCATGAATATACAAGAAGCCTACAGAACTCCAAAATACTGGACCAGAACAGAAATATATCTTGTCACATAATAATAAAAACCCCAAATGTACTAAACAAAGAAACAATATGAAGGGCAGTAAGAGAAAAAGGCCAAGTAACATATAAAGGAAGACCAATTAGAATTATACCAGACTTCTCACCTGAGACCATGAAAGCTAGAAGATCCTGGGAAGATATCATGCAGACTCTAAGAGAACACAAATTTCAGCCAAAACTACTATACCCAGCAAAACTCTCAATCACCATAGATGGAGAAACCAAGGTATTCCATGACAAAGCCAAATTTACACAATATCTTTCCACAAACCCAGCCCTACAAAGGGTAATAGGGGGAAAACAACAAAACAAGTATCAGAAATTACACCCAGGAAGAAGCAAGATAGAAACCTCCTCTCATCCATCCCAAAAGAAGATAACATCTCAAATACAAAAAAATAATTACAAAAATGTCAGGAGGTAATAATTACTATTCCTTAATATCTCGTAACATCAATGGACTCAATTCCCAACTTAAAAACAAAACAAAACAAAACAAAACATAGGCTAACAGACTGGATACGGAAACAGGACCCTACATTTTGCTGCATATGGGAAACACATCTCAATGTCAAAGACAAATATTACCTTAGAGTAAAAGGCTGGAAGACAATTTTACAAGTAAATGGTCTCAGGAAACAAACCAGAGTAGACATTTTAATATCAGATAAATATGACTTTCAACCTAACGTCATCAAAAGAGACATGGAAGGTCACTTCTTGCTGGTCAAAGGGAAAATCCACCAAGAAGAACTCTCAATACTGAACATCTACGCTCCAAATGCAAGGGCACCCTCATTCATAAAAGAAACTTTACTAAAACTTAAAGCACATATTGCAACTAATACAATAATTGTAGGTGACTTTAACACCCCACTCTCCTCAATGGACCAATCAGGAAAGCAGAAACTAAACAGGGACACAGTGAAACTAATTGAAACTTTAGACCAATTGGACATTTTATATATATATATATATATATATATATATATATATATATATATATATATCGATCATATAATTCGTCACAAGACAGATGTCAACAAAAACAAGAAGATCAAACTACTCCCATGCCTCCTATCAGATCACTATGGAGTAAGAGTGGTCTTCAATAGCAACAAAAACAAGAGAAAGCCTACATACACATGGAAACTGAACAATACTCTATTCAACGACACCTTAGTCAAGGACGAAATAAAGAAAGAAATCAAAGACTTTTTAGAATTTTATTAAAATGAAGGTACTGTTAGGCCTCCTTTTGGGGGACCCCCTGCTAAAATCTCAGGATGGCGCTCCCCAAGAAACTCGAGAGACCAGCTTGATGCAAACGCATAAGGTAGCTTTAATAAACGGAGCTCCGGGCCGACACTTGCCCCACGCAGGGGTGCAGAGGAGTCGACCCCGAGGCTCAAATATTGGAGGTTTTTATAGAAAGAAATTGAGGGGGGTTGACGTGGGCACACATGATAGGTTAGTTCAAACGGTTACAGACAGATTCTTGGCGGGCAATTACATCAGCAGGCAGTACATGGGACCGGTACATCTGGAATGCAGGAGGGCAGCTTATCTTTTGGAGTCAGACCGGGTGACGCCAGCCTGTCCGGATGGTTTGAGGCTTAGCGGAGATAGTCCAGACATATCCCTCATCTATATGGTCTGGGATGCCCTAACAGCATGCCCGGGTGTATCCTGGATTTGTCCTTTCCCAGGACTGATCCCTTATCTATATGGTCTGGGATGCCCTAACAGCACGCCCGGGTGTATCCTGGATTTGTCCTTTCCCAGGACTGATCCCTTATCTATATGGTCTGGGATGCCCTAACAGCACGCCCGGGTGTATCCTGGATTTTTATTGCCCTTATCCTTTCCCAGGACTGTTTGTTTCTTTAAGTCCTGTGCCCTGGGAAATTTTAACTTCTTTTATTCTTTCTTTCATTTCCCCTCTTCTTCTTTGAAACCAATTCTAATCTTAGAATTCATAGAGTGTCCTCTTCTTCTAAAATATCTTTATCTTCTATAACAGCAGACCGATATTGGTGTTGGAGGACCATAAGCTGCACTGCATTTATCCTAGCCCTAACAAAAGCCAGTCCCTTATTTATCATACAAGGACCAAAGATTAGAATCAAAAATATAATGAGAATTGGCCCAGCAAGGGCAGAAAATAGAGTGGTCATCCATGGGGACTTAGAGTACCATGATTCGAACCACCCCTGCTGTGCCTCCTGGTCGTGTTTTCTTTTTTTCAAGTCTCTCCCTTAATTTTTTGTATTGAGTCTCGGACTATCCCCATATGGTCTGCATAAAAACAGCACTCCTCTTTTAGGGCTGCACACAGTCCCCCTTCTCTCAAAAATACTAGGTCTAAACCTCTTCTATTCTGTAACACTACTTCAGATAAGGAGGTCAGAGACTTTTCTAAGGCATCGATGGATTTTTTTAGCGTTCATAAATCTTCTTCCATGGCATTCCTTAGGGTCTGGAAAGAGTGAGCTCCTAGTCTGTCTTCTACTAAGGCTGTTATTCCCGTTCCTGCACCTACCGCAAGCCCAGCTCCCAGCATCACGGCTAGGGTTATGGAAACCGGTTCTCTTCTGGACCTTTTGTTGGTGTATTCTTCCTCTAAATAAGAAGAAGGGTGATAATACACTCGAGATAAAAGTTGGACCATAACACAGAAATCGCGAGAGGAGTCAAAAACATTAGTTGAAACACAAAGAGTCAGTCTAAACTATCTAGGGGTGTTCCCAACCCTGAAGAGCACTCTCCGCACAGGTAGGAGAGCTATCCCATTATTAACACTAGTCTCTGTGGTCAATTTGGTGAGGGTCTTTTTCATTAACGTTTTAGCAACTGTTCTTGAAGTCTTCTTTCACGGATCCAGTAACCTGTCTGGAAGTAGTAGGGAGTCTCTGACACTCCTGGAGCATTAAGGCAAACAGTTTGAGCCAAATCTCATGTTGTGACACATCTCTTGGGAGGACTCAGTGGATGACAAAGAAATTGGGGTAACAAAGAGGATTAAAATAGCAAGGACTATTCAGAAACAAGGGGAGAGGCACCACCCAGCCTAAACCAGTCTCCAAGGTCAATTTAGTTAAGGTCTCTCATAGAGTTTTGTTTATTTTCTCTAGCTGTCTTGAGCCCTGGGGACAGTACATCCAATAACATTTCCAATTAGTCCCCAATATCTGTTAATTTCTGACTTACCTTAGAAACAAAAACAGAACTATTGTCTGATCCAATTACCTTGGGCACTCTGAAACTCAGGAAAAATTTTTTTCTAACCCTGGCAGCTGTTTTCTGCTTGCTGGGGGAAGTCTCAACCTATCTAGATTAAGTATCTATGAATGCTAAAAGATATTCATAACTATATTTTCTTGCCTTAGCTTTATATAACCTTTATATACTCTAGGCTGTTTTTTTCTAGGTCTTCTGCTCTATTTACTCTTTGCTGCATAAGCATTCACTCGCTGGCATACCTTACACTGTTTTATTGATCCCTTAAATGAGTTCATGTGTGCATTTGCCCTGGCGAGTCCTTGGCTTACTTTCTGGGGAGTATGATTCTCCCTTCTTGTGTGCACCTTTCCTTGGTAATAGTTGGTCAGATGGCTATCAATCTCAGTCCTTTTTTTTTTTCTTCAGCATATTTTAAGTGAGGCTATCTCACTTTGTCCCATTTGTCAGTGGATGCCTCTCGCAGGCCCACAACCAGTATAGGCTCCTGTATATCTATCCTTGGAGCCATTTGCTCTGCCGGGCTATTGCCCACTGAGTCTTTTCCCTTTTGACATCCTGGGCAGAGGGTGATACTCACAGTTGTTGGCTTCATTAGGGCATCTAAGAGGTCCAAGATTTCCTGTTGGTTTTCTCTGATGTGAGCAGTCCTTTTGGCATATACACCTGTGGACGTGGGCTGTGGCAAAGGCATACCTGTTATCCATGTGGATGTTGATTTTCTTGCTGTCTCCAAGTTCCGAGGTCTTGGTAAGGGCCATTAGCTCCACTTTCTGCGTTGACATGCCAGGGGGTAAAGATTCTTTTACCCAGATGCCGTTTGTGCTGCCCACCATAGCAGCACCTGCTTGTCCCTGTCCTTCATGGAGAAGATTGCTCTTGTCTGTAGCAACTTTCAGCAGGGGTCAGTCTCTCTTTTTGGGCCAGTTGCTGCAACCCTTTGGACAGTGAGTATATCTATCTTCCCCACCATTTTGGAGAGTATGCCTTGCTCCAACAGTTAGGAACATTCTGGGGTGACCTTAAATGAATGGGTTACCCATCCCATCCCTAGGTCCATTGTTCTTCGGGTATTCCATGAACATATTTTGGTGCCAGTGGCTTCTTGGACCCTAGATCTTTTCTTGGAAACAAGGCCATTGGGTTGGAAGACCGTGTGTTAAGCCCCTGTGTCCATCAAGAACTGAGTGGGTTTCTCTTTCCCTCTCACAGTTATCCAGGGTTGGGGGAGGTGGTCAGAACACCCATCTCCCCTAGTCATTGTCTTTATCCAGGGATAACACCTTTGCCATTTGGGGCCACTTCTCCCAAGACCTGTGAGTTCTTACTCCCAGATTGTTAGGGCACACTCTGGCTTAGTGGCCTCTCCATATAGTATGCACATTGATTCCTTTCTGCCTTTTAGCCAGGATTTTCTGTAGCTTCCTTCTCTCATTTTTTTCTTTCTACTCTCTCTCCCTGTCTCAGCAAACTATACTAAATCTCTCGATAGACTTTTCTAACAACCTGCACCACCAAATCTCTCTACAGACCTTCTAAATAACTTGTACCAAATCTCTCTACAGACCTTCTAAATAACTTGTACCAAATCTCTCTACAGACCTTCTAAATAACTTGTACCAAATCTCTCTACATACTTTCTCAGCAAACTAAAGTCCTTCTAGTCTGGGGTGTATAGCAAAAATGCTTCTGAGCTGCACTAGAAAGGCTGCCAGTGACTCCTCTGGTCCCTGCTTCACATACCTTTGCCAAATCTGTGGGCTATTATGCCCTCAGGACCTGCCAATGGAGTCTGGTGTCAGTCCTTTAGGTGCCTCTTACCTTTCGTCTGAGGGGGTATTCTTTTCTGGCTTCCTGTATTACAAATAAAACAGTCTCAAAGAGATTAATCAGTCTCTTGGGAAATACGTCCTTAGTGAGGGTGTCACCGTGAATCAGGATAGGTGGTCTCAGATCTTCTGCTCCATTCTGTGGTCTTCTCTAAATATAAATTGAGCATAACATCCAATCTCTGTCAAACAGAACCTTTGTCATCTTTACTATCTTGAAAGACTATAAGACTTAACACCTGACTCATGTTTTGGCTATAAATTTTATATCACCTGAAAATCATTTTTGTAAATCTATATCAGCTTTTAAGATTAAAGAGCTTGAGCTGACTATGAGGCTAATAGTTTTTATCCCTGTCAGAAATCCAAGAGTGACCAATATTAACTGAAAATATATAGAAAGCTTAACATAGCTTTTAAGACTTAGCCAAATGATAGAGACTGCTAAACAACTGAACCGTTTATACTTTAAAATGTTGGAGCATTGGTCTTTAGCTTTTTGGCACAGGAACATCTGACAGACTTAAAGAATTAGGAACTATTAATCTATAGACACATTAAGTTTGTCTGTAAATGAAGAGAGGCAATCTCGTGGCTCTCTTTCTCTATAACAAAAGCAACTCTATATATGCTGTTTCTTCAAGAAAGGAAAGCTGTCAGGAGCAGACTAGTCCCTATAACAACAATAAATAATATTAAATATCATACTCTATGGACTTTTGACAATTTTAAAAAACCAACTATCTTCTGATTAAAACATAGAAAACACTGTAATAAACTTAGAGCCTTATATTTTGTATGGCCCCAAACATTTTAGATCTATAATAATAACAGCAAAAAAGGACTGGGTGTAAATCCTGAATGTTTACATTTTTAGTATTTATACCAATGAAAACCTTGAATTTGTATCAAAATAAAATCTGTATCAAATAAGAATTTATGCTTTGAACTTAATAATTTATATCTGTCTTTAAATCTGACCATTTTTATATTTTTAGAAAGACAATTTAAAAATAATAACTCTCTTTAGGGGGCTCGGAAGGGGAGGGAGCGGGCACACCCTCTGGAGTTTGAGAGAGCTCCCGGAGCCTGGGAAGCTCCGATGTGGTCAGAGTGACCTCCAGTGTAGTTCTCCAACGCTGGAGACGCCTCCGAACTGCACTCGGGCTGTGGCTCTGGTCCCCGCAGCGGAGGGCACGTCGCCTGCGGTGGCACCCGGCGTGGGCTCCTCTGCCTTCTTCCCCATGGCCTCCAAAGCCGGCCCTGCCTTGGCCGCTTCTCTCCGCCCCCGACATCCCAGCTCCGCGCCGTATTTGCTCAGGGTCCATAGGGCTGGCGGGGCCAGCTGCGCCCCCGACCGGGGGAGGCGACAGCCCCTCCCAGGCAAAACCCTAGTCCCTGGGCCCCTGAGTACAGGCGGAGAATGACCTTGCAGACGCAGTTAGGAGTCTTCTTTAGAAGAAACTACAAACGAAAAAAAAGGGGGGGCGGGGGCTGCAGCCACAGTTGGGCAGCAAGTTTTAGCTCAGTGGAAGGTCATAGGTTATCTCAGGCAGTTATAATTTAACTCTGAGCAAGGTGCCAAATGTCTCAGGAATGTGGTGAGCTAGTAGTTCCTGGAGGGAGCAAAGAGCGTTATCTCAAGATTTATGGTTCCTCAGGCTGAGAGCAGAGAAAAGAGGAAAAAAAGAACAAGCAGCTCTGTGTCTAAAGGTATCGAGTTGGAGTTTAAGAGCGTCACTTTTCAGTCAGTCTGAAGTCTAAACACGTTCGTCCGTCTAAGTCCAAGAACACAAAACAAGATACGGAATAACACCATATAGACAGCCTGACCCTGCCACCATCAGGCCTCTAGATTTAAGAACACAGAACAAGGAAAATTAACACACAATTTGTCTCTAGCAGGCCAGACATCAGGTGCCCCTGCAGTAACCAAACCAGATTTCAGCAAAACTCGGCTCCTGCCGTTATTGCTGTTTACAGCTGGAGGAGAGCCTTACTCAGCCCTCCTCCAGACCCCTGCGGTCTAGCAAGGCTGCCAGTCAAACTTACCACACCAGACAGGCTCTCTGAGCCCCAAACACAAGTAAAACTGAAATTTTCAGGCCGGCTTACAGCAAAGAACAAAAAAAAAACGCAAGCACAGAACAAAAACAACTGACATTAGCACATCTAAACACACTCGTCCGTGTCTGGACTTGAACCAAACAGCGGAACACAACCTCTGACAGAGTGGGATTCCACATCCACTTGTCCACTCTCCCTGTAACACGGAGTGGGATTCCACATCCACTACCGCCTGGGTAAAAAGAGCACTCCGTCTCCTTTGTTCCACAGCCAGGTCCTCCTGGCTTATCCACCTGTGCAACGTCTTACACAGGCCACGGCCTTGCGGTTAAAGAGAGAGTCCCCTCCCGCAGCCAGAGGGTCCTTACGGGCCACAGTGACAGCCGTACAAAGTGGGGTTCCACATCCACTTTTTTTACAAACCAAGACACATGTACATACACATCAGACACATATACACACAGACAGTGGCGCCACACTCAAACACTCACACCAACGTACCTCCAAGGGGTCTTCGGGGTTCCTGGGGGCTACGCATCTCCTGCCTGGCTCGCCAAATTGTTAGGCCTCCTTTTGGGGGACCCCCTGCTAAAATCTCAGGATGGCGCTCCCCAAGAAACTCGAGAGACCAGCTTGATGCAAACGCATAAGGTAGCTTTAATAAACGGAGCTCCGGGCCAACACTTGCCCCACGCAGGGGTGCAGAGGAGTCGACCCCGAGGCTCAAATATTGGAGGTTTTTATAGAAAGAAATTGAGGGGGGTTGACGTGGGCACACATGATAGGTTAGTTCAAACGGTTACAGACAGATTCTTGGCGGGCAATTACATCAGCAGGCAGTACATGGGACCGGTACATCTGGAATGCAGGAGGGCAGCTTATCTTTTGGAGTCAGACCGGGTGACGCCAGCCTGTCCGGATGGTTTGAGGCTTAGCGGAGATAGTCCAGACATATCCCTCATCTATATGGTCTGGGATGCCCTAACAGCATGCCCGGGTGTATCCTGGATTTGTCCTTTCCCAGGACTGATCCCTTATCTATATGGTCTGGGATGCCCTAACAGCACGCCCGGGTGTATCCTGGATTTGTCCTTTCCCAGGACTGATCCCTTATCTATATGGTCTGGGATGCCCTAACAGCACGCCCGGGTGTATCCTGGATTTTTATTGCCCTTATCCTTTCCCAGGACTGTTTGTTTCTTTAAGTCCTGTGCCCTGGGAAATTTTAACTTCTTTTATTCTTTCTTTCAGTACAACCTACCCAAATCTATGGGATACAATGAAAGCAGTGCTAAGAGGGATACTTATAACCCTGAGTGCCTCCAAATGGAAGTTGGAGAAACCATATACTAGCAGCTTAACATCACACCTGAAAGCCCAGGAACAAGAAGCTAATTCACCCAGGAGGAGTAGAAGACAGGAAATAATCACACTAAGGGCCGAAATCAATCAAGTAGAAACGAAGAGAACCATACAAAGAATCAACAAAACCAAGAACTGGTTCTTTGAGAAAATCAACAAGATAGATAAACCCTTAGCCAGACTAACCAAAGGGCACAGAGAAACTATCCAAATTAACAAAATTAGAAATGAAAAGGGGGATATAACAACAGAAACTGAGGAAATTCAAAAAACCATAAGATTCTACTACAAAAGCCTATACTCAACACAACTGGAGAATCTGGAGGAAATGGACAATTTCCTAGACAGATACCAAATACCAAAATTAAATCAGGATCAATTAGATCAGCTAAATAGTCCCATAACCCCTAGAGGAATTGCTATGCATAAACCCTACTACAGGAAGCCATAAATGTTCCTTTGGCACCTTTTCTAACCTGTATGTTTCTGGTAGCCACGACCATGTAAAATTTAAGGAAAATATTTCATAGCTCTCATAATATGCTATAATTCGGATCCTGCCTAGTCCTCGAGCTTGTTGTATATCTACATATGAAGTAGTGTCCCTAAGCCCAGACTTCCTCAAAAACAGCTTACTGAGCTGCCATCCTTTGTCTTGCTAAGCCAATGTATTCATCGGCTATTCAGACACCTATAGCCCTCAATCCCAGGTGAGACTCATGAATTATTAATGAGGCTAAGTGGAAAACAAGTCCAGGCTTACCTAACATAGGAGACTGTAAGGTATGGTCATGTAAATTATCCCTGCTTAGCTAGCTACATCCTTTACTATGTTAATGTCAAGCAATTGTCTACTGAGAGCAGAGATTTCCTCTGAGCAGACAAGACATAAGACTTAGAAGAGAGTTAGTTAGTGGGAAGATGAGTTAGTCTAGAAAGCAAAGGTCCCAGGGCCAGACAATATGCCTGGCTCTGAAGAGAGCTTCTTAGTTGGTGGGAACATGAGTTAGTGAGAGAATGATTTAGTCTAGAGAACAAGATTCCCAGGGCCAGGCAAGATGCCTGGCTCTGAGGAAAGCTTGCTAGTTCAGAGAAGAATCTTGCTAACTTAGGCAAGATCTCTAGTTTAGACAGAAATGGCTTAAAATGTTTTAGCTTATAACCTAAGGGGGCTACCTATGTAAGCTAGCGTGCCTCATTTTTATTATGTAATTGTCAGAATCTGATGCTCTGAGTAGGGGGCCATAAAACAGTGCTCCTCATTAGAGAAAATATAGATTTTTCTATAATATGAAGTATCCTGCGTCTGTGTTGTCATTCTCACCAATTCGTGCCTTCCTGATCCCGGGATCTTGGTCTCCCCTGCAACCAAAATCCCACGAGGAGCTACGGCTTGCAGAAGGCTGCAACCAAAGCTGCCAAGAGCAGCCGCGGTCCACGGCAAGGAATAGAAGGGGTTATAGAAAGTCTCCCAACCAAAAAGAGTAAGGGACCAGATGGTTTTAGTGCATAATTCTATCAGACCTTCAAAGAAGACCTAACACCAATACTCTTCAAACTATTCCACAAAATAGAAACAGAAGGAACACTGCCCAACTCATTCTCTGAAGCCACAATTATGCTGATACCAAAACCACACAAAGATCCTACAAAGAAAGCATACTACATGCTAATTTCCCTTATAAGTATTGATGCAAAAATACTAAATAAAATTCTTGCCAACTGAATCCAACAGCACATCAAAACTATCATTCACCATGATCAAGTAGGCTTCATCCCAGGGATGTAGGCATGGTTCAATTTATGGAAATCCATCAATGTAATCCACTACATAAACAAACTAAAGGAAAAAAAAAACACATGGTCATCTCATTAGATGCTGATAAAGCATTTGATAAAATTCAGCATCCTTTCATTCTAAAAGTCCTTGAAAAGACAGGAATTCAAGGCCCATACCTAAATATAGTAAAAGCAATATACAGCAAGCCAGTAGCCTACATCAAAATTAATGGAGAGAAACTTGAAGCAATCCCACTAAAATCAGGGACTAGACAAGGCTGCCCTCTCTCTCCATACCTTTTCAATATAGTACTTGAAGTTCTAGCGAGAGCAATTAGACAACATAAGGAAGTCAAAGGGATACAAATTGAAAAGGAAGAAGGCAAACTATCATTATTTGCAGACAATATGATAGTTTATTTAAGCGACCCAAAAAAACTTCGCCAGAGAACTTCTACAGCTGATAAACAACTTCAGCAAAGTGGCAGGTTATAAAATTAACTCAAGCAAATCAATAGCCTTCTTGTACTCAAAGGAAAAGCAGGCTGAGAAAGAAGTTAGGGAAATAATACCCTTCACAATAGCCACAAACAACATAAAGTACCTTGGCGTGACTCTAACCAAACATGTGAAATATCTGTATGACAGGAACTTCAAGTCCTTGAAGAAAGAAATCGAAGAAGACCTCAGAAGATGGAAAAATATTTCTTGCTCCTGGATTGGCAGGATCAATATAGTAAAAATGGCCATCTTGCCAAAAGCAATATGCAGATTCAATGTGATCCCCATCAAAATCCCAACTCAATTCTTCATAGATCTAGAAGGAGCAATTGTCAAATTCATCTGGAGCAACAAAAAACCCAGGATAGCTAAAACTATTCTCAACAATAAAAGGAATTCTGGGGGAATCAATATCCCTGACCTCAAGCAGTACTACAGAGCAATTGTGTTAAAAACTGCATGGTATTGGTATAGCAACAGGCAAGTAGATCAATGGAATAGGATTGAAGACCCAGAAATGAGCACACAGACTTATGGTCACTTGATCTTTGATAAAGGAGCCACAACCATCCAGTGGAATAAAGATAGCCTTTTCAACAAATGGTGCTGGTTTAGCTGGAGGTCAACATGCAGAAGAATGCGAATTGACCCACTCATCTCTTTGCACTGAGATCAACTCCAAGTGGATCAAGGACCTCCACATAAACCCAGACACACTGAAACTATTAGAAAAGAAACTTAGGAAGACCCTGGAGGACATGGGCACAGGGGAAAAGTTCCTGAACAGAACACCAATAGCTTATGCACTAAGATCAAGAATTGACAAATGGGATGTCATAAAATTACAAAGTTTCTGCAAGGCAAAGGACACTGTCAGAAGGACAAAATGGCAACCAACAAAGTGGGAAAAGATCTTCACCAACCCCACATCCGACAGAGGGCTAATATCCAATATATACAAAGAACTCAAGAAGTTAGACCCCAAAGAACCAAATAACCCTATCACAAAATGGGGTACAGAGCTAAACAATGAATTTTCACCAGAAGAAATACAGATGGCCGAGAAACACCTTAAGAGATGTTCAACATCATTAGTCATCAGGGAAATGCAAATCAAAACAACCCTGAGATTCCACCTCACACCAGTCAGAATGGCTAAGATTAAAAACTCAAGAGACAACAAGTGCTGGCGAGGATGTGGAGAAAGAGGAACATTCCTCCACTGGTGGTGGGATTGCAAAATGGTAAAACCGCTCTGGAAATCAGTTTGGCGGTTCCTCAGAAAATTGGGCATGTCACTTCCAGAGGACCCTGGCATACCACTCCTGGACATATACCCAGAGGATTCCCCTACATACAATAAAGACACATGCTCCACTTTGTTTATAGCAGCCTTGTTTATAATAGCCAGAAATTGGAAGAAGCCCAAATATCCCTCAAAGGAGGAATGGATACAATAAATGTGGTATATTTATACAATGGAATACTACTCAGCAATTAAAAATAATGAATTCATGCAATTTGTAGGTAAATGGTTAGAACTGGAAAATATCATCCTGAGTGAGTTAACCCAATCACAAAAGAATACACATGAAATGCAATCACTGATAAGTGGATATTAATGAGCCCAGAAGCCCTAAATACTCAAGGCACAATTAGCAAGTCAAATGATTTCCAAGAAAAAGAAAGGAGAGGGCCCTGGGCCTGTAAAGATTGGATCCAATTTTGTCGAAAAACTGTGGGGGAAGGGGGAATGATTGGGGAATAGTTGGGGCGGAGAGGAATTATGGGATGTATTGTGGGGGGAACTGGGAAAGGGGAAAGCCTTTGGAATGTAAACATAGAATATAGAAAATAAAAATTTAAAAAAAGAAAAAATTACTGAAAGGCACACAGACACACAGAGTGTATGTGGGCAGAGATAGAGATAGAGATAGAGAGACAGAGAGAGAGAGAGAGAGACAGAGAGAGAGAGAGAGACAGAGAGAAGAGTAATTAAAAATAGGCTGTAATTTTAAGGAGAACAATAAGCAAGCTACATGATAAATGTGAGAGGAAGGAAAGGAAAGCAAGAAATAATGGAGTTATAGTAAATATAAACTAAATAAATAACAATGTAACAATAAAACATTGACTTTGCTTCATCTGGTCACTCCTAAACACATCTACCTACAATCATATATGCTAACATCTTTCAGGAGCTTTCCTGAAGTCCCTCCTATCACATCTTGCTATTGCTGCTCCATCTTGGATCAAGTGGCTCTTGTAGGATTAGGAAAAAAAAACTTCTTTTGGTAAGGATTCTCAAATTTTTTGAGTCCCCTTTTAGCCTGCCAATCAAACACAGGGGAAATGAGATGTCAAATAAGACAAGAAGACTTGGTATTTGTTTAGAACAAATACTTTCCATGATTCCAATCTCAGTGTGTCAGAATACCTGTAGTCCAGTTCAGTAATGTGAGTATACCAAGCAGTGATCAATCAGCAGTGGTTAAACTATCCAGCAGAAACACTAGGCCTCCAAACTAATCTGGATGAGAAGTGGGAACCACAGGTGACATGCAACTAATAAAGCCTTGTAAAGTCAGCTATGCAATCATACCATCACTGTCCACTGAGTCCTATTTATACTTTCTCCAAACATCACAGCATCCTTACATGGGTCTTGCCTGAGCAAAATACCATAGGTGTCTGACTAAGCAAAATAACTTGAGTGTCAGCATCACTTGTCGTATCCAGAAACTTTCACTTTAGTCTAATCTTTCTTGTATTCTAAATCTTAACAACTATAGAGCATTAAAGACGGTCATTTTAGGTACCAACTGAAATTTCCATTTTCAGATCACCGAGAATATCTAAAAAGAGAAGGACATGAGGAACTCCCCTCTTTCAATCTGTCTCTGTCTCTGTCTCTCTCTCCCTCTCTTCCCTCTCCTCTCTCCTGATTTAACTACAGGAATGTTACCAACTATAATGGTCAAAAGGGATGGAAAACAAAATACTTTTTTGTAAAGCAAAACTATTAGATACTTTTTTCTCCTTATTCCAGCTCCCCTTTAAAATGGTGTAGTAGAAGGAATGCTACTTAGATATGTCCTAAGTCTTTCAATTGTGCTTTCCAGTTATATGGCATTACACTTAAAAGCTTCCTAGAATGGTTGCTCAAGATGTCAAAAGTCAAGAATAATTTGTTCAGTTTTCTATTAGTTCTTTTTACATTAATATAAAAGATATCCCCATTTACCCATACCACAAATTGACTGTCTAGAAGTGCCAAACTGTCAAACTAAGAGTATTGTAATAAAACTGAGGATATTTCCTATAATTCTCCAATCTAATTAACATGATCAGTCAGCTGAGAAGACAATCACACTAGTAGCTCAATTGTTAGGATTATTTCAGATATTTTTAAATTAGTGTGTTTGATAACACTAGAATGATGATGTTAATCTTTAGGAAAAGGTAATAAGGAATTGCAACAGAAGAAAATAGATCTGTCATCTCCCTGCTGCAGTCAATGTATGATAAAAATTAAGTAGAATGTGAACAAGTAAATTAATGGAGCTTTTGACTCCTTAGGATAGGGGCTAAACAAGATTGCTTCCCACAATCTCCCTGAAAATTACACAGCATTCACAAATAAAACTATTTTTGTAAATATACCTATTAGCCCAATGTTAAATAGTGCTAAATTCATGATGACTTATCTTAAAGCTACTCTTTCCATACTGAAATAAATTCCGTGAGTAACTAAGTTAGTAAAACAACTTTGACCAGGATAAAAAAGAAATGTTGAGATATATCATGCATAAAATTTTAAATATGCTAATATCTAAAATTTAAAAGAGGAGACTATGAATATAGCTGGTGTGTGACTATTTTCTCTATATATCTTTAATTCAAATCTACAGGTCTTTTGGCTGTTATACACAATTTTTTAAACATTGTAACTGTTATGGATAAATGCTCAATAGATAACCTCAAAAAACATTCAGTTGAATGATATAATGAGATAACATCATGGAGACTTCACTAAGTATGATATGAATATGTTATTCTTGCATAAAACAAAATGAGATATCCAATTAAACTTTCTACTTAGAAGTCAAAATTAATATACTAAAATAAGAATGTACATTACTGGCTTGCAACCAGGCTGCCATCTTCCCTTGGGTCACTGCGGACTGCCTGCTGGCAGCTGGGTTCAGGTGCATGGACAGAGACATAGCCTAGTCAGGCTCTTCCTCATGCCCAGAACCAGAGCAGGTCAGCAGGACGTCTGTTCACCTACAGCTCAGAGGCTGTCTCTGACCATTGGGGACCTGCTCGCAGGCTTGCAGCCAGGCCGCCATCTTCCCTCGGGTCACTGCGGACTGCCTGCAGACAGCTGGGTTCAGGTGCGTGGACAGAGACCTAGCCTAGCAATGACTACCCGGCCAGGCTTTTGCTCGCACCCAGAGACAGAGCTGATCGGCAGGAGGTCTGTGCACCAGCAGCTCTGCAGTGAACTGAGAGCAAGATCAGCTCAGCAGGCAGTCTCTGAGCCAACACGCATGGGCACCAACTTGCTAGTGGGTCTATACCTAGAGTACAGCAAGAGGCAGACATCTTGCCTCAGGACACCACAGACAGCTAACAACGCAGAGCACTGTGGACTCAGAGCACCACCATCTAGGTTCTAGCAGCCCAACCAGGGAAACTCCAGTCCTGCAGGGAATTCTGTGGTTAGACAGAGCCCTGAGATCCGCCACCACATAGCCCTGAATGTCTCCAAAAAGAAACAGGTGAGAGCATATACTAGCAACTTGATGTCACACCTAAAAGTGCTGGAACAAAAAGAAACTATTTCACCCAGGAGGAGTAGAAGACAGGAAATCATCAAACTCAGAGCTGAAATCAATCAAGTTGAAACAAAGAGAACCATATAAAGAATCAACAAAACCAGGACCTGGTTCTTTGAGAAAATCAACCAGATAGACAAACCCCTAGCCAAACTTACCAAAGGGCACAGAGACAGTATTCAAATTAACAAAATTATAAATGAAAAGGGAGATATAACAACAGAAACTGGGGAAATTCAAAAAAATCATCAGTTCCTACTAGAAAAGCCTATACTCAACACAACTGGAGAATCTGGAGGAAATGGACACTTTCCTAGACAGATTCCAAATACCAAAAATTAATCAAGATCAAATAGATAGTCTAAACAGACCCATAACCCCCCAAAAATAGAAGGGGTCATAGAAAGTCTTTCAACCAAAAAACGCACAGGACCAGATGGTTTTAGTGCAAAATTCTATCAGACCTTCAAAGAAGACCTAATACCAATACTCTTCAAACTATTCCACAAAATAGAAACACAAGCAACACTACACAACTCATTCTACGAAGCCACAATTACCCTGATACCAAAACCACACAAAGATCCAAGTAAGAAAGGGAACTACAGGCCAATTTTCCTTATGAATATCGATGCAAAGATACTCAATAAAATTCTTGCCAACCGAATCCAAGAACACATCAAAATGATCATTTACCATGATCAAGTTGGCTTCATCCCAGGGATGCAGGGATGGTTCAATATACGGAAATCCACCAACATAATCCACTACATAAACAAAGAAAAAAAAACTACATGGTCATTTCATTGGATGATGAAAAAGCATTTGACAAAATTCAGCATCTTTTCATGTAAAAAGTCTTGGAAAGAACAGGAATTCAAGGCCCTTACCTAAACATAGCAAAAGCAATCTACAGCAGACCTTTACCCAACATCAAACTAAATGGAGAGAAACTTGAAGCAATCCCACTAAAATCAGGGACTAGACAAGGCTGCCCCCTCTCACTATATCTCTTCAATATAGTACTTGAGGTACTAGCTAGAACAATTCAACAACATAAGGAAGTCAAAAGGATACAAATTGGAAAGGAAGAAGTCAAACTATCACTATTTACAGATGATATGATAGTATACTTAAGTGACCCAAAAAACTCCACCAGAGAACTCCTACAACTGATAAATAACTTCAGCAAAGTGGCTGGTTGTAAAATCAACTCAAGGAAATCAATAGCCTTCCTATACTCAAAGGATAAGCAGGCTGAGGAAGAAATTAGGGAAATGACACCCTTCACAATAGCCACAAACAATATAAAATATCTTGGTGTGACTCTAACCAAACAAGTGAAAGACTTATATGACAAAAACTTCAGGTTTCTAAAGAAGGAAATGGAAGAAGACCTCAGAAAATGGAAAAATCTTCCATGCTCATGGGTTGGCAGGATTAATATAGTTAAAATGGAAGTCTTGCCAAAAGCAATATACAGATTCAACGCAATCCCCATCAAAATCCCAACTCAGTTCTTCATATAGTTAGAAAGTGCATTCTCAAATTCATCTGGAATAACAAAAAACCCAGGATAGCTAAAACTATCATCAACAGTAAAAGAACTTCTGGGGGAATCAGTATCCCGGGCCTCAAGCAATACTACAGGACAGTAGTGTTAAAAACTGCTTGGTATTGGTACAGTGACAGGCAGATGGATCAATGGAATAGAATTGAAGACCCAGGAGTAAACCCACACATCTATGGCCAATTGATCTTCAACAAAGAAGCTGAAAACATCCAGTGGAAAAAAGATAGCCTTTTCAGCAAATGGTGCTGGTTCAACTGGAGGTCAACATGCAGAAGAATGAGAATTGATCCACTCTTATCTCCTTGTACTAAGCTCAACTCCAAGTGGATCAAGGAACTCCACATAAAACCAGACACATTAAAATTGATAGAAAAGATACTGGGGATGACCCTTGAGGACATTGGCTCAGGAGGAAAGTTCCTGAACAGAACACCAATTGCTTATGCTCTAAGATCAAGAATAGACAAATGGGACCTCATAAAATTACAAAGTTTCTGTAAGGCAAAAGACACTGTCAAAAGGACAAATTGGCAACCAACAAATTGGGAAAAGATCTTCACCAACCCTACATCTGACAGAGGGCTAATATCCAATGTCTACAAAGAACTCAAGAAGATAGACACCAGAAAACCAAATAACCCCTTCCAAAAATGGTGTACAGAGCCAAAGACTTTTCACCTAAAGAAATTCAGATGGCTGAGAAAAACCTTAAAAAATGTTCAACATCATTAGTCATTAGAGAAATGCAAATCAGAACAACCAGGAGATTTTACCTCACACCTGTCAGAATTGCTAAGATTAAAAACTCAGGAGACATCAGGTGTTGGTGAGGATGTGGAGAAAGAGGAACAATCTTCTGCTGCTGGTGGGACTCCAAGCTGGTACAACCACTCTGGAAATCAGTCTGACAGTTCCTCAGAAAACTGGACAGGATACTTCTGGAGGACACAGCCATACAACTCCTGGGAATATACCCAGAAGGTTCCCCAGCATGCAATAAGGATACATGCTCCACTATGTTCATAGCAACCTTATTTATAATAGCCAGAAGCTGGAAAGAACCCAGATGTCCCTCAACAGAGGAATGGATAAAAAAATGTGGTATATATACATAATGGAATACTATTCAGCCATTAGAAACAATGAGTTCATGAAATTCTTAGAGAAATGGATGGAGCTGGAGAACAACATACTAAGTGAGGTAACCCAGTCTCAAAAGAATACCCATGGTATGCACTCACTGATAAGTGGATATTAGCCTAGAATGTTGGGACACCAAATGTACAATTCACATACCAAATGATGTCTGACAATAAGAAAGGAGTGGACACTGGTGCTGGAAAGCATCAAAGCATCAGTGCAGGGGAATACCAGAATAGGGAAGTGGGAAGGGTGGATGAGGGAGCAGGAGGAGGGAAAAGGGCATGTGGGACCTTTGGGGGATGGGGAACCAGAAAAAGGGAATTGAAATGTAAATATAGAATATATCCAATAAAAAATGGAAAAAAAAGAATGTATGTTACTAATGCCTGCTTCTGATTAGAATGTTGAACAGGACTTAGATCCATTTGATTGAAATACTTTTCTTCCCTAATCCTTATGTTAACTGTAAGGAATACCCCATTTGCTTTATAATGAGGTATTGTTTAGTACTTGAAAACTAAGATTGCTAACAACTTAATGCAATATAAATCATGAACATTTGCTGAGTAGGATAACAACTATTTATGTAGACTTCATGGATAATATACTTTTACTCATAAAGAAAATCACTGCTTTGTAAAATCAAATGTGTAAAATGAGTGAAAAAATGCCTATTGTTACGTAAGACCTTCATCCTACTCTGAATACCCCTTGGAGGCAATGGGTAAGAAGGCATGGGATCAATGGCTCAGATATGAAGAGTAAATGAGTTTGCAGCAGCAAGCTTGTTTGATAATTCTGGTGTAGTGCAGTCCATACCCTCCACCCATGTCCTATTGGTTCCAAACACATGTGTGCACCAAGTTGCAGTTCCCAAATTGTTGTGTTCTGTAGCTACTGGTAACTGTTTCCTGTAAGAGAAACTGAGGGCTGGATGGGGAAGTGGTGAAAAGAGAATTGAGTCAAGGCAACATTTGCCAGTCAAGACTGAATTTTGATAAATGTTAGTCAATATGTAGCTTGGAAAAGCCCCTCCTCCCAGACTTCGAGGTGAAGTCCAAGAACTTGCTGGCTCCATTCTCAGGAGGTCACCTGCTGATATCAGAGTACTTCAAGTCTAGCAGATCCAGAATGCTTTTAGGTGAGGCTGCTGTACCTTCTAGGAGAGAGCAGAGGGCTATGTTGTTCTATAAAGAACAAAGGCCAGAGATCAAGTGACCATAAGTCTGTGGGGTTATTTCTGGGTCTTCAATCCTATTCCATTGATCCACTTGCCTGTTGCTGTAACAATACCATGCAGTTTTTAACACAATTGCTCTGTAGTACTGTTTAAGGTCAGGGATAATGATTCCCCCAGAAGTCCTTTTATTGTTGAGAATAGTTTTAGCTATCCTGGGTTTTTTGTTGCTCCAGATGAATTTGAGAATTGCTCTTTCTAGATCTATAAAGCATTGAGTTGGGATTTTGATGGGGATTGCATTGAATCTGTATATTGCTTTTGGTAAGATGGCCATTTTTACTATATTGATCCTGCCAATCCAGGAGCAAGAAATATTTTTCCATCTTCTGAGGTCTTCTTCGATTTCTTTCTTCAAGGACTTGAAGTTCCTGTCATACAGATCTTTCGCTTGTTTTGGTTAGAGTTACACCAAGGTACTTTATGTTGTTTGTGGCTATTGTGAAGGGTGTTATTTCCCTAAATTCTTTCTCAGCCTGCTTGTCCTTTGAGTACAAGAAGGCTCCTGATTTGCTTGAGTTAATTTTATAACCAGCCACTTTGCTGAAGTTGTTTATCAGCTGTAGAAGTTCTCTGGTGGAGTTTTTTGGGTCACGTAAGTAAACTATCATATCATCTGCAAATAATGATAGTTTGACTTCTTCCTTTCCAATTTGTATCCCTTTGACTTCCTCATGTTGTCTAATTGCTCTCGCTAGAACTTCAAGTACTATATTGAAAAGATATGGAGAGAGAGGGCAGCCTTGACTAGTCCCTGATTTTAGTGGGATTGCTTCAAGTTTCTCTCCATTTATTTTGATGTTGGCTACTGGTTTGGAAAAAAGATAGTCTTTTCAACAAATGGTGCTGGTTCAACTGGAGGTCAACATGCAGAAGAACGTGAATTGACCCACGCTTATCTCCTTGCACTAAGATCAACTCCAAGTGGATCAAGGACCTCCACATAAAACCAGACACACTGAAACTATTAGGAAAGAAACTTGGGAAGAACCTGGAGGACATAGGCACAGGGGGAAAGTTCTTGAACAGAACACCAATAGCTTATGCACTAAGATCAAGAATTGACAAATGGGATGTCATAAAATTACAAAGTTTCTGCAAGGCAAAGGACACTGTCAGAAGGACAAAACGACAACCAACAAAGTGGGAAAAGATCTTCACCAACCCCACATCCGACAGAGGGCTAATATCCAATATATACAAAGAACTCAAGAAGGTAGACCCCAAAGAACCAAATAACCCTATCAAAAAATGGGGCACAGAGCTAAACAAAGAATTTTTACCAGAAGAAATTCGGATGGCTGAGAAATACCTTAAGAGATGTTCAACATCGTTAGTCATCAGAGAAATGCAAATCAAAACAACCCTGAGATTCCACCTCATACCAGTCAGAATGGCTAAGATTAAAAACTCAAGAGACAACAAGTGCTGGTGAGGATGTGGAGAAAGAGGAACACTCCTCCACTGTTGGTGGGATTGCAAAATGGTAAAACAGCTCTGGAAATCAGTGTGGCGGTTCCTCAGAAAATTGGGCATGTTCCTTCCAGAGGACCCTGGCATACCATTCCTGGGCATATACCCAGAGGATTCCCCTGCATACAATAAAGACACATGCTCCACTATGTTTATAGCAGCCTTGTTTATAATAGTCAGAAATTGGAAGGAGCCCAAATATCCCTCAAAGGAAGAATGGATACAGAAAATGTGGTATATTTATACAATGGAATACTACTCAGCAATTAAAAATAATGAATTCATACAATTTGTAGGTAAATGATTAGAACTGGAAAATATCATCCTGAGTGAGCTAACCCAATCACAAAAGAATACACATGAAATGCAATCACTGATAAGTGGATATTAATGAGCCCAGAAGCCCTAAATACTCAAGGCACAATTAGCAAGTCAAATGATTCCCAAGAAGAAAGGAGAGGACCCTGGGCCTGGAAAGATTGGATCCAGTTTTGTAGAGAAACTGTGGGGGAAGGGGGAATGATTGGGGAATAGTTGGGGGGAGAGGAACTATGGGACATGGGGGGGACTGGGAAAGGGGAAAGCCTTTGGAATGTAAACATAGAATATAGAAAAAAAAGAATAGATATGAAAAAAAAAGAACAAAGGCCAGGAATTTCACAGGCTGAGAACTGATCATCAGAGCAGAGGCAGGAAAGCCCATCTTTTTGTCTGTGTCACCAATCTTTAAGTTCTCAGGCAGGCTTCAGTTTGGCCCCTATGCAGAATTTGCCCCCACAGCTGAGCATGCCCAACTTGCTGTTTACTGACATTTATGCAGAAGTGGCCATGACCTTCTCAGTGACACCTGCCTCTGCCTCCTCCTCCACTTAGTGTATTAAGACATGACTTTGAAGATTTCAAGGAAATTTGAAGCACATTCTTCAGAGTATAGGCAATGCACATGACCTTGATAAAATAAATCAATTATGAATGATAACTGTTATATCAAAATAAAAATAAGCAAATTAAATAAAAATGTATTACTATGTGTGTATTAAGAGGAGAACAGTAAAAAGAAAACAGCAAAATAGAACCAGGTACCTGTTTCCTTGACAGCTCTCAAGCCAGCTTTCAGGCCAATAAAGGAAGGTGGAGAGAACTAGTTAGCATTTAAATTAATATTAAAGTAATTGGTCACAAAAATATTTTGTTTCAAATGGAATATAAATTATGTTTATTAAAGATGAAAAGTTCTTATTGTTTTCAATTAAGAGCTGTGATAAACTGGCCCTATTATTGTGGCTTATTTCATGTCTCCAATCCTAGCACTGAGATAGTAGAATAATTAATTCGATGCTACATATTCTTGCCTCTTTTCTTTTTCTTTTATTCTTTTTTTTTGAGCAACTTAAACCACCTTCTTTTATTATTTTTATTAGATATATTCTTTATTTACATATCAAATATTGTCCCCTTTCCTGGTACCCCCCTGAAAATCTCTTAACCCATCTCAACCCCCCCCCCCGTCACCAATCTACCCACTCCTGCTTCCCTCTCCCCATTTTCCCCTATACTAGTGTATCTAGCCTTTTCAGGACCAAGGACCGCTTCTCCCACTGATGTCAAACAAGGCTATCCTGTGCTGTATATTTATGTGGCGCCATGGGTCCCTCCATGTGTACTCTTGGGTTGGTGCTTAGTCTCTGGGAGCTCTGGGAATACTGGGTGGTTCAAATTGTTGTTTCTCCTATGGCTCTGCAAATGCTTTCAGAACCTTGGGTCCTTTCTCTAGTTCTTCCATTGGAGACCCTGTGCTCAGTTCAATGGTTGGATGAGAGTGTCCCCCTCTGTATTTGTCATGCACTGGCAGAGCCTCCCAGGTGACAGCTACTTCAGGCTCCTGTCAGCAAGCACTTGTTGGCATACATATGCATTAAGAACAATTAAGAAATGAATTTTGAGTGGGGCATGTAAGAAGGAGCTATTGGAGTGATATAGGTATTGTGGTAAAGTATGAATTTCTAAAAAATAAAAATATATTAAAAATCCATGACCCATCTGCATATAATTTAAGTAGATGTAACCTGAGAAACATTAAAAATAAATGTCACCAAATTCTAAATCAAATTGTGTGCATGTTAAATTATTGAGGAGTTGGTGGTTGGTAAAATAAATTACCTACCTTTAAAAATGAGCACATACACCAGGTAGTGGTGGCACATACCTTTAATCTCAGCACTTGGGAAGCAGAGGCAGGCAGATTTCTGAGTTTGCAGCCAGCCTTGTCTATGGAGTGAATTCCAGGGCAGCCACAGTTATACAGAGAAAACCTGTCTCTAAATAAACAAACAAACAATAAATAAATAAATAAATAAATAAAAATAAAAAACAAAAAGCAAACAAACAAAACAAAAACAAAATGAACACATACATGAAAGGGTACACAAGCACACAGAAACACACATAGACATGCACACATATGCACTCATATAGATAGATAGATAGATAGATAGATAGATAGATAGATAGATAGATTTGTCACACTGCAAACTTTAATGGGGTAGAAAAGCACAGGAGAAGAAATTATACTTTACAGAAATTTTGCAATACATCATTTGACTTATCAGTAGAGACTAAACTTATAGGAGAGAGAAAAACATTGACATAATGGTGAGTAGGGGACAACACATTGGTCTAACTGTTGAGTTATGCAAATGTTTTGCTGTCTTTAAATTGTATTCTCAGTTCTGTAACTGAAAGTTGAAGTTGGGGGCATTCTATTTGGTTCTATTTCCAATAATTTCAAATTGAATAAGAAATCATTGTTCTGCTTTCCACTCATGCTTTTTCAATACATTTTTTAATGATGGCTGACCAAATCTGACTTGATGGAGCAGAGTAAATGAACCATAAATACAATAAGATAGTGTTTAAAGGACTTTTATAGTGCTAAATAGTCATTTAGTGCCCTGAAAAAAAAATGGTAGAAATTAGTTAAACTGAAAAAAGCAAACTACATTGTAGTAACTGCAGAGCACTACAAGGGAAAGATCATATTTTCTGGTTCTGAGTTCCCTAAAAGCACACCTGATTGTATAAGCATTGATATTGAGAGACTGTCCTTATAATAATAATAAGGAAGTCTGTTACCCCTCCTCTGCAAAAGATGTCATAAGGGGATCACAGTCACTGTTGTCCCTTTCTGGTCAAAACCCACCATCTTTTCTTGGATATTTATCCACTGGTTTTCTTAAATTTAATGAAGAAGGAGGAATTGTGACCTATTCCAGCCCATTGTTCTTTAAGAATAGCAGCCAGCTATCTGATAGCCAGTCTTCTGCAGAACAAGTAGAACAATTTTTCAGCCTTCAAGGGGCTTGGCCTGCCTTTCTATATTTGGAGAGATATATTAAAGGTTAAGTCTTGAGCAAGAAATCATGCTTGTCCCCACGTGTTTTGTCTTGCCACCCTGTTCTTCCTATACCCATCTCTCCTTCCAGAAAACTCACCATTAGCATGTAGCTGCAGGAAGCTACACATTATCTGTGGATATAACTGAATGCAACATATTTACAAAAGTTAAGGTTTATTCAACTCATAGGTCAACAGTAGAAAACCCAATGTGGTATAGGTTTTGCTGATGACAAATTTTGATGTGAAAGGGTCATGGATCCAAGAGACAAAATCAAACTTACGTTTTACAACAGATCAACTTTTATATGATTTACCTTGTATCAGGAACTGTACACTCAAGACCAAAACATACTGCACAGGTATGACTTCTGAAATACTACTTTTTAATAAGATTCATGTGTACTTCCAACAAAGGGGGATCATTCCAAAACAACATATATATTTTCTAAAGCAATTATTATTAACTCTTATAATAAGTTCATAGATTCTACTGTAAGGTAGTTTCTAAATCTTCCATTAGATGTTTATGACTTCTAAAGTATATTTTCCCTCATTGGGCAAATTTATGCATGCTTTAATCTCAGTACTATAGAGGCGGCAACAAAGATATATGTAAGTTTCGGGCAAGCACGGGCTAAATTTAGTAAAGCTTTCAGATTTTTTTTGCTTTGGTTTTTTGTTTTGTTTTGATTGTTTTTGCTTTTGTAAGTCTACTGATTTTTTGTAAAGCTGTGAGTTTTGATAAACATTATGTCTAGGTGCTCATATTGACTACACTTGGAAAAACATATGGTAATTAATAATAATTATCAACTAGTCTGTTGAAAGATATATGTAGAAGGCAAAGTTTGCTATGAGCAGAAAAACTGACTCATAATTTTTTCTATTCTTTAATGATGTTTTGTTTGATTTATGATCATCACCAGAAAGGAAGTAGATTCAATTAAAACAATGGTAATTTAATTTGAAGTTTAAAAAATATCTTTCCATTATTTTTAATTAGTAGCTAAAAAGTAGAAAATAAACATAAATTATCATGAAATTTTACTATATTAAATAAGATCTCTGTTTGCTTTATGTATATGAGTATACATGTGTATTTAAAATCCAATACTCTTATAATACATTCACCTCTTTTAATAGTTATTCCACTTTGAGTTCTCATCTTTTTCTGGCAGGGATTTGAATTGAGCCGAGAGCTTTCACATATTAGACAAGCTCTTTATCACAGATATATAGCCACATTCCTTAATTTCCTGTTCTTAGACCTAAGTTAACATTAATGAACATATTTGCTTCTATATGAAGAAGAAACTATAGTAAAGTGAGTGGACTAAAACAAAAGATATTTGGTCACAATATAAATTTAAAAGTCTGAAATAGAGGACTCACAAGGAAAATTCTTCCTGAGAGTATGTGTAGGGCCATTTTCTAACAACTTTTCATCTTTCTTAGGGCCATAGATCTTGTTCCTTAGCTAATATATTATTCTACTACATATGGTCCCACTCCTGATAATTATCTCTATGTGAACAATCTTTACATGCATTTAATAGCTCTTCTAATGAGGACTCTAGTTATATCAGATTATAGTTCACTGTTCCTATCTGCTTGTGTATGAAAGAATCTCTTTCCATATAAGTTTCATTTTTATCAGTACAAGTTGTTAAGAAAACAATTTACTTTTATTAAGAGATACCCATGGGCTTTCACACCACTAACTCAGGAAATTATTCCTTTCAAATATGCCTAATAAATTTACTCTATTGACCAGTCGGGATAGTAAAGCAGTAGAGGCTCCAGAAAGACCACACCAGGCCAAATAGTTCCAGGTGAGGTTTATTGAGAGGGGAAAGGGCAAATATGGTGGCAGAAAGAGAAGAAGGTAAGGGGGTGTTCCTTTTAGATATATGGGTGGAGATATGGTCACGAGTAAGGGTGAGCCCAATGAATTCTGGGAATATGGTGGCCTTAGTCTTGACAAGAGGCCCCAGTACGAACATTCCTCCTTTATTTTTATAAAGAGAAGAAAAATAGGAGGGGAAATGGTGAAAAGGGAATGAGGGTGTTGTGTCTGTTAAAAGACTTCCTGCTGGATAGAGGCATTGTCAGTTTTGGGGTGTAGCTGACTTTCACCATCGGGATCCACCTGGTAAACATTCATATCAGGTACCTCTGTGGACAGCAGCACTATTGTGGGCAGCAGCTGGTAATAATGTAAAAGGAAATGATTAATAGTTTGGTTAGAATTTTTTATATTTGCTGTTGGAGGAATGTAGAAAAAAATTAATGAGGCAGGGAGCAAATAATAACACCAGGAAGATGACTAGAAAAGGAATTACAAAAGGGAGTATTTACTTTAATATAGGGTTTTTGAAAATCCCAGAACTAGAGGTCTCATGATCCCTGAAATTCTTTATGTCTGGCTGTAGCTCCTGGATTTTATTTCTCACTATACTAGATTGGTTGGCATAGAAACAGCATTCTTCTTGAAGGAACAGGCAAAGGCCACCTTCTTTACCTGTCAGAACATCTAGGCCCAATTAGTTCTGAAGCACCATGGCTGTCAAAGAATCTATCTTTTTTCTGGAATCCCATTGGCCTTCTATGTAGAAGGTAAGTGTCTTGCAGTGTTGCTAAAAGAAATAATTGATCTGTGATCCTAGCATATGTATCTGACAAGACCAATAAGGGGAGACCCCATATTCGTCTGGCCATTTTCTACAATAATCTTTGGTCTGGTCAAATAAAAAGCAAGTATAGAGATCATAATATTAAGATGAGATAACAGATACTGGGATGATAGTGATTTGGATCAGTTCCTCGTATCTGACTATGAAGCAGTTTCCTGACCCTATTTGGAAAGACTGTTATCTGTGGGGATTTCTTTAACCTTGAATCTCCAGATGTGAGGACTGCCCTGGATGGAAATGAAAACCAGCATGGGGATGATGAGAAACCCATGTCTAATCCAGTGAGCTTGAGTTTGGCTGCTGAAGTGGAGCCTCATTTTCTTGAATTGGGGACAAGTTGGGTTGTCTCAATATCCTACGGAGCTTAACAGAGCATGGTCCTGGTAGGGTGGACATGTATGAAGGAGGATCATTTTTAGGTGTAGAAATGAAAAGTTTGAGGTGAGACAGGTGGGCCCAATGAAAGAGTTCTTCAAGTTTAGCAGGTATAGGGGGTCACAAGAATTGCCTTGAAAGGCCCTTCTGTTTGGGAGAGAAGGATGAGGGCTGATGATCTGGTGGAGATAGAAGGACGTGGTCTCCAATGTTGACAGGCATTGTATAGGAGACAGTCTGTGGCCATGGTAGATGGTGGACAGCAAAGTTCCATAGGAGAGAATGGAGGTGGCAAAGTAATGAGGTGAGTAGATGATCTGGGAGAAGAGAACATGTAGATGAAAGACCAGGAGTTAAAATTGGATATCCATACATGAGTTCAAAGAGTGAGATGAGAAGAGGTCACTTGGGGGAGAGCTAGTAGCTTGAAAAGAGCCAGAAGTAGAAGTTTTACCCAGTCAAGGTGAAGTTCCTTTTACTGCTTAGGAAGATTAAATTTTAAAAAGTGATTAGTTGTTTCTACCTTAGCTGAAGATTGAGGGTGGTAGGGAAGGTGAAAGTACCAGGGAATGTCTAGTATCTTACATAGAATTTGAGAAATCTGAGAAGTAAATTCAGGACCATTGTCTTATTGGAAAGTGGCTCGGACACCAAATCTGGGAATGATCTCTCAGAGGAGGAAATCAGAGACAGTCTGAGTCCTTTTTTGTTGTGGAAAATGCTTCCACCATCCCAGAGAAGGTGTCCACAAAGACTAGGAGGTACTTGGCAGGTTTAACAGTGGGCATGTGGGTAAAGTCAAGTGGCCTATCAGTTCCGGGAAGGGAACCTCTAGACTGATGGGTAGGAAAAGGTGTACTATGAAATCTCTAAATGGAGTCTGACATATGAGGGATTTTGAAAGAAGCAGTGATATATTTTAAGAAATATAAGTCCTCAAGAGTAGACTGTAGGGGGGTCTTAACAAAAGAAGACAATGCTCAGCTGTTAGGATGGAAGAGTTGGTGAAGATAGGACAGAGTTTGGTGAGTGTCAGGGGGTGAATGTAGAGATGTGGGTTGCAGTGTAATGATGTCCTGGGGAGGGTCAGATGAGGCCACTTAAGAGCCTCAGCTCTAGCTGCCTCCTAGGCTTGGTTGTTTCCCTTGGAGATAATAGAGTCATCCATTTGATGGGATCTGCAGTGGACAATTCCAATAGTTCTACAGAGATGGAACACATTTAGAATGGTCAAAATGTGGTTTGCATTAGTTACTCATCCTCCTTTTGTGGTAAGTAACCCACACTTCTTCCAGAGAGTGGTGTGGGACAGGAGGATATGGAAAAGGTATTTGGAATCTGTAGATGTTGAATGATTTTCCCTATGCCAGTTGAAAGGCATGGGTGAGATCTATTAGTTCAATTTGTTGATTAGTGATTTGAGTAGTAAGGGCCTGTACCTCCACCACCTCATTGTCTGACACTATGATATAACCAGCTTTTCTAGCGACTTTATATAGAAAGAAGCTTCCATCTGTATACCAGGTATAAAGACTTGAGGCAATGTACCCTCCTGTATGTGAAGGATGAGGTAATAGTTGCTCTAAAGTCTCAGAGCAGGTGTGAAATAGGGGGTGGTTAGTATTAGATTGAAGAAGATTGGTCACATTAAGAGGGAGACATGATTTAAAGGTGAGTGTGTAATCTTCTATTACTGCTACCTGAAGAGAAAGAACTCTGGAGGGATGTAGCGTCTATAAGCATTTATAAGTTAGGAGCTATGATAGTTTATGACAAGGGAGGGCAGTTATTGGAGTTTAGATTTGCTGACTCTTGAATAAGGAGTTTAATGGCTGCTAAGGTACAAATACAAAGTGCCCATCCCTGGATTGTTAAATCTATTCTTTTTGACAAACATTCTACAGGTGCAAAAGAAGGTCACAGTTGGTGACCTAAGACTCCAAGGGCAAATCCCTCTTTTTCAGTTACATAGAAGGAAAAAGCATGAGTCAGGTCAGGGAGATGTAAGCCTTGGGCCTTAAGTAGAGGCTGTTGAAGCTTTTGAAAGTACTTGGTAACAGGTTTGAGAAGTGGTTCATGGGTGGGGCCTAACACTACTTCATATAAGGGTCAAGAAAGGAGGGAAAAAGAAGGGACCCAGGAATGTAAAAAGCTAGCCATTCCTAGGAATGATAAAATCTCTTCCTTTGTAGAAGGAACAGTTAGAGACAGAATCAGATTCTTTCTATCTAAGGTAATAGCCTTGTATTTTGGGGTAATTGTTTCTCCCAAATAGGTAACCTGAAGAGTGGACAGTTGGACGTTAGAAGGTGAGACCTTGTAACCTCGACTGGAAAGGAAATTTAAAAGAGCACCAGTGTCAGCTTGGCTAATCTCTAGAGAAGGGTTACAGAGAAGGACATTGTCTACATAAAGAAGAATCTTAGATTTAGGGAGAGATAAAAGAGTAAGTCAGAAGCCAGGGCCTGTCCAAATAGGTGTGGACTGTCTCGGAATCCCTGAGGCAGAAAAGTACAGGTAAGTTGGGTACAAAAGTGGGTGTCAAGATCAGTCGAGGTAAAGGAAAATATTTTCTGTGACTGGGCATTGAGAGGGATAGAGAAAAATGTGTCTTTCAGACCTAGGACTGAGAAATGAGAAGTTCCTGAGATGATAGTGGAAAGATGGGGATGAAGGGACAGAGGAGAAACATTGCAGAATTAATTTGTCTTAGGTCTTGAACCAGCCAAAAGGTTCCATTAGGTTTCTTAACTGCTAGTATAGGGGTGTTGAAGGGGGAAGAATTGGGGGGAAGGAGTTTTTTCTTAATAGATCAGAAATGATAGGCTTAAGTCCCCTGAGGCTCTGGAGAGAAAGAGGGTATTGAGCTTAGGTGATGTGCCTGGGAAAGTCCAGTAACTGTATGACGAGAGAATGATGTTTAGCAGCAGAGGGGTTCTGAACTTCCCAAACTCTGGGTTCCACCTGAGAAGCTGGTAAAGGAAATAATGTTAGTGTTAGTAGGTTGAATGACTAGAAGAACTAGAAGAACTGCTGGTAAGCGTGGGTACAGGTGAGTGGTGGAAGCAAAGGTAATGGAAGCCCCCAACTTAGCTAAAAGATCTCTTCCTAATAAGGGAACAGGACATGTTGGCACTACCAAAAAGGAAAGGGTAAGGTATACACCACTAAAATGCAACTAAGTGGTGGAGTCTGATAAGAAAGATATGATTTTCCTCCTACCCCGACAATAGGAAAACATGAAGGTGAAGTGGGTGCCCAAAACTCTGCCAGGACTGAGTAAGTGGCCCTAGTGTCCAAGGGGAAGGAGATTGCTCACCCATATACCATGATAGCTACCCGGCTCTCCCTGTTGGTGATAGGCATGGTCGGGTCGAGGGAGTTCCAGCCCTTTCAGTCATGCCTAGGAGGTCAGTTGGAGGAGTACCTGGATGGTATTTCCCTCTGTTCTGCATGACCCGAGGGCAATCAACAGCCCAATGTCCCTCCTGATGGTACTTAAGGCATGGTCCTCTTTACTTGAGTGGTTGGCGGCCCTCACCCAATGACCTAGCTTACCACATCTATAGCAGGGAGATGGTGGTTCCTGAACCTTAGAATCCCAGGAGTCTGTGGTAGGAGCTGGATCTGGAGCTGGTCGACAGTTTTTGCCAGGATGTGTTATTTTTATTTTCAGACTTTCTCATCTCTCTCATGGTACGACTTGCCAGCACCAAGTCTTCCACTTGCGGAGTTAGGAGCCCACTCTCCAAGCACCTAAGTTTAGTTTTTTATGTCATGGTACCTCTGGGTAAAAAAGTAGGTCACCAGAAGTTGCTTCTGGATTTTCAGGACCCAGATCAGCGTATTATAATAAAGGCTAAAACTGAAAGGAGTTCTCCTGCTTGAGGATAACTTCCAGGAGTTTTTCAACATTTACTGGCTTTAAGGCTGCTTTTCTAAGACTGGCCAAAAGGCATGCAATAAACCTGTCTCTGGGTAAAATACCACCTGCAGAATTGTAATTCCCTCTGGGATCCTGGTCAGACACTGCCTCAGATCTGATTGGATATGTTCTGCCTGTTTGGTAAATTTCATCTGCATGCATTCTTGCCTCTCCCCAAACTTGCCTGCATTCATCAGGAAGTAAATTATTAGTAAGAATCATATGAACATCATGGAAAGATAAGCTATAAGATTGAGTGACATACTGAAACTCCTTAATAAAGCTTTAGAAGTATAGGTACCCAGTCTGCTTTCTATTTAAGAAATTTTACTTAGCAAGAAAGGAACATGTACACATACCAGAACATTCTCCATGGCCATCAACTCCAGCCACTTCCATTAAAGGAAGGACTGGTGCTGGGTCAGGTGTACCTGGAGGAGAAGAAGAAATTGGGAATCTGGCTGTGGCCTTAGAACACGTGATAGGATGGGTAAAGTTTGGAAAGAGTTCTCGGCATTTGGAACAACCTGTATCTGGCACAGAAGGAGGGGAGTGGTCTGTAGAGGTCAAACTAGTAGGCTGTGGGGCCTAGTGAGAAACTACTCAATGCAAAGTACATAAAAATAATAAAGTAGACTGAATTGCAGTTACAAAGACTGTGTAGACTGTGGAAGAGGTTTTGGGTACCAGAATGTGTATTAAGTTGATATAGCAGATGACTGTCCCTGCTCTAAGTTCAGTGTTGGGTGAGGGTGGATATCCATCATTTGAAACAATGCATTAAGTTATAACTGCTTACCTAATATCTTACCAAAATTATGCAAAAGCACATGCCCTATACTTGTAATACATCAGTGTCTTTCTCTTTTATTTAACTGTTCTATATACCAATTCAACTGGCATAGCAATATGCTTATCAATGAGCATAGCTCTGTTTTATAGGGGCAGTTTCTATATATTTATTATCAGAGATAGGTAATAAAAAGCCCTAAGTTTTATCAGAATGCCTATATTTTATTCAAATGTATATTAAAAATATTTAAAAAGTGATATTTCAGATTTAACAGAATAACAAATGACATATATTTATTCTGTTTATGCGTTTTTTCTATATTTGTTTACATTTCAAACACTTTCCCCTTTCCCAGTCCCCCCTTCACCATATGTCCCAAAAGTCCTCTTCCCTCCACCCAATCCACAATGACCCCCACATTTCTTTGTTCTAGTACTTCCCTACCATACTGGATCAAGTCTTTTCAGGACCAGGGCCCTCTTCTTCCTTCTTCGCAGTCATATGATTTGTTAATTGTGACTTGTGTATTCATAGCTACTGGGCTAATATCCACTTATCAGTGATAGCATTTCATGTGTATTCCTTTGTGATTGGGTTACCTCACTCAGGATGATATTTTCCATTTCCAACCATTTGCCTACAAATTTAATGAATTCATTGTTTTTAATTGCTGAAGAGTATTCCATTGTATAAATATACCACATTTTCTGTATCCATTCCTCCATTGAGGGACATCTGGGTTCTTTCCAGTTTCTGGCTGTTATAAATAAGGCTGCAATGAACATAGTGGAGCATGTGTCTTTGTTGCATTCAGGGGAATCCTCTGGGTATAAACCCAGGAGTGGTATGACAGGGTCCTCTGGAAGTGACATGGCCAATTTTCTTAGGAACCGCCAGAGTGCTTTCCAGATTGGTTGTACCTTCTTGCAATCCCCACAACAGTTCCTCTTTCTCCACATCCTCACCAGCATCTGCTGTATCTTGTGATTTTAATCTTAGCCATTCTGACTGGTGTGAAGTGAAATCTCAGGGTTGTTTTGATTTACATTTTCCCTGATGACTAATGATGTTGAACATCTCTTAAGGTGCTTCTCAGCCATCTGAATTTCTTTAGGTGAAAATTTTCTGTTTAGCTCTGTACCCCATTTTTAATAGGGTTATTTGGTTCTCTTGGATCTAGTTTCTTGAGTTCTTTGTATATATTGGATATTAGCCCTCTGTCAAATATGCGGTTGGTGAAGATCTTTTCCCAATTAGTTGGTTGCTGTTTTGTCCTTCCATCAGTGTCCTTTGCCTTACAGAAACAATGTAATTTTATGAGGTCCCATTTGTCAATTCTTGACTGTAGAGCATAAGCTGTTGGTATTCTGTTCAGGAACTTTCCCCCTATGCCAATTCCTACAGGGTTTTCCCCAGTTTCTTTTCTATTAGTTTCCATGTGTCTGGTTTTATGTGGAGGTCCTTGATCCACTTGGAGCTGAGCTCATACAAGGAGATAAGAGTGGGTCAATTTGCATTCTTCTGTATGCTGACTTCCAGTTGAATCAACATCATTTGCTGAAGAGGCTATCTTTTTTCCACTGGATGGTTATAGCTCCTTTATCAAAGATCAAGTGACCATAATTCTGAGGTATCATTTCCGGGTCTTCAATTCTATTCCATTGATCTACTTGCCTGTCGCTGTACCAATACCATGCAGTTTTTAACACAATTGCTCTATAGTATATTGATTCCCCCAGAAGTTCTTATATTGTTGAAAATAGTTTTAGCTATCCTGAATTTGAGAATTGCTCTTTCTAAATCTATGAAGAATTGATTTGGGATTTTGATGGGGATTGCATTGAATCTGTAGATTGCTTTTGATAAGATGGCCATTTTTACTATATTAATCCTGCCAATCCAAGAGCCGGAAATATTTTTTCATCTTCCGAGGTCTTCTTCAATTTCTTTCTTCAAGGACTTGAAGTTCCTGTCATACAGATCTTTCAACTTTTTGGTTAGAGTCACACCAAGTGATTTCATATTGTTTGTGGTTATTGTGAAGGGTGTTATTTCCCTAACTTCTTTCTCAGCCTGCTTATCCTTTGAGTATAGGAAGGCTACTGATTTGCCTGAGTTGATTTTGTAACCAACCATTTTGCTGAAGTTGTTTATAAGCTGAACGAGTTCTCTGGTGGAGTTTTCTGGGTCACTTACATATACTATCAATCATCTGCAAATAGTGATAGTTTGACTTCTTCCTTTTCAATTTGTATCCTTTTGACTTCCTTACGTTGTCTAATTCATCTCACTAGAACATTAAGTACTATATTAAAAAAATATGGAGAGAGAGGGCAGCCTTGTCTAGTACCTGATTTTAGTGGGGTTGCTTCCAATTTCTCTCCATTTGGTTTGATGTTGGCTACTGGTTTGCTGTATATTGCTTTTACTATGTTTAAGTATGGGCCTTGAATTCCTGTTCTTTCCAAGATTTTTAGCATGAAAGGATGCTGAATTTTGTCAAATGCTTTTTCAGCATCTAATGAAATGATCTTGTGGTTTTTTTCCTTGGGTTTGTTTACGTGGTGGATTGCATTGTTGGACTTCAGTATATTAAACCATCCCTGCATCCCTGGGATGAAACCTACTTGATCATGGTGGATGATTGTTTTGATGTGTTCTTGTATTCACTTGGCAAGAATTTTATTTTAGTATTTTTTCATCCATATTCATAAGGGAAATGGGCCTGTAGTTCTCTTTCTTTGTTGGATCTTTGTGTGGTTTTGGTAACAGCATAACTGTGGCTTCATAGAACAAGTTGGACAGTGTTCCTTCTGTTTCTATTTTGTGGAATACCTTGATAAGTATTGGTGCTAGGTCTTCTTTGAAGGTCTGATAGAATTCTGCTCTAAAACCATCTGGTCCCATACTTTTTCAGTTGGAAGACTTTCTATGGCCCCTTCTTTAGGGGTTATGGGACTGTTGGGCTGATCTATTTGATCCTGATTTAATTTTGGTATTTGGTATCTATCTAGGAAAGTGTTCATTTCCTCCAGGTTCTCCAGTTGTTTTGAGTAAAGGCTTTTGTAGTAAGATCTGATGATATTTTGAATTTCCTCTGTTTCTGTTATTATATCTCCCTTTTCATTTCCAATTTTGTTAATTTGAGTACTGTCTATGTGCCCTTTGGTTAGTCTGGCTAAGGATTTATCTATCTTGTTGATTTTCTCAAAGAACCAGCTCCTGGTTTTGTTGATTCTTTGTATGGTTTTCTTTTTTTCTACTTGATTGATTTCAGCACTGAGGTTGATGATTTCCTGTCTTGTACTCCTCCTGAGTGAATTAACTTCTTTCTGTTCTCAGGCTTTCAGGTTTACCATTAAGCTGCTAGTGTATGCTCTCTCCAGTTTCTTTTTACAGACACTCAGGGTAATGAATTTTCCTCTTAGCACTGCTTTCCTTGTGTCCCATAGATTTTGGTAAGTTGTACCTTCATTTTCATTGAATTCTAAAAAGTCTTTGATTTCTTTTTTCATTTCTTTCTTTACCAAAGTATCATTGACTAGGGTATTGTTCAGTTTCCATGTGTATGTGGGATTTCTGTTGTTTTTGTTGCTATTGAATACCACTTTTACACCAAAGTGATCTGATAGGATACATGAGATTATTTTGATCTTCTTATATTTGTTCAGGTCTGTTTGTGACCAATTATATGGTCGATTTTGGAGAACGTACCATGAGAAAAAGGTATATTCTTTTGCTTTAGGATAAAATGTTATATATATATATATATATGTATGTTAAATCCAATCGGTCTAAAGCTTCAATTAGTTTCACTGTGTCCCTGTTTAATTTCTGTTTTCCTGATGTGTCCATTGAGGATAGTGGATTGTTGAAGTCACCCACAATTATTGGGTTAGGTGCAATGTGTGCTTTAATTTTTAGTAAATTTTTTTTTCCCGAATGAGGGGGCCCTTGCATTTGGAGCATAGATGTTCAGAATTGAGAGTTCTTCTTGGTGGATTTTCCTTTGACCACCAAGAAGTGTCCTTCCATGTCTCTTTTGATGACTTTAGGTTGAAAGTCAATTTTACCTGATATTAGAGTGGCTATTCCGGCTTGTTTCCTGTGACCATTTGCTTGTAAAGTTGTCTTCCAGCCTTTTGCTCTAAGGTAGTGTTTGTCTTTAACACTGAGGTGTGTTTTCTGTATGCAGCAAAATGTAGGGTTCTGTTTACATATCCAGTGTGTTAGTCTATATCTATTGGGGAATTGAGTCCACTGATATTAAGAGATATTAAGGAATAGTTATTATTGCTTCCTGTCTTTTTTGATGTTATTTTTTATATTTGATAGGTTTTCTTTTTTTGGGTTTGATGAAAGAAGGATGTTATCTTGCTTTTTCCAGGGTATAGTTTCCCTCCTTGTGTTGGTGTTTTCCCCCTATTATCCTTTGTAGGGCTGGGTCTGTGGAAAGATGTAGTGTAAATTTGGTTTTGTCTTAAAATATCTTGGTTTCTCCCTCTATGGTGATTGAGAGTTTTGCTGGGTATAGTAGTTTTGGCTGAAATTTGTGTTCTCTTAGAGTCTGCATGAGGTCTTCCCAGGATCTTCTAGCTTTCATGGTCTCAGGTGAGAAGTCTTGGGTAATTCTTGTAGGTCTTCCTTTATATGTTACTTGACCTTTGCTCTTACTGCCTTTAATATTCTTTCTTTGTTTAGTGCATTTTGGGTTTTGATTATTATGTGACAGCAGGTATTTCTGTTCGGGTCCATTCTGTTTGGAGTTCTGTAAGCTTCTTGTATATTCATGGGCATCTCTCTCTTTAGGTTAGGGAAGTTTTCTTCCATAGTTTTGCTCAAGATATTTGCTGGCCCTTAAAGTTGTAAATCTTCACTCTCATCTATACCTATAATCCTTAGGTTTGGTCTTCTCATTGTGTCCTGGACTTCCTGGATGTTTTGGGTTACAAGCTTTTTGCATTTTGTATTTTCTTTGACTGTTGAGTCCATGGTTCCTATGGTATCTTCAGCACCTGAGATTCTTTCTTCTATGTGTTGTATTCTGCTGTTGATATTTGCTTCTATGGTCCCTGATTTCTTCCCAAGGTTTTCTATCTTCAATGTTGTCTCCCTTTGTGATTTCTTAGTTTATTTCTAATTCTGTTTTTAGATCCTGGATGACTTTGTTCAGTTCCTTCACCTGCTTGTTTGTGTTTTCATGTAACTCTTTGAGAGATTTTTATGTTTCATTGTTCATGACTTCTGCCTGTTGACCCACGTTCTCCTATATTTCTTTAAGTGAGTTTTGCCTTTTCTTCCTATTGGCTTCTATCTTTTGACCCATTTTCTCCTGACTTTCTTTAAATGATTTTTGTGTTTCCCTTGTAAGGGCTTCTGCCTTTTGATCTATTTTCTCCTTTATTTCTTTAAGCAATTTATTTATGTCCTTCTTGTGTTCCTCTAACAGCATCATGACTAGTGATTTTAAATCCAAGTCTGGTTTTTCTGGTATCCAGGACTTCCTGTTGTTGGAGAATTGGGTTCAGATGTTGCCATGTTGCCATGGTTTCTGTTAGTAATTTTCCTAAGTTTCCCTTTTGCCATCTGTCTATCTCTTTTGTTTGTTGGTCTTGTTGTCACTGACTGGTGTTTGAACTTCCTTTGAGCCTGTAAGGCTAATTCCACACCTCTGGATGTTTGGGTTCCCTCTGGCTCTGGTTGCATTCTCCTCTCGGATGCCCTTGGAGCCCTAATGTGTCCTGCGTTAAGGAATGCTATACTCAGGGTTATCTCTTTGAGCGTGCTGTTGCTTGTCTGCTCCTTCAGGGTACACAGCTGGTGGATGCTGCAGGGACCTTATCCAAGTGCTGATCGCTCTGTAGAGCAGTTGACCCCCAGACAGGGTTGGTGCATGACCGGGACCTGGTTGGCATACAGATGGCCCGCCAAGCTGCTCAGGTTCTGTGTGCAGGCAAAAGCCTGTCAGGATAGGACTTGAGTGATGTTAGCCTCAAACTCTGTCAGCATACCTGGCTTTAGCTGTTAGCTGTCTGTGGTGCCCCAAGGCAAGTTTGCAGCCTCTACTGTAAGCCGGGCAGAGACACGCCCAGCCCCCCTAGCGAGTTGGTGCACAACTCGGTCAGTGTACAGATGGCCTGCTGAGTGGCTTGGTCTCTGGGTGCAGACCAAAACCTCTGTTTATGCTTTTAAAATACTTATATTTGTTGTATTTGAACCCACAACACTTGATTGCTAGTTAAGTCCCAAACCATACAGATATCAGTCCTTAGGGATATTGCTAAAAGAACATAATGTTTATCTGTTCAAATTATTCTATAATTTATTCTATTTTAAAATTTGTTGTGTTATATTATTGTTGGTGCTGCTGCTATTACTGAAGAGGATAATTGTGACTTGGGCTCACTACATAGCTCAGGCTCTCTTTACATATTCTACATACCAAAGGCTGGCATGCTGAGTGCTGGGATTCCAGATTGTGAAAGGAGAACAACAAGCAGAACAGAAGTAAAGAAAAAGCAAAAGTAGGGATACTATATCTTCCCTGTTCGTTTTCTGTTTTTGTCCTTTTGTTTGTGGTTTGTTTTAAAGGTTTGTCATCATGACCTCTCAGGCTTTTAAAAGGCCAGAGCTCCTAAAAGATACTTTTAGAGCACCATTAGTCCTTGACTTCTGCCATCAAAATGTGTACTCTTCTTTGGCATTTTGCTTGTCCTAAAACTATTAATTCATTAATTTTTGTTTTATTTTGTCTTCCTTATAGCCCTGTGAACATTCTTTACTCCAAGGCATTCAAAACTACATATTTTTAAAAATGCATTGGCACTTTAGGGCTTTAGAGATCGTGCTTTCCAGATTGCCATGAATATTTTACTTTGGTTCTAGGCTGATGACATTTATTAACTAAAAACATAAGGAATATGTTTGTACATTAAGTTGATGACATTTATTAACCAGAAAATGTGGGACTTTGTTATCATTGTTATGCCATTCACTGGTTTTACTTTTCATCTGAAATACACATTTTCATTCTGATAATGCTTTCCTTCCTATATAATAAATGTAGAATCAAATCATATAATATATGTTTTATTTTGCAGTTATTTCAATTTTAATATCATTCACATCGGTATCACTATTTCTGCAATATAACAGTATACTTCGTTTCTATCATTGTGTTTTGAGCTATTATAACTGACTCATAATTCCAAGGAATCTTGAGAATATAATGTATTCAATTTAGATAAGTAATTTACAGAATTAGCTATCTAAAGAAAACTGAAATATCTAATAATGTATAAGCATTGTGGCTCTTCCTTCCAATTCCAGGATGAGAAAACTGAGGCAGAAGAATTCCTGTCCATTCTAAACTTATAAATCAAGATCCATGCCGATATATTTTATACCATACAAATGTCTCAAAACAAAACTGTACAATGCAGATACATGAAAAAGGAAAAGAAAAATTAAAGTATAACCATATAAACTTTATCTACTTGTATATATCTTTAAGAGCAGCTCAAATTTTTTTAAGTGTTATATAGTCTTTATTTGATATATTTAAACCATATAAATTCCTTTCAATGGTACATCCTTGATGTAGGGAATTCTAATTAAAACAGCACTGTCAAGAATAGACAGTTGCTTCTTGGTGTTCAGCCATTGCCTGTAAGAGGCCTGTGAACACAAACTGAAACACAGGTGAGTCTTCTTGTTTCTGAGACAGTGATAGAATTTTCCCAGTGTTTAAACATTCATATGCCCAGTTATATAAATCTAAGTATAAAACCATTTAATAGGTTTGAGGCGATACTCCCATATTTAAGTAAAGTAAAACATTGCTAATTAAGTCCAATCTTATCTGGAGAAAGGGAGAGCAGTGATAGCAGGGATCCAACTGGAATTGTTGTTTTAAAAAAGATCATATCCACTTTACGACAAGTCAGTTTTACTTAAATCAGGACCATCCAACAAAAACATTGTTAGCCATTCATGATCTGAATTTGGTATATGAATTAAATTATGGTATGCATTAAAAGTCATAGGACATTTGTTTTGTAATAAATAAGGCAGTGGAACTACTCAGTAGCCTTTTTAAGATAAGCTATCAGGTCCGCCCTTTCTCCCTTCTTCTTGATTCCAGCGAAGATCATTTTTGTTCCAGGGATGTACTTTTTGGGATTCTCCAAATACTCCATCAGGGTATCCTCTCCCCAGGTGATGCCTTTGTTCTTGTTGGCATCTGTGTAAGAGAATCCCGCAGTCTGACCCATCTTCCGCCCAAACAGACCATGGAGATTTGGGCCAGTCTTATGCTTGCCTCCCTTTTCCACAGTGTGGCACTGAGCACACTTCTGAACAAAAATCTTCTTGCCTTTTTCAACATCACCCATTTTTAATTTGCTCCGGGTTGGTCAACACCACAAACGTCCGGACTCGAAAGCAGACGTCCCGCTCTCTGAGTAGCTCAAATTTTAAAACAGAAAATGTGAAATTATCTTTGAAGTTCTGTGTTAATGGAGAAGAACAATTTTTACAAATATCTAATCTTGTTTTACAAATATGCATCTATAGTATTTTATGTTGGAATGATACAGAAACCAGCATTTGTGAAGGTTCAATAGCATTACATATAGAAAACTGTGATTATTCATTTTAATCCTAGTAAGTGCACTCTGGTAGTTTTACCATGGATTATAAATTCAGTACTTTACAAGATTAGACAGTCATTGGTGAAATACACATTTTTATTCCAAACTCAACTTCATTCCTTAAGGATGTCTACATTCAAATAATGAAGATGTAAATACTGAAACTGGAGGAATAGTGAAAGAGAATAAACATATTATTTCTATTTAGATTATATTTCTGCCTTGAAGAATCAAAATGGCTTTTTTTAAAAATTTAAATCAATATCAGGAGGCATTCAAATACCATGATGAGGTATTTTGTATTACTTGAAAATATAAAAATAAACATATACAACCCAGATAATGATTTGGATTATTGGATGCATTCTCTGTATTTTAAAACAATAATAGGTAACACTATGCTGATTTGGATGAGAAAATGATGTAGAAAGTTCAAAATGAAAGTACAATAAGATCTATAAAATAGTAAGACTATTTTATAGATCTGCAGTTGACATATATATTACACAACGTGTATATGCAGCTAATATGTCTTCCATACACTTATACCTGAAAATTCCTTCCATAGTCTTCATTTCAGATCAGGACTATAGGATGGACTCTTCTCTGATTTCAATAAAAGACTCTGAAATAGAAGGGATCTCTTTGGTCATTTTATGGTGTAAAAAAAGCTTCCTATATACATTTCAACAAATTTCAAGATTTGAATAAGTTCATATTACAATGCTATTTAGAGAATCTACTTTGAAAATATACTTGAGATTTTTGGGATTTTAACTTAATATTTATTTCAAATATTCATTGCATATAAATAGTTGTGTCTGAATGTGTATGGAAGAAATGGGCAACATATACCCTGGAACTAAAATCCAATGTAGGATCTGGGGATATAAACATAGGACTTCTCCATGAGCAACTATGTTGAATATGGTAAATGACCTTTTCTTATATGTTTGTAAATTTCCTTGGCAATTAATTTATTGAAATTTTTATATCTATATTCAGAGGTATAATTTCGCCTTGTTCTAGCCTTATCTGACACACAATTCAGTGAAATCATTTAGTAGATCTAATAAAACTAAATGACTCCATAGCTAGCTTACCTTTAACAGAGGTCATATATAAGTAAATATATTGTTTGTGTGTATACACACAATACATACACAAACACACATATACATATCTATGAAGCCAGCCAGGCCTGTAATAATTTGAAGTGGGAAACAGAGTCAGACATATATTTAAAGACTGATAGTGTCCAAATGTAGATTAAAGAATGATGGTCTGTAGCCTTATAGCTCCCTATACTGAATGCTTGCTGAGACCTAAAAAAAATCTTAAATTTTTCTTGCATACTCTATGGTTAAAAATGCTGCCTTCTTTTCTTCTTTAATTTGAGCTTTATTAAACTTTGTAACGCTCTGTGGTTTATTTAATTTTTTATGCTTAAATAGTACTAGGGAAACTTCACTCATATTGCTCTGGGCTAAAACTTAACCCTTGTTGTTCTGTGCTTCAATAAGCACTGAAAACTTAACCCTTCATTACTGTTTTGTGCCTCATTAAGCAATGGGGAGACTTAAGTCTTTGTTATTTGTGCTTTAAAAAGTGCTAATATCCGAACAATTAACATATGCAGTTTAGCAGCAGGGAATTAAGGAAAAGGGTTTATTGCTGGGCTCCTTCCTCTGGTGATTCAGCCAGAAGTCTTTCTGACTAAGCTTGTTAACTCTTTGTGAACCAAAGAGGAAGGAAAGGAAGATGATTAAAATGCTTTATACAGGCAAATATACACAGATAGATATGCATTCATACACCTGCTATCTAGCCAGCCAAACCATCTGTCACAATCAACTCCACAACTATTCATGCATGCTTACATTTATAAATATATACTTATACACATTTATACTCATACAGTCAAACAAACATATAAATTTGGATGGTTGGGTGGATGGATAGATGATGGATGGATAGATGATGGATGGATGGGGCAGAGCTCCACAAACCAAACCATTCAACTAACAACTTTATTTCTTTTCTCTGGTGTCTTATACTGACTTAGATAAGAAGTTCTTTAGAAAATAACCTCAAAGATAAAATGTTACATAAAAAGAGAGTAGGTTGATATTAAGCTCAAAGTAGTATTTATTCTCTATGCTAGATATAACTTTGAAGCAAGAGTTTTTAACCTTATCATAGTGCGCAACTATGATTTTATTCTTCAACCTAAATATTTTCCTTGAACACAATATTGTCCCAAGTTGATTTCTCTTTTTAAGTGTAATTATGAAAGCTAATTTTATTTCTTGTCATGCAACCTTAATAACATGAGGAGTGGGCAAATTATATTATTGATTCTAACTTTATTAAATCTTTCTAGCAAAGCAACCAAGATCATCTTTAAAAACTTTCTTAATAAAATTATTTGAATAAAATCAGGAGTTCTAGAATCATTACCTATTTGTCTAAACTGCATCACTACAACTTAGTACATCTTTGTAGGTGTGCAAAAACATGCTCAAAGGGTGTGTCAATATCTAGTGATTGTTATATATTTAATAACAACAGGAAAAGCATATTAATAGCATGAATCTTTCCTAAAATGTAATCTCCTCGGCCTTGCATAAAGGAGCAAATACATCATAGATTTGCAGTTCATGGCAGAACCATCTCAGGGATGGTCAGCTAGTTTCTCTGAGATGACTCCTGGCATATATACATACATACATAAAAACATACATACATATACATTTGTGTATATGTATATATATATATATATATATACACACACACATATATGCACATATACATATGTACATATATACATATATATATGCATGTACATACATACACACACACATATATATATATATACAACAGAAGAAAATTAAATCCCTTTCTCTTACTCCACTTGAAAAATTCATTTAAAATAAAACAGTAACAAAAAAACCAATATAGTCATGGACAAGGTGAAACCCTAAAATGGATGAAAAAAATTTTATCTTTTATTATATGCCACTGTCTTCAAAAAGCGACTACATTTGTTCAAGAAATGTCAAAAACTGAAAAGAAAAACTTCAAGATATGAAATAGTGTTTGTGTGGCAAAGCAAACAGCTGAGAGAAGAAATAGCTCAGTAAATGAGAGAAAATCGTTGCTATCTGTATAGTGTCAGCATTAACATATAGAATATATAGAATATATAAACAATTTACAAAACCATAGAATAATAACTGAACTTATGAAATGAATGTATACTTCTCTCAAAAAATGAAATAGAAAAGGATAATAAACAAAAATGTTCAGGTTTTCATATAATAAGAAACATTCCAGCAAATTAAACTGAAATTTTATCAATGTACCACCAAGGAAAGAAGTAACAGCATTTGTTCTTGAGGGTGCAGACAGAAAAGTACCATGTTTCACAGCATGTGCAAATGTTAGCTAGTCCAATCACTGTGGAAGACAGTATGATAAATCCTCATGAAGAAGGGGCAGGGAAGAGAGAGAGGTTAGAAGTAGGGACAGTAACTATCATTTTTCCCAGATATACCATGTGTCAATGCTTATTCAAAAGCTTCATGTAAACATATTAGAAATACATGAACATCAGTGTGTATTATAGAACTAATTATTGCATCTAAGTCAACCTAGATAACCAAAACAGAGGAATATAGAAAAAAATATGGTCTATATACAATGGAAATTTTTCATTCAAAGGAAGTCAATTAGTTTACACAAAATTGATACATTCACAGATAACTGCATAGAGTGAAATAAACTAGTCCCAGAATGACAAACTTCATTTTTTTCATTTTTATTACCCTGTACCTTATAGACATACAATGTTATAAATGTACTGATGTGTGAAAAATACACTTGAAACCATGAAGAATAGGGACAAGGAGGAAGACAAAGTGTGGAGCAGTAAAAAATGAGAAGAGTATATGCACATATTACAATATATGCATGTATTAATATGATTCTACTTAACATTTTAACATAAAAATATTAATTTCTATATGTTGAGGATTTGGTCTAATACTACATATATTAATTTGGTCCCCAAAATCACAATGGAATCTGCCCATCTATACATAAGACACTGAAGGACCCTGTCCATACTTGGTTTTGATTGGTAAATAAAGTTTCTGAGACCAATGGCTGGACAGGGAGACAGAGGCAGGAATTTTATGATTGCTATTCATACATAGGATAGAAAGAGAGAGAGAAAGAGAGAGAGAGAGAGAGAGAGAGAGAGAGAGAGAGAGAGAGAGAGAGAGACCATGCTGGGATAGGAGTAGTTGCTATGCCTGAGAACAATGATGGAAAATAAATTTTAGTAAGTAACAACTCAACATATTTAGAGGGGAGTTATTAGTGAGATGAAAGTTTGGGAGTGGCCCAGCCACTTTAAGGCATATTAAAATATAAGGCTGTGTGTGTGTGTGTGTGTGTGTGTGTGTGTGTGTGTGTGTGTGTCTTTCATTTGGGAAGCCAGAGGGAAAAAAAGAATGTGCTGATGCCACCACCAGATTGTCTGGAGAAGAGATTATTTGACAATCATAAAAGTTCTCATTAGGTTATAAATTGATTTTCAATATTCTAGACTAATTTGAAGACATGATAGTATATTTTTTTTCTTTTACAGTTTTGAAAATCTGAAAATATGTGTAGCATTTATTTTATGTAGACTGTAGTTCTAGTTTGACTATATAAGTGAAAAAACAGTTTATGTAGGCTTCAATTTCAGGCAGATTATTCGTGACTTTGTTCAAGCTTTGGTGAATTATTATTTTTTCTTTGTTCCGTTCTCCATTATTTGTATGAAATATATCATGGTATTTTTCATTAATCTTTTCTTACTGTAATATCCATGTCTTCAATGTTTATATTTTCCTTCTAATTATTTTTACTTTGACTATAATCCAGTCATTACTCCCCTGCCAGTTTGCCCTCCCACATTTGCTCATCCCATTCTTCTTCCAACCAGCCTACAAGGGGATGTCCCTACCCCAAAACCCCCTTTGACCAAGTGTCCCCATTCCCTGAGTCTATGGAGGGTTAGGCTTGACTTCTCCCACTGGGGCCAGAAAAGTTAGTCCTCTATTTTATATATGGCGGGGTCCTCTGACCAGCTTGTGCATGCTGCCTGGTTGTTGGCTCAACCAGAGATCTCAAGGGTCCAGCTTATTTGAGACTCCTGGTCTTCCTATGGGGCTGAGCTTTTTTTCCTGAGCTTTTTCCATCCTTTCTCTAATCCAACCACAAGGGTTCTTGGTTTCAGTCCATTGGTTACATGTAGGTATCTGTGTCTTAGTCAGCTACTTTTTGGGCCTCTTGGAAGACAGCCTGCTAGACTCCTATCTGTAAGCATGCCAGAGCATCAGTAATATTGTCATATCTTGGAGATCCTCCTTGAGATAAATCTCAAGTTGTGCCAGTCACTGGACTCCCTTTGCCTCAGTCTCTTTTCCATTTTTGTCCCTGAAGTTCTTCAGGACAGGAACAATTCTGGGTCAGAGTTTTTGATTGTAATATGGCAACCCTATCCATCCACTTGGTGCCCTGTATTTCTCCTGGAGGTAAACTCTACAAGTTCCCTCATTCTACTGTTGCATATTTATATAAGTGCTCTCATTTTGAGAATTTCTCACCACCCAGGTAGTTTATAAAGTATCTCTCCACCTCCCCAAGGAGGCATATTTCTATTCATTCTGTTGCTCCTCAGGGATTCTCAACTGCTTCCCCATACCTGACAATGTTACCCTTTTACCCTTGCTCTCCCTTTCTCCACACATATCCCTCCCTTCCTCTGCCTTTCATGATTGTTTTCTTCCCTTCCCAAGTGGGATTGAAGCATCCTAACTTGGGCCCTTCTGCTTGTTAACTTTCATGATTTCTGTGGATTGTATATTAGTTATTCTGTACACTTTTTGGCTAATATATTCCTATTAATGAGTACATACTATGTATATGCTTTTAGATCTGAGTTACCACGTTTGGAATAATATTTTTTTTATTTCCATCCATTTGCCTGCAAAAGTTATGATGTTTTTGTTCTTAATAGTTGTATAATATTCTACTGTTTGAATCAACCACATTTTCTGTGTTCATTATTTCATTGAGGGGCAGCTCAGTTATTTCCAGCTTATGACAATCACGTAAGCTCACTATGAACATAGTGTTTCTGTTAGGTACAGTGGGTAATCTTTTGGGTATGGCTTATGTTCAAAAGTGTTATAGCTAGGTCTTCAGGTCAGTTGATTTCATAATTTATGAGGAAACTCCAGATTTATTTTCAGAGTGGTTGTACCAGTTTGCAATACCGCCAGCATTGGAAAGGCATTCCTCTTTCTCAACATCTTTGTCAACATGAACTGTCAACTGAGTTTTTGATCTTAGCTATTCCAATTGGTGTGAGGTAGAATCTCAGGATCTTTATGATTTGCATTTCCCTGATCACTAAGGAATTTGCACATTTCTTTAAGTGCTTCTCCTGCATTCGAGATTCCTCTGTTTAATTCTATACCCCATTTATTTTTTATTTTTTATTTTTATTTTTTTGGTTTCTTGGAGGTTAGCTTCTTGTGTTCTTTATATATTTTGGATATTAGCCTTCTATCAAATGTGGGGATAATGAGAATTTTTTTTTCCAATCTGTTGTTT